>CM022946.1:150254333-150633851 GCA_012931725.1 Litsea cubeba
GCTTGCCGCCAATAATTAAAAAATGATGTCTAGAAAGTAGTTTGAAACTATATTTGATCTTTAACCTTCAACATTTGAACTAACAAATTATATAGTAATAGTCTTGCATTTTCTTTATTGTTATATATATTTATATATATTAATGATGTCAAAATTGGGTTTCGGACACCACAGGTCAAGTAATAAAGTAATAAATGCAGTAAATTAATAAGAGAGAAAAGGGATTATAGTGGTTCGGTCAAAATGACCTACGTCAAAATGCCTGTGGTTTTTACTTCCTCAATAAGTTGAGATAGAGGAATACAAGAGTAGTAAAATGGTAGGAGCGGGACTGCTTCCAAAGCAACGTGGCTGCCCTGACTTGGTCTCTTCGTGGGCTTGGACCTTGGCTCATTGGGCTATTCTGACCTGAGTCATCCTCATGGGTTGGGTCATTTGGGCCTGACTCATCATATATATATATATATATATATTTCATATATTAATGTTCTTGCATGTGAATAACTATATATTTACATTAACTAATTTGAATTGTTACGAATCTATGTAACTTTCTATTTTTATTTGTAAGTACTTGGTTCATTTTAAATATTTTTTTTTTAAATCATTTGAAAAAGCGTTCTCGCTTTTAAGTTTTCCTGTTGACCTGACCTTAGTCTTTTATGTTGTTGGATGAGACGAGTTTGAGTCACGAATTTTCCCTCCTACCTTGTACAAGATAAGACAATGGAGGGAAATGCTTTTATATGATCATCACTTTTGAATATAAATAAATATTGAGCTGAATTGAATTGTCTTGGCTTAGGAAAAACGTCGGAAAAGGGTATTGATGTATAGAAAGATGATGTTTTATTTTTTACATTTGTTTTTTTTTATTGCTTTTGTATTGAAAGAAGAGGAAGAAGATGATCTTTTGAAAGGTACTGGTAGCTGGCTCACTTTACTCTATGGTTTCTAAGCCATCGGTTCAATCCTTACTGCGCTCAAATGGGATTACTCATCAGGTGTCCTGTCCATACACACCTGAACAAAATGGCTGCGCTGAACGCAAGCACAGGCACTTAGTTGAAACAGGTCTTACACTTATTTCAATGCAGGGATGCCAATCAAGTTTTGGACTGCAGCCTTTGCAACATCTGTATATCTTATTAACAGACTACCTGCTCGACAGTTGCATAATGTTTCCCCCTGGGAAAAACTTTTCCATCAGCCACCTAATTACTCTTCACTTCGCGTCTTTGGCAGTGCTTGCTATCCTTGGCTTAAGCCATACAACCTTCACAAATTGGAACCTAAAACAAGGCGCTGTGTCTTTCTTGGGTATAGCCTGAATCACAAAGGATATAGATGCTTGGATATGAATTCTGGTCGTGTCTTTTTATCCAGACATGTGGCTTTCAATGAAACTGATTTCCCTTTCTCTAGTCCTCCACTTTCCCCACCAGCCATTTCCTCCACTACACCCTTTACACCATTTCAATGGCTCAGCTCTGTCACCCCCTCCTCTGTTCTTGGCCCTTTTACATCACCTGCCTCTTCCTCTGTCCTTGGACCAGCACCACATATTTGTCCCTTTCCTATGACAGTTCCCCTTCCCTCATGTCCTCCCATACAACCTACAGCAACCATCTCTTCTACACCATCCACTTCATCAGTCCCTTCAACCTCATCACTCCAGACGCCCTCTAGACTTCCCTGCCCACTTCATTCACCCCCTCCTACTATGCAATTCACCACTCCTACTGATCCTCACACCACCCTCCTCCCTCACAAACCTCTTTTACTACTCCACAGCCTCCCCAGGTATTTCCTCTTCCAATGCCCATCCTATGGTCACTCGGCTAAAGTCTGGCATTAGCAAAAAGAAGATCTTTCTTTCCACTAAACACCCTGTTCAGCTCCCTTCTAATCACTACTATGAATCTGTTGAACCCTCTAGTTACACTGAAGCAGCTAAGTACCCAGCATGGCGCAGTGCTATGTCAGAAAGAGTTCTCTGCCCTTCAAACGCCAAGGCACCTGGTCATAGTTCCTTCCAACCAGACAAAAATGTAGTTGGTTGTAAATGGGTATTCAATTTCAAGCATCATCCTGATGGTTCTGTGTCTAGACACAAGGCTCGTCTTGTCGCCAAAGGATTTCATCAACAACATGGTCTTGATTATACAGAGACATTCAGCCCTGTGGTGAAGCACTCTACCATTCGGATTATCCTCTCTTGCTGTCCATTATCACTGGTATCTTCAACACTTGATGTTACAAATGCGTTTCTCCATGGCATTCTCAATGAAGACATCTACATGGTCCAGCAACCTGGATTGTTGATCCCGCCTTTCCTCATCACATAGTAAGCTTCACAAATCCTTATATGGGCTTAAACAGGCACCTCGTGCTTGGTTTGAGAGATTTTCCTCCTATCTTCAGTCTGGGGTTTGTGCCTACATATGCTGATCCTTCTTTGTTCCTTCGTCATCGCCACAACTCAATCACTATCATTCTTCTCTACGTTGAGATCTGATACTCACAGGGAATGATAAATCTTACATTTCACACTTGATTCATCAGCTAGTCAAGTGTTTGAGATGAAAGATCGGGTCGTCTTCACCATTTTCTGGGTATTGAGGTGTCCTATACCTCTCGTGGTCTATTTCTCTCACAAACAAAGTATACCAAGGATCTTCTGCAGCGCACCTCCATGATCAATTGCAAGCCTATTGGGTCTCCATGCTGTTACAAAGATGTTGTTCTTAATAATTCGAATTCCACCTCAGTAGATCCTACACTATATCGCAGTATTGCTGGGGCACTCCAATACCTCACATTCACTCGCCCAGACCTTGCCTTTGCTGTAAACCAAGCTTGTCAGCATATGCATCACCCTACCAACCATCACCTTGTTGCCTTGAAACGCATCCTGCGCTATTTGAAGGGCACTTTACAATTTGGTCTTCATATTCAACCTGGCCGCTTTCATCTTACAGCCTTTTCGGATGCAGATTGGGCTGGGGATCCTCTTGATCGTCGCTCCACCACAGGATTCTGTGTTTTTCTTGGACCCACTCCTATCTCATGGTCTGCCAAGAAGCAATCTACTGTTGCTCGTTCATCAACGGAAGCAGAGTATCGCTCCTTAGCTCACACTGCAGCTGAATTATCATGGGTGCGCACATTACTCAAGGATCTGCGGATTTGTCTTCCTTCTTGTCCTGCTATTTGGTGTGACAATGTTTCACACAGCATTGCTTTAGCTTCCAATCCAGTGTTTCATGCCCGGACTAAACATGTCGAAGTTGATTACCACTTCATCCGGGAAAAGGTGCTTCGTAAAGACCTCTCTGTTCGTCATGTCTCTACTCAAGACAATGTTGCAGACATCTTCACCAAAGGCATTCATCCAAAGGTTTCACCTCCTTCGGTCCAAGCTGCTTGTTTCTGACAGACCCATCAGCTTGAAGGGGGATGTAAGAGATGAGTCAACTCAGAAGAAGAAATCCAGTGTTGTGATCACTGACTTGAACTGAATTCATTGTCACTGTACAAAGGTCGTTAGTTTGTTATAACTACCTCAGTCTGTTAGAGACTGACTCATGTGCTATATATATGTATGTACTCAGATGTAGACGATGAATGAATGAAGAAAACATTTCTGGTTCTTCTTCTCTGTTTCGCTTCTGCTTCTTCTTCTTCTTCTTCTTCTTCTTCTTGGTTCTTCTCTGATTCTTCTTCTTCTTCCTATGCATCATCTGCAAGTTATTAGCCAGAAGACCTGGTGATGCCCAATTTATGATCTATGCGGGTGGGACAGTAAAAGGGATTACCCATTATTATAGTCATCATCCCAGTTAAGGAAGTTGGTAGACAGGAAAGGCCAAAAGGTTACAAGTGGTACCAGTCTTGGCCTTTCAAGAGGCTTACAATTCAATTGCCCATCAACTCATCAATCTGTACTCTCTCTCTCTCTCTCCCGATTTCACTTCAGTACGGTCGTATCCGAAAATCAAAAGATATTAAAAATTTTGACCGTTGATCCCCTCTCACTTCGACCTACCTGAAACAAAGCAATGAATGGCCTCTTAACTGCAGTGTCTACCTCACTCTTTCTCAACTCTGGAAAGTTTTTGGGTGTAAAAAGCTTTGGCTGAAAAGTGGAGTACAGGTCCATTTCACGTCAAGTATTTTTCAAAATCAAATTGGGAGTTGCTAAATGCATCCAATCTACTAATAGTATGTGATTAATTTATTTAGTATCTAGTTTCACATGTGTGCTTTTTGTATGACCATGTCTCCCATGTCTTCCAATCTACTAATAGTGTGTGCTTAATTTATTTAGTGAAATGATAGTTTCACATGTGTGCTTTTTGTATGACCGAACTCCCATGTCTCCCAGCACAAGTCTTCACATGGTCATGTCCCCATCAATTTTTTTATTTAATAAACAGAACCTAGGTTCTGAAACCAAACCCAGGTCTTCTTCTTCACTATCTTTCTGGAACCGGAGAACAGCGAGGAGCGCTGCTGCTTCTCCTTCGGCCACGGCATAGCACGGCAATCCTTCTCCTACGACGGCAGGCTGCAACGGCAGCGACAAGCTCCTCCGGTAACCGCCTTTTTTTTCAGCAGCTATGGGCTAACGAGAAGCTCTTTCTGCAGTGGGATTCTGTAGCGAAGAAACGCAGCGCCTGCTGCAACTTGTTCTTCAACTCCGCGCGAAGATTTGCTCCTGCAAATTGATCCAGAACCAGGGAACGATCCCTTCTCTTCTCTTCTCTGCGATTAGTGGGGCCCACCGAGATCAAACGATCTCCCTCTGCACGATTCGTGGCCCTCTCGAAACCAATTCAATGGATCTCCTCCGATCTTCTCCGATCGGCCCCAGCACTGCAACAACAAATCTGAGGCCGGACCTCATGATCATCAACAACAACTCGAGTACGTACAAGTGGTCATGGGTGGGATGGGGGCTATTGCTTGATGCAACAGAAGGTTGATTGATGGGCCCACCAGGATCATACAATGCATCCCAAATCCAGATTGAAAGATCCAACCATTCAAGATTTGGTGGCCCACCTTTGTAGTGTTGATGAGGAACCCTGGGTTTTGTCCCTTCTCATTTATCATCTCTTTGCATGTCATCAAATTGAATGGCTAGGGATCGTTCTACAGAAGATGGCATAGCCTTGATGATCCAATGCTGATCACTGATGAAATGGACCCCACCACAGATACAAAAAATCGAAAGATCCCACCCATCCAATTTCAGCCATTCTCTCCCCCAGTGGTGGGCCATGTTCATCCACCCATCCACAAGTGGAGCCCCCATCGGACCAACGGCCTGGAAAAAGGTCAATGCGACGTGGAAAACCACTTTCAAAGAGCGGTTTCTGGTTTTCCCGAAAACCCAAAAACACCACTCTATGATGTTCATAGTTGGGTGTAATTATGAGACTGCCACTGTCTGAATGGCCTGTGATGAGGTGTTATACTTGGCATCTGCTTTGATAGGACAGTCTATCTCATAGGCATGATATAGATTGGGTGCAACTAGTAACTGGACTGGGTGCAACTAGAATCCCCCAAATCAAAAGATATTAAAATTTTGACCGTTGATCCCCTCTCACTTCAACATACCTGAAACAAAGCAATGAATGGCCTCTTGACTGCAGTGTCTACCTCACTCTCTTCTCAACTCTGGAATCTTGCAACCAAAAATTTTAGTCTTCTGCTTTTTACATTCTTTTAGCTTAGTCTAGCGAGCGTTCGATCTCGATCGGTCATTTGGTATCAGAGTTATACCAGTTTTCTCTCTTTATCAATGAAGTATAGCTTTTAATGCCCCTCAAATTTGCATGCATCATGTCACTTTCTTTCATTGTTTATTTATTTGTTGATTGCTTAGTTAAATCGAATCTATGTTAGTTAGATGCATTTTAAAATTTTGATATGTTAAAATTCGATAGAGTTAATTAATTGTTGTAACTAAAATGAGTGGTTTGGGTTCGAGACCTCTTATCGCATAGCCTTTGTTGCCCGTTAGCGAGAAGAGCGTTTAGGGCTTTTGTGGCTTAAACCGTTGACGGGCCACCAATCATCTTGATTAGTGATAATTATTAATTAACAATTTCTAGAATTTTTAGATCTTTAAGAAGAAATTCATCTTCTAACACAGTTTCAACTTCTTCTTCTGCTTCATCATCCATCATGCCAACAATAAATAAAATTTCAAATAGAAATTTAGAAGAAATAAGTTTTGATGATATAGAAAAATCAATCCAAGATTGGACAATTCCTAAAGTCTCTTTAAGAGAAATCTATAAAGAAGGAACATTCAAGATAAAATCAGATTATGTAATAAAGACGTTGGAGAAACCCTCTCAATGCAGCAAAATGAAGAAAAATCTACATTTAATTCCTTTGGAAAGTATTGACATGAATAAATCACAATATAAATACATGCCTATAGGACTTATTTAAGTTGCAATAAAGCCATTAACCAGAGTTGGTTTGAATACATCTTGTCTCGCATATCTTCGAGATAAAAGACATGAATCATTCAGAGATTCCCTCACAGGGATGGTAGAAGCCAGTCTTCATAATGGCCCTGTCGTTTTTAATTGCTTTCCCAATTTCACAGTATCACTTCATGATCCAGGTGCTTTTGAAGCTATCACTCTAGACATCCACACAAAAGGATTCAATATGAAGCCTCAATCGCAAAATGTTGCGATCGTTTATATAATTTATTATAAAGTAATGAATACAATTGTCCCTGAATTTGCCTATTCATCACAAATCAAAGGAGTTACTATTTTATTCCTTATAAATTTAAAAAATAAAGTCACCGCACCTAAATCCATAGCTTGAGAAGATGTGAATCTTTCTGGCATGTGGGAGCTCGAAGAAGCTCATCCAAAAGCCCCTAAACTTCAAAATGCTATTGAGTCAATTACAGAACATATAGATGGAAAAGTAACAATTAATTTTGCCAATACACTGAGATCATACCTTTCATCCACAAAAAGATCAATACCTTCGGAAGCTAGATCTTATAGATCAACCACTTCCTCTTTTCATACATCTATCCCGAAATCACAATCTATCAGGAATAGCCTTCCCTGTTTATTCAGAAACAAAAGATGAAGATATACAGTCAGTCAGATTATCTGAGTTAGAATATGAAAAACCCATCAAACCAATGGGCCAATTGATTTGAGATTCCATTAAAAAGTCAGATAGCAGAATATGCCATTCAAGCTAGGTGAGCCTTTTGAATTGGTTCAGCAAAAGAGCAAAAAATATTAAACTAAATTCAAAATTAATGTTCTTGTTTTGTTAAATTATGATAATTATTCATTGGGACCCTTTCATATTCATATACTTTCTAAGAGATTTATTACTCAATTCACTATACTTTAGATGAAATTAAAGGTGGGTTTCTTTGAACACGGGCAGTAGATGATAAGTTTAGTTTTGAAAGAAATGCCTGAAATTTTACGATGATGAGAATCAAAGCGACGGCTAACATTCAATTCCCCACAAAATTATCTTGATTATTTATTTTTGCTAGATTAGATGGTTAAAAAAATGAAAGTAACCATGCCATGTGGCTCCATCGGTCCATCTTGACTGATGCTTTAGTAAATAATTGATTGAGATTCTGAAAATAAGCCCTAATCTATCAGCAAAGATATCCATATTATTTTAGCTTAAGTCACATCAGGTTTCTGAGAAAATGGCCCAGCATGTGATTTGGAATTTGGGCCAAAGATAGTGCATGCATGCGAATTAGATGCAACACATTTTCATTCATCGTGAGCCTTTGAATAGTAGTTTTCTTCCTTTCTAGCCATTCATTTTGTAGGGATCTGATCTACATCGTGGCCACTTAGCTTGAGGCTCAAATGTGCCACAGGTGTAATTTACTGGCTTGTGGTTGCTTGGAAGATTTGTAGACTAGTCCTTCTATCAAAAGTTTATATGGGACTAGGGCGGGGCGGGTCCATGTTTGTGCGCAGTTTGGATTGATTGTTAGGTGGGCCCATCAATAATTCTCATGGAAGCACCCGAGTAGAAAAATGAAATTCTAACGCTGCCAAAAAAAAAAAAAAAAAAAGCTGCCGCCAAAACCCCCCCTAATAGGAGAGGGAGGACACTAAAAAAATCTACATCCTACCACCTTCTCTGGCCTTCTTAGACTTGAAAAAAAAAAAAAAACAAATTGTATTTACACTTGGAGCTTGTTATAAACGGTAGCTATTGCCTTCCATCATTTTGGTAGCCCTGGTACTTTTTATTTTTTAAGAATGGCTCTGGTACTATTATTATATATGTTGTGACTTGTGATATTGATTTTTTTTTTGGTTACCTAGTTAATCGGGCTGGAATTCAAAAAAGAGCCCGCGTTTACACGTGAGAAAATAACAAGAAGATTGAAAAAAATATGAGATATCCGAATTTAAATTCTGACTAGCCAGATAAGAACCAACCATGGATACCCCATTCTTGTGCTTTGGATTTGAAGGGGTGGGCTTGGGTACAGCAACGCTACCCAATGAAAGCATGCCACGTCAACATGAAGGATGAATTCAATGCGGGCGTATTTACTACTACTCCTCAAAACATGCATACATAAATGAATCTAATTATTTTCAAAAATATCCTTGATAATTCCTTAACAAAATGGTTTCCAGGATTACCCTGTACAGACTCTCAACTTATGATACGAAAAGGTGGGTCCTATTTATTATAATTCCGAAAATATGAGGCCCCATTATAATTTCAAGCTGTGGATCCATATTATAATCCTTAATGGTGGGACCTATATCCACATTAAACAAAGATGGCTTACCCTTTAATTTTTATAAACGTGGCCCACATGTAGGTCTGAAATGTGGATCACTGTACTATAATTTCTAAAGATGGGCTTCATGGATAACATAATTCAAGGTGGACCTCGTATTCTATTTCTTAAAGCTAGGTCTCATGTAATTTTTAAATATCAATAATAGACTACATCTTAAAGTCTAAATCACTCAAAATCATCATTCTATCATACATGATAAGAAAAAAAAATTAAGTTGTTAAATGACAAAAAAATATGCTACACATTTTAAACGAATAATAAAGCCATTAAATAACAAAACATATCATATTCATTTGATAAGAATATTAAGCGGTTAAATGATAAAAAAAACTACACATTGTAAGAGAGGCCAAGCATAAACAATAAAAAAAAGATGTCATGGTCAAGCTTTATTTGAGTTTACGTATTCAATTGGTGCAGGCTAGAGGTCACTTTTAGCGGCATAAACTTCTTTGCACCGTTGATAGTGTTGTTTCTGTTTCTGCCTCTAGACATGCCGTTTAGGCTTTTCCGACAATTAGTGGCAAAAAAAAATTTCTCCGCTAAAAATTAAACTAAGCAGACTTTTAGCTGTGGGAAAAACCATTGGTAATTGTAAATTTCTCCGCCGCTAAAAGTCACTTTTTTTTAGTAAGGTTAAAAAAGTCTAATAATAAGTTGATAAAGAAAACTTATCTCAATCAAAACTCCATCTTGAGTATTCATAATACAAGCAGATTGATCATGTTCTTCAAGACATCACTAAAATGAAAAAAAATAAGGTATGGAACATATTTATTAATCATTTGATTTCTTACTTCTTTTAAAATGTGAGTAGGACTACTTATACTCTTTTGAAAATAAAGAAATTAAAGTTCAAAGCTAAAACATAATGCACATAGTATGAAACATATTTATTAATCATTTGATTTCTTACTTCTTTTAAAATGTGAGTAGGACTACTTATACTCTTTTGAAAATAAAGAAATTAAAGTTCAAAGCTAAAATATAATGCACATAGTTTCATGCTACATCAAATAATTAAACTTACTCATGAAATAATTAATGAGAATTTTAAATGAACAGAGTATGGGAAGAAATGATCAAGCACACCTTTTTTATAGTGATCTAAACTACATTATGAGTCCCACTTAGCTACATGCACGCATGATAGATGATTAGGTGAGACCATTATATGAATTTTTTATGACTAAAACATTCTTTTTTAACACTAGCAACCATTTCACTTGGAAATATTCTAGTTTGTGCTTTCATTGGGACAAGTACATTTTTATCAACAAATTTTATGATCCGCACAGTTTTTTTAACCCATTGAATGGATGGTTGTTATCTTTCATTTACTTAGATTTTAATTTCTTTATAGTTTATCAAATAAAATCCGCTAAATCAATAGTGAAATAACTTATGCCACATGTGCAATGGAGGTGCCTTACTTCACACATCGTGAAAAGAATCATTGTACATTGGAATCATGTGTTAAAATCAAAATTGATTCCTTTTATTTTCCTCATATTAATGTTATGTTAAAAAAATGATCATGTTGATATTCATGCCACATTTTTATTATTTAATTGCTTGATTATCTGCTCCAATGTGTAATTGTTTTTATTATTTAATTGCTTAATTTTTTTTAAATGGGTAACATTTTTTGTTATTTAATATTTTCATTATTCATTTAAAACGTGTAGCACAGTTTGTATTCAATAGATTGATTATTTTTTCTTATCATATAAATAGAATGATGATTTTGAGCAGTTTAGATGTTACGATGTAGGTCCATTATAAGTAAATTAGACCTACCTTTATGATAGAACCTGGCCCCCACATTAGGAATTATTTTGTATGTGAGGTTCATTTTGCATTATAGAAAAATGATCAATCTTTGGAAATTTATATAAGATGCACTTTTAGAAGTTGCAACATGAGACCCATTTTTAGGAATTACATATGGGCCACCTTTTACAAAGAACTAAGATTTCTTATTAAAATAGCTATGATAAAGGCAATTGTTGAAGACTCAATATCCTTCAGGCATTTTCTGAAATGGACATATCATTAAGCTTGGAATGGAGCAGTTACTGGCCTTTGGGACCCAGCAAAAAGTATGACAATCATTGGTGTGGGTGGAGGTAGAGGTTTGGAAAGAGTGGACTCATGGTCCCCATGGGTTGATACCAAATAATGCAGAACAAAAAGAGAGACGTGGACCGAGCAAGATAGGAGATGAAAGAGTTTTTTTTTTTGGAAAGTCCACTCGGCCCGAAGCTTGTGCCCGGTCGTGGCAGCGGTCCCCCAGGTGGCACGGTCCCCCAGGAGGGACCGTTGGATCCCCCCTGGGGACCGTGCCACGGCCCGGGCCAAGTTCGGGCCGTGTAGGCACGGTTGTTTTTTTTTTTTTCGTGTGTATTGGGGTCAGGTGCGGGCGGGAGGAGGTGGAGGTTTTGGGTGGGTTGGGAAATAACGTTGAGGTTCATCTAAAATTTGCCTCACGCCAAACGCCAATCCAGTAGGCAAAGAAATCTCGAGAGAACTCACACAGAACTTGATTTCTTTTATTACCATCATTCATTGCTAAGCCAAGAGTCTGAAAGGAAATAACCTAGAACTAATTTGGAACCATCCAACAATTAAATATCTTACTTAAAAGAATTATAAATCATTTAAACATACACAAATCTAAATAGATAAAGATACGTGGGCTGGCCCAAAGGTGGGTCGACCCAATGAAACTAGGAGTCCTGTCCGGCATCGTAAGTACTTTAATGATAGCTTTGAAATTTTTTAAAATTGGATAATGTGGTGGGTAGAATGACCAATTAAAAGTCCTTGCGAAATAGGATAGGTGTGCAAATTTTAATCGCTTCTACACTCAAAAGGGTTATAAGGGTAATAAGTCCTTGTTTATAGCTTATTTCTAGCTTTCCCATCATCACATAAACATTTGATTATCCAAATAAATCCTGCAACCGGTTGAATCTATCATTTGGATCAAGTTTAAGTTTTCAAATTCAAAAGTAAAGAACAAAACAACCGGTTGGATCCATCATTTGGATCAAGTTAATTTTCAAATTCAAAGTGAAGAACACTGGAACCTGTGGTCATGCATGACCTCTCAACCAGTCCAACATGTTACTTCTGAAAAAGAAAATCTGAAATTGGAATGATCAAAGAAAGGATCTCGTGGGCAAAGACATGAACAACACCAGAAAAGAGTTTCTACCGTACCAAAACGACAACCAGAAGAGAGAGAGCATGGATCGAAGATCTAAAAATCGTAAAAACATATGTAAGAGTAATCAAAGCATTGTGCTCATTCGACTAAATTTGAAATTTGTGATTAACTTTCTTACTTCTTTTAATGGGTAGAAATGGAAGGAATTTCATATGTGTAAATCTGGTGATCAATCCATTAGATGGCCCACTGAAATCAACTTTAAATATTCAGATATAAAATATACAATGGCACTAGGGATATAGCACGATTTGGATGTTCTAAAGGTGGGCCCCACCCATGTTTTGCTGCACCATGCAGTTTTGTCTGCCCATACAAAGTATTCTCATATTTTATATCAATTTGCTTATAGTTGGTCCCACCGGTGGATTGTCATTTGATTAAATTGTGATGACCCATTTACATAAAGGGAAATAATATAGTGAAAACTGTGAGGGGCGGAACAAGGATAAAGTCATTGGGGGGGGCCATTGTGAAGAAAAACCCTAGGCATGGAATATGGTGTGTCGAAATGCCCCATTGCTTTATTCAACTTTTAGGTGATGTTTGACAACCGTCCTCGCCGTGGATTTCTGTCGGTTTTCCGCGATCTCGTGGAAAATCCACGTTTGGATACGCGTGGAAAAGCTCTTTGAGGATACAAGGAATGCCGTTTTCAAATATTCATGAGGTCGGACCTCCCCAGGTTGGATGCGCAGAATTTATCGAATGAGAGAAAGGCAGAGCTACAGTGATTTTGACGGTAACATATGCCAGACCGGTTTTTCCATTTTTTTATTTTTATGGGCCCCACAATCAAGATCTGAACCGATGATTGCGTTAAGAAGGTCCATAACGGCTATGTCTCAAAATTTCAACCGTTAATTCATCCTAGATCGTGAGATATTTGCAAAATTGTTAAGTTTTTGCTTTGGGAATGTACCTTTTAGATTCCCTAGTCAAGATCCAACCGTTAGTCATCTTTAAAATCTCCAAAACGGCCACCTCACCAAATACCAGCTATTAAATCATCATAATACTCGAGATATGTGTTAATTCATCATTACTGTTCACGGTAAATGCACAGTGGTGCCAAAACAGTCCTTTTTTTTTTATTTTTTGATTTCTATGGGGTCCACAATCAAGATCGGAACCGTTCATTATTTCGGTAAGGTCAGGCACGGCAAGGTGATCAAATTTCAGCCTTTGATTCATCTTATATCTCGAGATATGTGCCAAAACGTCATTAATCTTCAAAGAAAATGCATACCGGGTGCAAAAACAGTCCTTTTTTTCATTTTTTTGTTTCTGTGGGGTCCATAATCAAGATCGGAACCGTTCATTATTTCGGGTAGGTCAGGCACGGCAAGGTGATCAAGTTTCAGCCGTTGATTCATCTTATATCTCAAGATATCTTCCAAAACGTCATTAATCTTCAAAGAAAATGCATACTTATGCTAAAATAGTCCAAACATGGAACTCTTTAGAAAGGAATCATTCCTGATTCTTTGGAGATGGAGAGAATCCTCTAAACCGAGGATTTCTGTCCTAGCATGGACTGTTGTCAAACGTCACCTTAACCTCAAAAATTTTGAAATTTCAATTTTTTTGATAAGATGACATGTCCCTGCCTAAGAGAGATTCTAGGGAAAGTTTGTTGAAATATCTTTGGAAGAAGCATCTATTTGGAAAGAAACAACTCAGCATATATAAGATGCTTACGGTTACAGGTCTTCCTCCATCGATCTCTCTCTCTCTTCTTGAATCAATCAATGAAACAGGGGATCTGGACTCAGAGTTCAAACTGCAATTCGAGCATTTCGAGGGATCTCGTCCAGACGGTAAATACCAGAGTGATTGATCGTTTTGCATTTCATATTCAAATATTCTGTTGTGTTGTGGTTGTGGTTGTGTGTGTTTGATAGGTTTGTTTTGGAGGAAGGATGGGATCTTGCATTGATAATTGATTTTTTGTTTTTCTTGGTTTCTGTTTCTGTGTCTTGATTTATCATGAGAATGAAAGGAAATGGGTTTTTATAATTTTGGAGTTTTGGTTTTGGAATGGGAAGATTGAATATGTGGGGGTGGTGATTGAGCTGTGGCTAACGAGCATTGAACAGGTCAAATGGGCCATTGGGATTCACTGTTTGGACTGGCCGGTTTCTGAACCAGGCCCAATTGTACGTTTCTTTTTCTCAATTTTGAGCTTCTACTGTTTGGTGTTTCCATCTCTACTCCGAAGTGCTAAAAGTGGTTCTTTGTCTCCTGAGTCTGGATCAGCTTTCAAAGCCACAGAAAATGATAACATGGAACCATGAAAAAGATGTCATGTGTTGTAAAAGATGTTAAGGTTTACTATGGGTTGGGATTAGATATGCCAACAATGCACTTAATTTATATAACACATTAGAATTGAAAAGAATAAGAAGGCTTAAGCGTTTAGGGGCATTTGTCAGGGTTGATATGTTATATGGTTGCTAAGAGCCATGGTAGGCCTATTCATGGCAGATATACGGTGTATTCATGACAGATACACAATGATGTGGCAGGTATTTATGTAGCATTTATGATGAAAAAATTGTTTATCAACAGACAACACCTTTTATCTTCATATTGCACCCTTCACCTTCTCATTTGGTTGTTTGAGTTTGATCTGTACTTTGTTTCTTTTTTCTTTTCCCAATTTTAGAACCGTCTAAATTGATTGAGATTTGATACATGTATCTCTTCTTAAAACCTTGTTGATTTATTTATTAATTTTAAAAATTATTTTTGTTGTAAAGTTGGCCTCCCACCAATCATCCTGCTCGTTCTGATTATTTGTCTAAAGCTTTCTTTGTCCATTCACCAAGCACGGTTATTACTGCCTCAGTAACATGTGAGGCGTGCCTGATCATGGATCCAAACAGACCATCCAAACACCTTCCCCATATATGTCATTGAAACTCATGGAGTTGCATCGTCTATAAGATTTCGTGAAACTGTCCTGCCTGTGGGAGCTGTCGTTCCGTTTGATAAGTCTAGCCTAGACCTTCATGTTGGACCGGTTGCAGTGTTCTTTACTTTTGAATTTTAAAATTAACTTGATCGATCCAACCGATTGCAGCATTCTTCGCTTTTGAATTTGAAAATTAACTTGATCGAACTGATAGATCCAACCGGTTGCAGGATTTATTTGGTTTAATCAAAGGGATTTGAAACCTAATAACATAATGTTTATGTGATGAAGGGAAGTCAGAAAAGAGGCTATAAACAAGGTTCGAAGTCTATTCTCCTTCCTCGACAGCTATCAACTCTTAATTAACGGCTGCAATGAGTTCAGGTAAGCAACTTTTGTGTGTGTTTTTGTGTGTGTTTTTTTTTTTTTTAAATATGCTTGTATTTATGTTAAAACTCCTTTTTTTTATTGAATCGTAGGATTAGAACATATAAGACTTTCTCTCTACACTTATTACCCTTTTGAGTTAGAAGGGATTAAAAAATTTGGCACAACTATCCTATTTCTGCAGGACTTTCAATTGGTCATTCTACCCACCACATTATTCGATCAAAAAGTCTACATGGACTACATGGAGTTAGTCCATGGACAGACCCCATGATTTTAGTCCATGGATCGGTCCATGGGTTAGTCCATGTAGCAGGGCTCTTATTCAATTTTAAAAAATTTCAAAGCTCTCATTAAAGTGCCTAATGATGCAGGACAAACTTGTTGTTTCGATGGGTTGACCTGCCTTTGGCCCAACCTACATAGTTTTATCTTATTTAAAGTTATTTTATTAGAGTTGTGTTTTTTAAATGAATTCTTTTAAGTAAGATGTTTTAATATTGTCCGTCAATGATGTAAAGCCTCTTGGCTTGAGCAATGGTTGATGATTAATTAAAAAAATAAGTGCTTTGAGATCTTCCCGTAGTTCTCTTTGAGATCTCTTTGCCTTATGGATTGGAGTTTGGCGAGTGACTAATTTTTAGGTAAATTCTGACCTTAAAACCCCCAACCCACCCACACCCCCCACCCCCACCCCAAAAAAAAGAAAAAATTAAATAAAATGCACCCCCACACAACCCCGTGCCCGACCTCAACACACGAAAAAAAAAAAAAAAAAAACTCTTCGTCTCCTTTCTTGCCCGGCCCGCATTTCTCTTTTTTTTTTTTCCTGCATTATTTGGTATCAACCGATGGGGGACCATGGGCCTGTCTTTCTAAACCCCTACCTCCACCCACCCCAATGATTGTCGTACGTTTTGCTGTGCCCCCAAGGCCAGACCATTCCAACCTTAACTGCTCCATTCCAAGCTTAATGATCTGTCCATTTCAGAAAATGCCTATTGAATCTTCAACAAATTGCCTTATCATATAGTTATTTTAATATGTAATCTTAGTTCTTTTACTATATAAATTATGAATATGTGTTGCCAAATGCTAGGAATGAAAACTTCAGTAATGTGGACATAATTTTGTTCAAAATGTTCTTTGTAGGTGCATTGGCTGGAAGCGTGGGTGCTGATTTTACGCCCCATGAAATAATTGTCTCCCCCGGAGAGGTATTAGTTGAATTAGATCTAAGATTATCTTTGATCCAAAATATAATGCTAGATTTATGTTAGGGTGTTTAAAAATGAAGAACTTGAAAAGTAGACCCTGCATAGATGGAAAAAGGCTTTGATGATGACATCGCTGTATTGTCCACAAAGCATAATGAAAACCATTGTGAACGTTTATTTATTTGTCTCTCTTAGTTTAAAATAAGAAAAGTTGCTAACTACTACTAATTGAGTTAAATCAATTTGTTGTCACTCCCAATTACGTTATATAACAGGGTTACTATTAAGATGAGGGCTATCCTCGAATTTCCATAGACAAGTCCATTAAAATCTTTTGGTCTTTTGTATTTTTATTTTGATCAGATATTACATTTTCAGAGATTAATTATAAAACACATGAGTTTGGGCAAAACTTTCGCTGATATAATTCCATTTTAACGAGCTGAGTAACTTCTGGTGATAGAAAAGTTTAAGCTGAGTTAGCATGCGTAGGATTCTTGTTACATATACAAGTACATTAAAAGCTTATGGTCTCTTTGGTCTTTTGCATGTTTATTTTATCAATATTTCATTTTCAGATATTTATTATAAAAGGTACGATTATGGGCAAGACTTTACACTGATATAATTCATCTTAATGAGCTGAGTCACTTCTGGCAATAGGAAAGTCACACCCCAAACCAAGTTTTTTTTTTTTTTTTTTTTTTGAGATGGGTATACCAGTACTCGATCCTTTGATCTTTCAATCTATTTTCATGGAGACAACCATAAATACCACAAAGGATCTTCAAATGTTTATGAATTTTGTTCTACTGTCTATATATCTCCGAAGGAACAAGTGCCCACTTTTTGTTATCTTAGGTTCAGTTTGGCAACTCTATTTTTTCCCTCTTATTGGCTTAAAACTGATTGGAACCTTTTTTTAGTACGTTTGGTTGGACCTTTTACTGTGTCCATTTCAAATGACAAAAAGACATAAAGCCTCTGTTTCAAAAAGGACCAAGAAGTGCCAGAATCCAATCAGTGGAAATGGTCTGAAGTGGGTAGACACTTTCTCTACAGTGTTATGGACGTCCTACTAGGACAGTCCGGTTATTCTTTTTTCTTTTTAATTTGCGGGACCCACAATCATGATCCAAGCCGTTACAAATATTCAGAAGGTCAAACACGGCCACGTGTCAAAATTTCAGCCGTTGATCTATCTCGAATCTCGAGATATTTGTAAAAAAAACGTGAGCCCTTTGATCTAATATTATGGACATTGTGCGCCCCATAATCATGATCTGATCTATTGATTCTCTTTGGATGGCCAAAAACTACCACAAGTCCGAAAATGAGCCTTTGAATCCAAGTGGATCTTGAGATATTTATAAAAATATTTTTGACCGTTGATGTACCATGATTTTTTATGGAGTTTTGAAATTGTACAGGCAGTGTGGTTTTTCTTTTTTTCTTGTAAATTTAGCCATCAAAAGTCATGATCCAAACCGTATCTCTATAATCTTCACCAATAGAAAAAGTGACTGGACACACATATCTCATTTGCACTTGGTGCAGCCCAGCAACGATCAATCGAAGATCAACACCTTTAGCGTTTAGTGGGGCCTCTTCTTCTTGGACCGCACTGCATCAACACTTCAGCTATAAGTGATCCACAAGATCTTGAGATGTAATATTCTCGCAACTACCTCCATCAATCACTACCGTGTATGCTTAACCATTGACTGTACCTTTGGAGCGAAAAATATTATTTCGCAACCATTTCTTTTCGGTAGTTGATGTAGTCTCTTTCATGACCATCAGAGACTCACGATCACAGGTGTGGAGGATCCCTAATTTTTGTCTCGGTTTTTTAAGATCATCTGGTGTATCTGTTAGGAATTTCATTGTGTTGGGATTCACGGGTTGGACAAAACTCTAGGTCCATTTGAGTTGTACTTTTCTATTCTTTTAGAATGGACCGTGGTTGAGTCATCGGAAGACCTGAAGCGAAGTCTGAAGTGTTTTGGAGCCAAGGGAGCCATTTTCCAGAAAACACACTGGCTATAGCGAAGAAGCAGTTCGCTAAAGCGAACCCAGGACAGAGAAAGAGCCCAGTGCGGTTTATACTTCTAATTTGAGTCTGATTTCAATTCTGATTGGGATACAATGAGAAGACTCTTGCACGTTTTTGGGGCTATAAAAAAAAGTGATTCTCTCATCCCAAAAGTGACACACAAGAAGTTGCTCTCTTGTTCTGAAGTGAGAAAACCCTATGAGAGATTCCTTGTTCTTTAGAGCTATCATTGAGAGATTGGGCCGAAGATTTGCTCTAGAAGGTTTTAAAGCTTCTACTTATTTGTAAAAGATTTGTGCATTTTGGTTCTCAAGGTGTTATTGGATGATCAAGCATGGAAAGCGGTGTGCGGCGAGTAGTCGTGGCAATGAGGAGTTTTGCAATAACTACTACATTCCTTAGGTCGACGTACTGACTGGGAAAAGGAGCTGTGAGTTCTTGTAATAGTTCAATAGTAATTGGTTGTTGTTGTCTCACCCCGAAACCGGGATCCTGCAACGATCCGATCTCGGGGAGCGTGATTTGGGGTTAATTAAAAATTTGTACTTCTCCCCAGGATCCGCGTGTGTGAGGAAGGCAAAATTCCCAAACACATCAAAACATTTCGCGGAAGCTTACAAGGCATTGTGACCCGGAATCCATGGCCATCGGGTTCCGTGTCACACTCAACCTATCAACATAAAGCTGTCATAACAATATTCAAACTCGAACTGGAACAAATCATCATATCCAAATAAACAGAGCAAAGATCAAAAGAAGACACTAAATTTACAAGGAAAACACTCTTAAATAAGTTGAAAATACCACAGAGCCACCGATTAATTCTTCCCAAACAACTAACTTGAGCTTTACCTTCTATTGTGTACAAAAACCCTCTTTTCACTTTTTTAATGTATGTGAAAAGAAAACAAAATTGCTCACTTCCTCCCTAAAAGGAGGAACACAGAGGCTTCTCTTCAACTCTTTTTATAACATTTTTGTTTATTGTCATTTGAATAAGAGAAGAGTTTTTCTTTTTCTTTTTCTTTTTTTTTTACACTTATATGCATTGCAAGTCACGCGCCAACATAAATTTTAACCCAATATGGGCCTCCATGTAAGACCCACCAGAGGGTCTGCACATCCATATGTGAACAATATTCACATCTAGATAAGTCTGCGCATACAGAGAATATATAATTTCCTTTCAGATTTTAAGATATCTGAGTAACGATCCTCTTCCCAATCTCCAAATGAGGGCTTGATGTGGATATGAACAGAAAGAGTGACGTTTCCAAAAATTCTCTAGGATGATTTTGATTCAGATTGGTACAGTTTTAATCGTGGCCTGCTTTTAACTTACTTCCTTTGGTTTTGCAAGGTTGATTTTGATTGTTTAACTGAGACTCTTCTGATGTCGTTAAGAATGTGGTGTCTATTATACTTCAGCTGTAATATATTTTTTTTTTATGTTGTTCTTATAGTTCTTGTCCCTTTTGTTTTATCAAGAGTGTCGTTCACAGGATCGAATCACTTGCCCATGATAGGCGCCAAAGCATTTACGTTCTTTCTGGCACGGGTTCCATTACGAATATTAGTCTAAAACGTGATGGCGGTCGTTCTTGCATTTCACGGGTTTGATAATCCTATCTCTCTCTTCATAATTAGTGGACTTATTATGTGTGGTTGTCTCATTTTTAGATTTGATCCTTAAAGCCTTTCCAAGGCTATTTTGTCTCGGTATGAATTAAGCTGCTCCTAGAATTTATGTGCAATCCTAGCAAATTTAATATAGGGACAAACCTTATTTGTGAAAGAATTTCAAAAAATGCGGCACGGCATATCAATGGATTGATCACATGCTTTTACTTACGATAAGGTATTCTGTTTTAAAAAATGAAAGCCTAAAAATAAGTCAGAGTTGTGTGGAATATGTTATATTAATCCAATGGTGGGCCTTACTCCAGTTTGGACGAGTGATGTAGGAGCCAATACGTGAGTATTTAGAATTTGTGATATCTTGGATTTAAGAAGGCCCCAAATTATTTTGGAACAAGACATCACAATAGGAGGCACCATGCCCCAGCCTGATGATTGCCTTAATCGATCCTCTTCAATCCACTTTTATGTCTTGCAGCTTAAGAATTCTCAATAAAGTTTCATTTAATCTTTGGGATGTTTGCCATACAGGTGTCCTTTGACCTCCCAAGTTATTGTGAGGGTGTTTGAGTTTTAAATTTTACCGGACAGGTATTCCTACCAGTGCAAATTGCTGAAGTGCCCATTTTTCTATGTGAATATTACAGTTTTTGCATCATTATGCACGAGCAAGAACTTCATTTTCTAAGAATAATTGCCCGATAAAATATGTAAACCTGACACTCCTAGGTAAAATTCAGGTGTTGAAGGACCATTTTTCTTTCTCCCAACTATGTTGGGATTGGCTACATAAATTCAAAGGGCACCTCTATAATAATTTTTTTTTTTAATTTTATTATGTTGTGATGCTTTATACTCAATCTAATGACCAATCTGCTAACGTAATTGTGTTTAGGGTGTGTACAAGATACTTTCCCTATCTGGGGAATTCATTCCTATCTCGTATGAAGGAACAGGCTATATCATGAAATTCTTCTTGGAAGCCACATTGGAAGCAGCTGATGGTACCAAGATAAAGGACCACTTTTCTGTTATGGAAGCTGTCTCACCAGTACAGGTAAGATTGATCGAGAGGTGAATCAAATCCTCCAAAAACCCAACTGAATTTCCACATTAAGCCCACCTTGTTTTACTCAGCTGTTTAGAGTGAAATACCATTCTATAATGTGTCCCATAGCGTTATCATAAAAAAAAAAAGTGTGTCCCATATGGACCATTTATATTTGTGCCCTGGACAGTTTTCTTACATGCTCTTTTACATTTCAGTACCCCCCACAAGCTTTGATAAATTTTTTGAATATAGTAAGATTTACCCAAGTATAATTTTTTATTGTTCTTTTGGTCTTAATATTTTAGTTTCTGTCTGTGTTAGGTTGTGGTTGGCAGCTCTATCACAAGCACTTCTGCATGAGCCACTATATCTATTTCTGCTGCTGCAAAAGACTAAGATTTCAGCCTTTCAATTTAAGAAAGAATGTGATCGCCTAACTTTCGAGGGTAGGAAATTAGTGCAGCCCATGTTGACTTTACAAAACCAGATGGGTCATTTAAGTATTTTTTTTTTCCTCTTCAAGATATTACTTATGAATTTAGTCCCTTTTTGCTGGTAAAAACCCCTTTATTGTAGCCAACCAGGAATTGATAATCTTCTTGGATAACTGTGCCTTTTCTCCTGCCATGGAATGCTATGCCTTGTTGGGTCCTCCTGGGCATTAAACATCTTAAGGAGGTGGGGATCAGATGCGGATGTGGTCGGTGGGGATCAGATGTGGATGTGGTCTTACTTGTGTGGTTTCCCTTAACCCCTTAATCCTTGGCTCCAAACTTTTAAGGGTTTTATGAAAGTCATTCCCCACACCCACAAAAAGGAAATATCTCTCTCTCTCTTTCTCTCTCTCTCTCTCTCTATATATATATATATATACACACATACACACTTCGAGCTTAAGATGTAATTGAGCCTCTTGGTTGGGTGGTTCTAGAGCTTCAACTGCCATTGTGCTCTTGGTTGAGTGGTATTGGCACATTGGTATATCATGACGGGCACTTCGAATAATCCAAAAATGTAATTGAGCTTCAGATGTAATTGAGCTTCATCTCCCAATATGCTCTTGGTTGAGTGGTGCTGGCACTTAATTTGGTACATCATAGCGGGCTGGAAAGAATTTATAATACGTGGATTGAAGATGAGCGCGCTGTGAAATAGAATTTTGAACATTGGCAATTTTTATGCAAATATGGACCAAGGCTGTTTTGCGACTCTTGGAATTATTAAATAATCTCTCTTAATCAAATGCTCCAAGGCCAGAATTCTTTGCTCAATATCAAGGTTGCAAAGCTCTCTAAGGAGTTAGGGAGGTAAATCTAATTTTATAGGTAAATCTAATTTTAAATAATTAATATTTATTTTTAAATAATTATGCACATGGCTTGCCGCCAATAATTAAAAAATGATGTCTAGAAAGTAGTTTGAAACTTATATTTGATCTTTAACCTTCAACATTTGAACTAACAAATTATATAGTATATAGTCTTGCATTTTCTTTATTGTTATATATATTTATATATATTAATGATGTCAAAATTGGGTTTCGGACACCACAGGTCAAGTAATAAAGTAATAAATGCAGTAAATTAATGAGAGAGAGAAGGGATTATAGTGGTTCGGTCAAAATGACCTACGTCAAAATGCCTGTGGTGTTTTACTTCCTCAATAAGTTGAGATAGAGGATCCAAAGCAACGTGGCTGCCCTGACTTGGTCTCTTCGTGGGCTTGGACCTTGGCTCATTGGGCTATTCTGACCTGAGTCATCCTCATGGGTTGGGTCATTTGGGCCTGACTCATCATATATATATATATATATTTATATTTCATATATTAATGTTCTTGCATGTGAATAACTATATATTTACATTAACTAATTTGAATTGTTACGAATCTATGTAACTTTATATTTATATTTGTAAGTACTTGGTTCATTTTAAATATGTTTTTTTTTAAATCATTTGAAAAAGCGTTCTCTCTTTTAAGTTTTCCTGTTGACCTGACCTTAGTCTTTTATGTTGTTGGATGAGACGAGTTTGAGTCACGAATTTTCCCTCCTACCTTGTACAAGATAAGACAATGGAGGGAAATGCTTTTATATGATCATCACTTTTGAATATAAATAAATATTGAGCTGAATTGAATTGTCTTGGCTTAGGAGAAAACGTCGGAAAAGGGTATTGATGTATAGAAAGATGATGTTTTATTTATTTACATTTGTTTTTTTTTATTGCTTTTGTATTGAAAGAAGAGGAAGAAGATGATCTTTTGAAAGGTACTGGTAGCTGGCTCACTTTACTCTATGGGTACCTTTGCCAGAAGACCTGGTGATGCCCAATTTATGATCTATGCGGGTGGGACAGTAAAATGGATTACCCATTATTATAGTCATCATCCCAGTCAAGGAAGTTGGTAGACAGGAAAGGCCAAAAGGTTACAAGT
Source organism: Litsea cubeba (assembly GCA_012931725.1). Lineage (NCBI taxonomy): Eukaryota > Viridiplantae > Streptophyta > Magnoliopsida > Laurales > Lauraceae > Litsea > Litsea cubeba. The sequence continues at coordinate 150,278,128 of CM022946.1, forward strand.
GGTACCAGTCTTGGCCTTTCAAGAGGCTTACAATTCAATTGCCCATCAACTCATCAATCTGTACTTTCTCTCTCTCTCCCGATTTCACTTCAGTACGGTCGTTTCTGAAAATCAAAAGATATTAAAATTTTGACCGTTGATCCCCTCTCACTTCGACCTACCTGAAACAAAGCAATGAATGGCCTCTTCACTGCAGTGTCTATCTCACTCTCTTCTCAACTCTGGAAAGTTTTTGGGTGTAAAAAGCTTTGGCTGAAAAGTGGAGTACAGGTCCATTTCACTTCAGTAAAGTATTTTTCAAAAATCAAATTGGGAGTTGCTAAATGCATCCAATCTACTAATAGTATGTGATCAATTTATTTAGTCAAATGATAGTTTCACATGTGTGCTTTTTGTATGACCATGTCTCCCATGTCTTCCAATCTACTAATAGTATGTGCTTAATTTATTTAGTGAAATGATAGTTTCACATGTGTGCTTTTTGTATGACCGAACTCCCATGTCTCCCAGCACATCAAGTCTTCACATGGTCATGTCCCCATCAATTTTTTTTATTTAATAAACAGAACCTAGGTTCTGAAACCAAACCCAGGTCTTCTTCTTCACTATCTTTCTGGAACCGGAGAACAGCGAGGAGCGCTGCTGCTTCTCCTTCGGCCACAGCATAGCACGGCAATCCTTCTCCTACGACGGCAGGCTGCAACGGCAGCGACAAGCTCCTCCGGTAACCGCCTTTTTTTTCAGCGGCTATGGGCTAACGAGAAGCTCTTTCTGCAGTGGGATTCTGTAGCGAAGAAACGCAGCGCCTGCTGCAACTTGTTCTTCAACTCCGCGCGAAGATTTGCTCCTGCAAATTGATCCAGAACCAGGGAACGATCCCTTCTCTTCTCTTCTCTGCGATTAGTGGGGCCCACCGAGATCAAACGATCTCCCTCTGCACGATTCGTGGCCCTCTCGAAATCCAATTCAATGGATCTCCTCCGATCTTCTCCGATCGGCCCCAGCACTGCAACAACAAATCTGAGGCCGGACCTCTTGATCATCAACAACAACTCGAGTACGTACAAGTGGGTCATGGGTGGGATGGGGGCTATTGCTTGATGCAACAGAAGGTTGATTGATGGGCCCACCAGGATCATACAATGCATCCCAAATCCAGATTGAAAGATCCAACCATTCAAGATTTGGTGGCCCACCTTTATAGTGTTGATGAGGAACCCTGGGTTTTGTCCCTTCTCATTTATCGTCTCTTTGCATGTCATCAAATTGAATGGCTAGGGATCGTTCTACAGAAGATGGCCTAGCCTTGATGATCCAATGCTGATCACTGATGAAATGGACCCCACCACAGATACAAAAAATCGAAAGATCCCACCCATCCAATTTCAGCCATTCTCTCCCCCAGTGGTGGGCCATATTCATCCACCCATCCCCAAGTAGAGCCCCCATCGGACCAACTGCCTGGAAAAAGGTCAATGCGACGTGGAAAACCACTTTCAAAGAGCGGTTTCTGGTTTTCCCGAAAACCCAAAAACACCACTCTATGATGTTCATAGTTGGGTGTAATTACGAGACTGCCATTGTCTAAATGGCCTGTGATGAGGCGTTATACTTGGCATCTGCTTTGATAGGACAGTCTATCTCATAGGCATGATATAGATTGGGTGCAACTAGTAACTGGACTGGGTGCAACTAGAATCCCCCAAATCAAAAGATATTAAAATTTTGACCGTTGATCCCCTCTCACTTCAACATACCTGAAACAAAGCAATGAATGGCCTCTTGACTGCAGTGTCTACCTCACTCTCTTCTAAACTCTGGAATCTTGCAACCAAAAATTTTAGTCTTCTGCTTTTTACATTCTTTTAGCTTAGTCTAGCGAGCGTTCGATCTCGATCGGTCATTTGGTATCAGAGTTATACCAGTTTTCTCTCTTTATCAATGAAGTATAGCTTTTAATGCCCCTCAAATTTGCATGCATCATGTCACTTTCTTTCATTATTTATTTGTTTGTTGATTGCTTAGTTAAATCGAATCTATGTTAGTTAGATGCATTTTAAATTTTTGATCTGTTAAAATTCGATAGAGTTAATTAATTGTTGTAACTAAAATGAGTGGTTTGGGTTTGAGGCCTCTTATCGCATAGCCTTTGTTGCCCGTTAGGGAAAAGAGCGTTTAGGGCTTTTGTGGCGTAAATCGTTGACAGGCTACCAATCATCTTGATTAGTGATAATTATTAATTAACAATTTCTAGAATTTTTAGATCTTTAAGAAGAAATTCATCTTCTAACACAGTTTCAACTTCTTCTTCTGCTTCATCATCCATCATGCCAACAATAAATAAAATTTCAAATAGAAATTTAGAAGAAATAAGTTTTGATGATATGGAAAAATCAATCCAAGATTGGACAATTCCTAAAGTCTCTTTAAGAGAAATCTATAAAGAAGGAACATTCAAGATAAAATCAGATTATGTAATAAAGACGTTGGAGAAACCCTCTCAATGCAGCAAAATGAAGAAAATCTACATTTAATTCCTTTGGAAAGTATTGACATGAATAAATCACAATATAAATACATGCCTATAGGACTTATTTAAGTTGCAATAAAGCCATTAACCAGAGTTGGTTTGAATACATCTTGTCTCGCATATCTTCGAGATAAAAGACATGAATCATTCAGAGATTCCCTCACAGGGATGGTAGAAGCCAGTCTTCATAATGGCCCTGTCGTTTTTAATTGCTTTCCCAATTTCACAGTATCACTTCATGATCCAGGTGCTTTTGAAGCTATCACTCTAGACATCCACACAAAAGGATTCAATATGAAGCCTCAATCGCAAAATGTTGCGATCGTTTATATAATTTATTATAAAGTAATGAATACAATTGTCCCTGAATTTGCCTATTCATCACAAATCAAAGGAGTTACTACTTTATTCCTTATAAATTTAAAAAATAAAGTCACCGCACCTAAATCCATAGCTTGAGAAGATGTGAATCTTTCTGGCATGTGGGAGTTCGAAGAAGCTCATCCAAAAGCCCCTAAACTTCAAAATGCTATTGAGTCAATTACAGAACATATAGATGGAAAAGTAACAATTAATTTTGCCAATACACTGAGATCATACTTTTCATCCACAAAAAGATCAATACCTTCGGAAGCTAGATCTTATAGATCAACCACTTCCTCTTTTCATACATCTATCCCGAAATCACAATCTATCAGGAATAGCCTTCCCTGTTTATTCAGAAACAAAAGATGAAGATATACAGTCAGTCAGATTATCTGAGTTAGAATATGAAAAACCCATCAAACCAATGGGCCAATTGATTTGAGATTCCATTAAAAAGTCAGATAGCAGAATATGCCATTCAAGCTAGGTGAGCCTTTTGAATTGGTTCAGCAAAAGAGCAAAAAATATTAAACTAAATTCAAAATTAATGTTCTTGTTTTGTTAAATTATGATAATTATTCATTGGGACCCTTTCATATTCATATACTTTCTAAGAGATTTATTACTCAATTCACTATACTTTAGATGAAATTAAAGGTGAGTTTCTTTGAACACGGGCAGTAGATAATAGGTTTAGTTTTGAAAGCAATGCCTGAAATTTTACGATGATGAGAATCAAAGCGACGGCTAACATTCAATTCCCCACAAAATTATCTTGATTATTTATTTTTGCTAGATTAGATGGTTAAAAAAATGAAAGTAACCATGCCATGTGGCTCCATCGGTCCATCTTGACTGATGCTTTAGTAAATAATTGATTGAGATTCTGAAAATAAGCCCTAATCTATCAGCAAAGATATCCATATTATTTTAGCTTAAGTCACATCAGGTTTCTGAGAAAATGGCCCAGCATGTGATTTGGAATTTGGGCCAAAGATAGTGCATGCATGCGAATTAGATGCAACACATTTTCATTCATCGTGAGCCTTTGAATAGTAGTTCTCTTCCTTTCTAGCTATTCATTTTGTAGGGATCTGATCTACATCGTGGCCACTTAGCTTGAGGCTCAAATGTGCCACAGGTGTAATTTACTGGCTTGTGGTTGCTTGGAAGATTTGTAGACTAGTCCTTCTATCAAAAGTTTATATGGGACTAGGGCGGGGCGGGTCCATGTTTGTGCGCAGTTTGGATTGATTGTTAGGTGGGCCCATCAATAATTCTCAGGGAAGCACCCGAGTAGAAAAATGAAATTCTAACGCTGCCAAAAAAAAAAAAAAGCTGCCGCCAAAACCCCCCCTAATAGGAGAGGGAGGACACTAAAAAAATCTACATCCTACCACCTTCTCTGGCCTTCTTAGACTTGAAAAAAAAAAAAAAACAAATTGTATTTACACTTGGAGCTTGTTATAAACGGTAGCTATTGCCTTCCATCATTTTGGTAGCCCTGGTACTTTTTATTTTTTAAGAATGGCTCTGGTACTATTATTATATATGTTGTGACTTGTGATATTGATTTTTTTTTTGGTTACCTAGTTAATCGGGCTGGAATTCAAAAAAGAGCCCGCGTTTACACGTGAGAAAATAACAAGAAGATTGAAAAAAATATGACATATCCGAATTTAAATTCTGACTAGCCAGATAAGAACCAACCATGGATACCCCATTCTTGTGCTTTGGATTTGAAGGGGTGGGCTTGGGTACAGCAACGCTACATACTAATAGTATGCAGCATCTTTCTCCATCCAATGAAAGCATGCCACGTCAACATGAAGGATGAATTCAATACGGGCGTTTTTACTACTACTCCTCAAAACATGCATACATAAATGAATCTAATTATTTTCAAAAATATCCTTGATAATTCCTTAACAAAATGGTTTCCAGGATTACCCTGTACAGACTCTCAACTTATGATACGAAAAGGTGGGTCCTATTTATTATAATTCCGAAAATATGAGGCCCCATTATAATTTCAAGCTGTGGATCCATATTATAATCCTTAATGGTGGGACCTATATCCACATTAAACAAAGATGGCTTACCCTTTAATTTTTATAAACGTGGCCCACATGTAGTTCTGAAATGTGGATCACTGTACTATAATTTCTAAAGATGGGCTTCATGGATAACATAATTCAAGGTGGACCTCGTATTCTATTTCTTAAAGCTAGGTCTCATGTAATTTATAAATATCAATAATAGACTACATCTTAAAGTCTAAATCACTCAAAATCATCATTCTATCATACATGATAAGAAAAAAAAAAATTAAGTTGTTAAATGACAAAAAAATATGCTACACATTTTAAACGAATAATAAAGCCATTAAATAACAAAAACATATCATATTCATTTGATAAGAATATTAAGCGGTTAAATGATAAAAAAAAACTACACATTGTAAGAGAGGCCAAGCATTAAACAATAAAAAAAAGATGTCATGGGATCAAGCTTTATTTGAGTTTACGTATTCAATTGGTGCAGGCTAGAGGTCACTTTTAGCGGCATAAACTTCTTTGCACCGTTGATAGTGTTGTTTCTGCCTCTAGACATGCCGTTTAGGCTTTTCCGACAATTTTAGTGGCAAAAAAAAATTTCTCCGCTAAAAATTAAACTAAGCAGACTTTTAGCTGTGGGAAAAACCATTGGTAATTGTAAATTTCTCCGCCGCTAAAAGTCACTTTTTTTTAGTAAGGTTAAAAAATAGTCTAATAATAATATGTTGATAAAGAAAACTTATCTCAATCAAAACTCCATCTTGAGTATTCATAATACAAGCAGATTGATCATGTTCTTCAAGCATTACTAAAATGAAAAAAAATAAGGTATGGAACATATTTATTAATCATTTGATTTCTTACTTCTTTTAAAATGTGAGTAGGACTACTTATACTCTTTTGAAAATAAAGAAATTAAAGTTCAAAGCTAAAACATAATGCACATAGTATGAAACATATTTATTAATCATTTGATTTCTTACTTCTTTTAAAATGTGAGTAGGACTACTTATACTCTTTTGAAAATAAAGAAATTAAAGTTCAAAGCTAAAACATAATGCACATAGTTTCATGCTACATCAAATAATTAAACTTACTCATGAAATAATGAGAATTTTAAATGAACAGAGTATGGGAAGAAATGATCAAGCACACCTTTTTTATAGTGATCTAAACTACATTATGAGTCCCACTTTAGCTACATGCACGCATGATAGATGATTAGGTGAGACCATTATATGAATTTTTTATGACTAAAAACATTCTTTTTTGATACTAGCAACCATTTCACTTGGAAATATTCTAGTTTGTGCTTTCATTGGGACAAGTACTTATTTTTATCAACAAATTTTATGATCCGCACAGTTTTTTTAACCCATTGAATGGATGGTTGTTATCTTTCATTTACTTAGATTTTAATTTCTTTATAGTTTATCAAATAAAATCCGCTAAATCAATAGTGAAATAACTTATGCCACATGTGCAATGGAGGTGCCTTACTTCACACATCGTGAAAAGAATCATTGTACATTGGAATCATGTGTTAAAATCAAAATTGATTCCTTTTATTTTCCTCATTTTAATGTTATGTTAAAAAAATGATCATGTTGATATTCATGCCACATTTTTATTATTTAATTGCTTGATTATTCTGCTCCAATGTGTAATTATTTTTATTATTTAATTGCTTAATTTTTTTTTAAATGGGTAACATTTTTTGTTATTTAATATTTTCATTATTCATTTAAAACGTGTAGCACAGTTTGTATTCAATAGATTGATTATTTTTTCTTATCATATATAATAGAATGATGATTTTGAGCAGTTTAGATGTTACGATGTAGGTCCATTATAAGTAAATTAGACCTACCTTTATGAAGTAGAACCTGGGCCCCACATTTAGGAATTATTTTGTATGTGAGGTTCATTTTGCATTATAGAAAAATGATCAATCTTTGGAAATTATAATATAAGATGCACTTTTAGAAGTTGCAACATGAGACCCATTTTTAGGAATTACATATGGGCCACCTTTTACAAAGAACTAAGATTTCTTATTAAAATAGCTATGATAAGGCAATTTGTTGAAGACTCAATATCCTTCAGGCATTTTCTGAAATGGACATATCATTAAGCTTGGAATGGAGCAGTTACTGGCCTTTGGGACCCAGCAAAAAGTATGACAATCATTGGTGTGGGTGGAGGTAGAGGTTTGGAAAGATGGACCCATGGTCCCCATGGGTTGATACCAAATAATGCAGAACAAAAGAGAGACGTGGACCGAGCAAGATAGGAGATGAAAGAGTTTTTTTTTTTTGGGAAAGTCCACTCGGCCCGAAGCTTGTGCCCGGGTCGTGGCACGGTCCCCAGGTGGCACGGTCCCCAGGAGGGACCGTTGGATCCCCCCTGGGGACCGTGCCACGGCCCGGGCACAAGTTCGGGCCGTGTAGCACGGTTGTTTTTTTTTTCGTGTGTATTGGGGTCAGGTGCGGGCGGGAGGAGGTGGAGGTTTTGGGTGGGTTGGGAAATAACGTTGAGGTTCATCTAAAAATTGGCCTCACGCCAAACTCCAATCCAGGAGGCAAAGAAATCTCGAGAGAACTCACACAGAACTTGATTTCTTTTATTAACCATCATTCATTGCTAAAGCCAAGAGGCTGAAAGGAAATAACCTAGAACTAATTTGGACCATCCAAACAATTAAAATATCTTACTTAAAAGAATTATAAATCATTTAAACATACACAACTCTAAATAAGATAAAGATACGTGGGCTGGGCCCAAAGGTGGGTCGACCAATGAAAACTAGGAGTCTGTCCTGCATCGTAAGTACTTTAATGAGAGCTTTGAAATTTTTTAAAATTGGATAATGTGGTGGGTAGAATGACCAATTAAAAGTCCTGCAGAAATAGGATAGGTGTGCCAAATTTTAATCGCTTCTAACTCAAAAGGGTAATAAGGGTAATAAGTCCTTGTTTATAGCTTATTTTCTAGCTTTCCCTTCATCACATAAACATTTGATTAATCCAAATAAATCCTGCAACCGGTTGAATCTATCATTTGGATCAAGTTAATTTTCAAATTCAAAAGTAAAGAACAAAACAACCGGTTGGATCCATCATTTGGATCAAGTTAATTTTCAAATTCAAAAGTGAAGAACACTGGAACCTGTGGTCATGCATGACCTCTCAACCAGTCCAACATGTTACTGAAAAAAGAAAATCTGAAATTGGAATGATCAAAGAAAGGATCTCGTGGGCAAAGACATGAACAACAACCAGAAAAGAGTTTCTACGTACCAAAACGACAACCAGAAGAGAGAGAGCATGGATCGAAGATCTAAAATCGTAAAAACATATGTAAGAGTAATCAAAGCATTGTGCTCATTTGACTAAATTTGAAATTTGTGATTAACTTTCTTTACTTCTTTTTAATGGGCAGAAATGGAAGGAATTTCTTATATGTAAAATCTGGTGATCTATCCATTGGATGGCCCACTGAAATCAACTTTAAATATTCAGAAATAAAATATACAATAGGACTAGGGATATAGCACGATTTGGATGTTCTAAAGGTGGGCTCCACTCATGTTTTGCTGCACCATGCAGTTCTGCCCATACAAAGTATTCTCATATTTTATATCAATCTACTTATAGTTGGTTCCACCGATGGATTGTCATTTGATTAAATTGTGATGACCCATTTACATAAAGGAAAATAATAAAGTGATAACTGTGAGAGTTCTCACAGTGGACCGTGAGAACCAGGGGCGGAACAAGGATCATAAAGTCATTGGGAGGGCCATTGTGAAGAAAAACCCTAGGCATGGAATATGGTGTGTCGAAATTTAGATAAAAGAAGAACATAATATCACCAAATTTAGATATTATAAGATTTCATTATCACAAAATAAAATAGTGTCATATTATAATATTGTGTCACTTATGGTGTTTTGTAATTATTACAAATTTCAATATACCTTGAAGTGTTTGGCAATTTATAAAATCTTCACTAAATGATGCACCGAAATAAGAAATGAATAGAGAAACTGGGATGATTGACCAAATGGGAACCCACCAACTAGTAGTCATACTAGATTGATTTAATATTGGTAACCATGAAGGGCCCATCTAATTAGAAAATCATTCAACGGAATGTAAAAACTTACGAGTAATGTATTTTAATCAATGTGGGTCCACCAAATGTTAATAATTATAATGTAATACATCCAATGGTGATTATAGCAGAGACCCTGGCGAGTGTTAAACACCATTGAAGAATCCATTTATGAAAAATCAACGTAGGACCCATTTGATGTTAACAATCATATTAACCAAGTTAATTATAGTAATCACTAGGGGGCCATTAATATTGGCAATCATGGTAGAAATTGCCTAATGTGATATTTGTAGGACCCACCTAATGTTAGTAATCAATAAAGAAATTATGTAATTATGATAGGACTATGGGACCCACATAAAATTTATAAATAATAGCGGGCCCATCTAAGATTGAAAGTCATAGTAGAATTCCTATAGAAACCATCAATATTAAAAAAATATAGTTGGCCACCATGTAGGAGTTTCTCATAAATTTCCACTGTTGACCCATGTTTTGGTTAGTTTTCATAACGAAAGATTATTTTATACAACATATACTTGAATATTAGAACTAGCAAAACCCCGTGGATAACCACGAAACCACCAAGTGCACAGAATGATATGAATTATTTTTAATAAATTTATTAATTAGTAAACTTGTGAGTCCTTTTTTTTGTTGCTAATTTGATCTTTATATTTTTTTCCAAATGTTTTATTCTTTAGGTGAGGCATGAATTGATTAAAAAAGATCAAATGATCATAGACCTAATAAATTGACCTCATATATTTAAGTGGGACCCCCAAGATGAATGGGGTCTACCATCTATATTATAACCGTCCATAAAACCATATGATGCGGGCTGGGACCCATGAATTGCTTGATAAGGATCAAATGATCATAGACCTCACAAATTGACCAAACCTAACCTATTTAAGTGTGACCCCCAAGATGAATGGGGTCCACCATCTATATTCTAACCGCCCATAAAACCATATTATGCGGGATGGGACCCATGAATTGATTAAGAAAGATCAAAGGATCAAATGATCGTAGACCTAACAAATTGACCTAATATATTTAAGTGGGACCTAGATAATTGGGTCCACCATCTTTATTCTAACCGTCCATAAAATCAAATGATGCGGGTCGGGACCCATTAATTGATTGATAAAGATCAAATAATGAAATGATCATAAACCTCTCAAATTGACCAAACCTAGCCTATTTAAGTGGGACCCCCAAGATGAATGGGGTCCACCATCTATATTCTAACCGTCCATAAAACCATATGATGCGGCCTGGGACCCATGAATTGTTTGATAAGGATCAAATGATCAAATGATCATAGACCTCACAAATCGACCAAACCTAACCTATTTAAGTGGGACCCCCAGATGAATGGGGTTCACCATCTCTATTCTAACCGTCCATAAAACCATATTATGCGGGATGGGACCCATGAATTGATGAAGAAATATAAAAGGATCAAATGATCGCAGACCTAACAAATTGACCTAATATATTTAAGTGAGACTTAGATGAATGGGGTCCACCATCTCTATTCTAACCGTCCATAAAATCATATGATGGGGGCCGGCACCCATGAATTGATTGATAAAGATCAAATGATGAAATGATCATAAACCTCTCAAATTGACCGAACCTAGCCTATTTAAGTGGGACCCCCAAGATGAATGGGTCCACCATCTATATTCTAACCGTCCATAAAACCATATGATGCGGGCTGGGACCCATGAATTGCTTGATAAAGATCAAATGATCATAGACCTCACAAATTGACCAAACCTAACCTATTTAAGTGGAACCCCCCAGATGAATGGGGTCCACCATCTCTATTCTAACCGTCCATAAAACCATATTATGCGGAATGCGACCCATGAATTGATTAAGAAAGATCAAATGATCATAGACCTAACAAATTGACCAAATATTTTTAAGTGGGTCCCAGATGAATGGGGTCCACCATTTTTATTATAACCGTTCATAAAATCAAATGATGCGGGCCGAGACCTATGAATTGATTGATAAAGATCAAATGATCATAGACCTCTCAAATTGACTAAACCTGACCTATTTAAGTGGGACCCCCAAGATGAATGGGGTCCACCATCTATATTCTAACCATCAATGAAATAATCTGATGCGTGCTGGGACCCGTGAATTGCTTGATAATGATCAAAGTATTAAATGATCACAGACCTCACAAATTGACCAAACCTAACCTATATAAGTGGAACCCCAGATGAATGGGGTCCACCATCTTTATTCTAACCGTCTATAAAACCATATTATACAGGATGGGACCCATGAATTGATTTAAAAAGATCAAAGGATCAAATGATCGTAGACCTAACAAATTGATCAAATATGTTTAAGTGAGACCCAGATGAATGGGGTCCACCATCTCTATTCTCACCTTGTGTCAATCTATGTTAATTGTTTCCATTTGATTTATTTGTTGTGGGTTTTACTATTAGGGTTTTATGAATATATATCGGTTGAAATTGTTAATGAACATTTTTTTATAGTTAGGTTTTTTTTTAATGAACATTTTTTTATAGTTAGGTTTTTTTTTTAATGAACATATTTTTATAGTTAGGTTGTATACCGTTATAGGAGTTATTGGATTGGGATTTAATATTTCTTCTCTTTATTGCTTGGTAGTGTTGGAAATATGGTTGTCATGATGTTTTTTTTTTTATATTATTATTAAGGATTTCAATTGGAGTTGGGTTCTATTGCCTTTTCCCGATTTATCAGACTTTGGGCTATTACCAAAGAATTATTGAAGTTTTTTTTTTCTTTTTCTTTTAGGGTTATATGATTCATTTATTTATATTTTATGAAAAAACACTTGATCCGGTTCATCGGATGTAGAGAATATGATTTTTAGTTCCTGCGTAGTTGACTGCCTCCTTTTCTAAGGGTTTTTATTAATATTATGCTATTTTTGTTGAGCAGAGTGATTGAAAGATTTCGGTGGAGATCCTTTCAATCTATTTAATGTTTATGCCATATTTGTTTAGCAGATAAGGGCTTGGAAGATTTCTTTGGAAATTGGGGCTCCGTGGAAGATAGGGACTTGGAAGATTTCTTTGGAATTTGGGGCTCTGTGGAGGCAAGTGGCACCTGTATGTGGTGATTTCTGTTTCATCTACCTATAGTTGTGGACGTGCTCATGGCAGCACACGACACAATAAGCTTATCACATGCAGCTTCAGATTAATTCCTTTGGGACACGTGGCTCATAACAATGGTATTCTCAAGATCCCTTCTAGGCTCTAGCCTATTTTTGTCTTTATCCATACATGAACGAATCCCTTCCTTCTTTATCAATAAAATTTTGAATTTAAAAATTTTGACTTTCCAATCTCATTCCAACTCTCTCACTCATTGTATCTCTTTATCCCCTTCCTTACATACATCATGAATCCACCATTGCGAACCCAAAAAAAAAGTTTATTCGAGGAAGCATCGAAATCAATCCTCAAACCGGAAGCCCCCTTAGCAGAATCGTTATCAGAAGGTATAGTCTCACCTTTTCCTGGTAAGTGATGGATATGCCAATGTTGCTGATTAATTTCCATCAACAGGTGCTAGATGTTTTCGATTATTAGTCATTCTATTTGCCCACTAGATAAATATCCTGTTCAGCTGTTTCCCACTACTGTCTGCAAAGCGGTTTCGATCGAATGCATCAACGTCCTACTGTTTTGGGTTCTTGAGAAAAATCCCCCATTTCTAGGGTTTTTTTCTCTCTCTATCTCTAGATTTAGGGTTTTTGCCTGCCCATCTCATCATCAGATTCTGCATCTCTCCTCTCAAGATATGATCATGGCGACCGTTGTTCCTTCAGCTGACAATATCCTTCTTTCAATTCCTACTACTAATCTGGATCGTGTTATTTTCTCTCATCTGGTGGGTTTTTTTTTTTTCCCTCTTTGGTTAGAATATTGGATTTTTCATATTTTTCTTACCTTGTATCAATCTGTGTTGATTGTTTTCATTTGATCTATTTCTGTTTTTTTTTTCTTCTCTCTTTTGTTAAAAGATTGAGTTTTTCTTACCTTCTATCAATCTGTGTTAATTTTTTTCATCTGATTTATATGTTTTTGCTATTTTTTCTTTTCACTTTGGTTGAAAGATTGGTTTTTTCTCACCTTGTGTCAATCTATGTTAATTGTTTCCATTTGATTTATTTGTTGTGGGTTTTACTATTAGGGTTTTATGAATATATATCGGTTGAAATTGTTAATGAACATTTTTTTATAGTTAGGTTTTTTTTTAATGAACATTTTTTTATAGTTAGGTTTTTTTTTTAATGAACATATTTTTATAGTTAGGTTGTATACCGTTATAGGAGTTATTGGATTGGGATTTAATATTTCTTCTCTTTATTGCTTGGTAGTGTTGGAAATATGGTTGTCATGATGTTTTTTTTTTTATATTATTATTAAGGATTTCAATTGGAGTTGGGTTCTATTGCCTTTTCCCGATTTATCAGACTTTGGGCTATTACCAAAGAATTATTGAAGTTTTTTTTTTTTTCTTTTTCTTTTAGGGTTATATGATTCATTTATTTATATTTTATGAAAAATCACTTGATCCGGTTCATCGGATGTAGAGAATATGATTTTTAGTTCCTGCGTAGTTGACTGCCTCCTTTTCTAAGGGTTTTTATTAATGTTATGCTATTTTTGTTGAGCAGAGTGATTGAAAGATTTCGGTGGAGATCCTTTCAATCTATTTAATGTTTATGCCATATTTGTTTAGCAGATAAGGGCTTGGAAGATTTCTTTGGAAATTGGGGCTCCGTGGAGGATAGGGACTTGGAAGATTTCTTTGGAATTTGGGGCTCTGTGGAGGCAAGTGGCACCTTTATGTGGTGATTTCTGTTTCATCTACCTATAGTTGTGGACGTGCTCATGGCAGCACACGACACAATAAGCTTATCACATGCAGCTTCAGATTAATTCCTCTTCTGAATCGGCGGTTTCGTCAAGACCCAAAGCGGTGGTTTTTTTGGTACTGCTCCACTCTCCTCTTCTGAATCGGCGGTTTTGTCTAGACCCAAAGCGGTTTAATTCCTCAAAAGGTGGTTTTTTTTTTTTTTTGTATGTATTGGTTTTATCTTATGATTTTCTGGTTCTATTGGAAAGATCTGATCTTTTGTATTGATTTTATCTATGGTTTTTTGGTTCTATTGGAAAGATCTGATCTTTTTTGGGCAAAAATAATAATAGTACCTATTTAGGTTAGATTTTGATGGATGTGCAGGAGTTTTGGTTTTCGGATTAATGTTTATGATTTGAAGAGTTGTTGCTTAAATGATGAAAAAGGTGTAGTCGCAGGAATTTAGAATTTTGACCAATCCATTCACTTCTCATCTATAGTTGATGGTTCATTCTCCTGATGATCTTCATGTTGCCTCTTAATACTTATAGTGTGATCTTCTTATGGTATGTTATTGGTTTAATTAAAATATCTGAACTTTTTAGGGCATAGGCGTTCATCTTTAATGCATTATATAAGAAGAACATCAAGTAACATGAATAAATTATGGAAGACTTCATACTCACATAAGATCCCTAGAAGAAAAACAGAGTTTTATGAAAAAATTGGATCAATTGCTCAATTGTGCCTGATCCATTCCAATATGTTAAATCTGAGCCTAACACACATCCTCGGTCACATTGCATTCATAAAGATAGAAAACAACATTAGGACATGATTAAAACCATTCCACACTCTCCGATCATTGAATAGACAAGATACATCTAGAAGAAGTAGAAATTGAAGACACATGGAGAATGAATTAGGAACAGCAAGTAACATGAATCATACCCTACAAAACATGAATAAATTATGGAAGACTTCATACTCACATAAGATCCCTAGAAGAAATTCATCAAACTATATATCTAACCCCGCAATCAATCCCATTGTGGTGAATTCAATAATGTTGAAGACCCCACAATCGTCCGTTGGTTCAAGAACCCATGTCATAAGACCTATGTAGTACTCAGTTTTCACTTTCAGTTTTTGTGGCTTTTATAGTAGACTAAAATCATGCATTTATTCTTTTGGTAGATTTTTGGTGTAATTAAGATCAATTATTTCGCTTTTTACAGAATTCAGTTTGTGGTTCATCTTTAATGCATTATATAAGAAGAAGAACAACTGAAGAAGACATTAATGGTTTTTTTAAATGCAAATAAACAATAAGATTCTAGACAATGAACAAACTGTAATTCAATCTATCTTTCCTAAATGAAGTACTCTTCTTTAACAAAACAAAACAAAAACCAAAAAAAAAAAACCTATTATGATTTTGAAGATGAGTTGTTCAAGAAATATGAAGTGCTCGAACAGGTGAACGACATATCCAAATATCAGTTTTTTTAGAAATTATTTTGGTGTAATTAAGATTTTTTTCGCTTTTTACGGAATTATGTTTGTGGTTCATCTTTAATGCATTATATAAGAAGAATAAGAACTGAAGAAGACATTAATGGTTTTTCTTTTTAATGTCGAATCCCAAGTATAAAAAAATTTCCAGGAAATATTTAAATTTTATCTATTCTCTCTTCATTGGACCATGGTTTTTTTACGGAATTCTGTTTGTGATTCAACTTTAATGCATTATATAAGAAGAAGAATAACTGAAGAAGACATTAATTGTCGAGCTTCTGTGTCTTACTTGGTGGCATTGATTGGGAAATGTTCGGAGGAATTGTCACTGGTGTATTAGTAGCTTGGGAATTAGATAAAATGTCAGCAATATTCTTGAACTTTTTGGTGAACTGTGGAGCATTATCAGGCAGACGAGTGGATTGAGAATGCAAACTTGTCACTGCCTGCTTGCCATGAAATTTGTATGGATTGGTTTCTGTCAAATGATCGGTTTGATTAATGGGTCCAAATCAGATTTTTATTCTGAATCAAGAGCATGGTTATCAAGTCCAATCTCATCCACTTAGGCATTCACTACCTAGCTCATCCATCCTTTCATATATATCGTATTACATGGCTGGTTATCTTCAATTACATGGTGGGTCCACTCTCGCCACATTTATATGGTGTACGAATATTGTGGGGCTTGGAAATTATTTGGATTGGCCATGAACCCAGCCAATGGATGGGATTTGTCCTATTGATTGTACATTGCTTTTATTATTTGGGTCCACTGTCAAATGATCATTTTGATCAATTTCAACAGTGGTTCCAAATCAAACTTTTATTTTGAATATGGTTAGTTTCAACATGGGTGGCTGTCGATCATCGTTGTTTGGCATTTTTTTAAAAATGCAACAGATTTTAAATTGAGCGGTGTAGCAGTTGCTAAATATTATAATATATGCATTTTTTTATCAGATCTATTTTTTAGTTGTTAATGCATTTTTTGTATTTCAGATCATTGAGAGATTCCAGTTTCAAAAAACGTGAGGGACAGATCAAACCAATCCAACAAATTTAAATTCTATATAACATGGCCTTTTATCACTATTTATTATATATGTATTTTTATTATTATCATATTATAAACAAATATTAATTTTAAATTTATTAATAAGTTATAGTTTGCGAAAATTGTAGTCCTTTTAGATTTTTTTATTACCATTTTTTTGTGATTTTTGTATGTACTGTTCTTTTATTTTGAAAAAAATTATGATATGTACTGTTGTTGGAGACGACAATATTCTATTGGAATAGAATGAAGATGCCCCACTCAATGATGAATTCTTGGCATATCACTAATTATTAATCTCCCACCACTGCAATTTAATTTATGAATAAGATACGTTCTACAAAAATTGTAGTCCTCTTAGCATCACAAGCAGGTGCTTAGCCCGGGTCCACAAATAACAGCATGATATGTAGAGATGTGCTAATTAATGGCAAAATAATAATAAAGATGATTTGCATTGTAGGCCTTATGGTAGAACGTCCATAATCAGGCATCAATTATATATATTAAAGCAGCAAGTGAATTCGTATTTTAATACCATAATACTTTTATATGTTTCCTTCTTCATAAATATCCTATACCTTTTCCATTATCCAACTACAAAACAATATTCATTTTGGTTATTTAACCATTAAAATAATTGCTTTTAAATTATTTATTTTAACTATGATTGTGTAATGAATCATATGTTAATAGTCATTTACATTTCATTTAATTTGTGTTTTTTTTTAATTTTTACATTCATTCCTTTTTTAGTAATATTATTTATGTTTTTTTCATGTAGTTCTGTTTTTATTATAATATTTTGATGACAAGACTGATTTATTTAGATTTATGTTTTATATTTTTTTTATATTTATTTTTTTACAGTCATTCCTTTTTTTTATTAATACTATTTATTTTTTCTCATGTACTTTTATTTTTATTATTATATTTTGATGAAGAGGCCGCTTTATGTTTTTTTTTCCTGTTAAAAACATATTTTATTATTAGTTTTTTTTTTATTATTTTTTTAACGTAACCACTCTTTATATTTTTATCCTCACATTTTTCTTTCTTCTTGTAGGTCAACAACTCTCTAGAGATCCAACGCAAGATTCTTCTGCATTCGGGTACATGTTCTGATCAGATCTATTTTATTCTCGATTTAATTGTTAATGCATTTTTTGTATTGCAGATCATTGATAGATACCATGTTTCTAAAAACGTCAGTCATTGATCAAACCAATCCAACAAATTTAAACTCTATTTATATATTTATTTTTATTATCATATTTAAACGAATATTAAGTTTAAATTTATGAATAAGTTATAGTTTGCAAAAATTGTAGTCCTCTTAGATTTTTTTTTTTACCATTTGTTGTGATTTTTGTATGTATAGTTCTTTTATTTTGGAAAAATCATGGTATGTACTATTGTTGGAGAAAACAATATTCTATTGGAATAAAATGAAGATGCCCCACTCTATGAGGAATATTCTATTTAAATATTAATGAAGTTTTTATTTTTCTATCTTCCTTTAGCTCCCCATTAAAAATTTGTAACGATCACATATTAATCCCTTTTGTTTTGCATGAGTTTTGTTTCCATATACAAGGTATAGGTGTTTATTATATGATACTAAGAAATAAATATCAATTAATTTTAATGTTCATTTTTATATTCTCAGATACATTGCAACTATAACAGTCGAGGATCACACCAAGCAAGCAACATTATTTATGCATTCCTTCTTTATTAGTATTATTTTTTTTATCATGTAGTTCTATTTTTATTATTATATTTTGATGACGAGGCGATTTATTTAGATTTCTGTTTTTTAATTTTTTTCTGTTTATTTTTTACATTCATTCCTTCTTTATTAATATTATTTATTTTTATCATGTATTTCCATTTTTATTATTATATTTTGATGAAGAGGCCGGTTTATTTAGATTTATGTTTTTTTATTTTTTCTGTTTATTTTTTACATTCATTCCTTTTTTATTAATATTATTTATTAAAATATCCATACTTAAAACATAAGTCACTAAAATAAACAAGTCTAAATAAGGTAAAATAAAAACTGAATATGGGTTGGGCCCAAAAGTTGGTTGACCCATGGTTCATTGGTCTGTCATATAGCTCTAACAATGAAATGGTCAAACTTTGAATCGGGTTGATATTATATGAGATCAAACTTTGTAATTTAATTTTTCTATCTTCCTTTATTTTTTCATTTTAAATTTGTAACGATTACATATTAATCCCTTTTTGTTCGGTACAACCCCTGTATTAAATGTAGTTTGTATGTTTACTGGGTGTCTACTTTTAACTTAAATTGGATTTTCCCATCATGAATTAAAGGCCCGCGTTGGGCGCGGGCCCTCAAGCGCTAGTTATATATTGTAAAGCAGCAGGTTTTTTCCTGGGGGAGCGACACGTGGCGGGGGAGGCTTCCCGGGAGGAGGACAAGTGGCGCGCCCACGGGCTTTTTGCACCGCCAATTAAAGTGGAACCCACATTTCAAATTGGGTAAATCTAAACCGTTCATTTGAGATATTTTAGAAGCATTGATCCTATCAAATGAAACTGTGATAGCTTTCTCTTATACAATTTATAATTTTATTTATCGCTTTATTTTTATTTTTGGATATTCTTATGTTTGCTTTACAGTTTTTGCATGTCTTTATTTTAGATGTCACTTCTTTTCACTTTTCAACCCATTCTCAGATTTTTTTTTATTAGTGTTTTTAATTTGAGAGAGAGGGAGTAGAAAATATAGGCCCATTTAATAATTATTCAGGGAGTAGAAAATATAGGCCCATTTAATAATTAGTCAACAGAGGGTTTCCTTTCTAATAATAAAGATATCAATGCTGTGTGATTTCTAATTGTATCCAATGTTTCCATTGATTTTTTTTAATGATGCTTTCTATTGGCCTTTTCACTATTCAACCCATTCTCAGATTTTTTTTATTAGGGTTTTTAATTTGAAACAGAGGGAGTAAAACATACGGGCCCATTTAATTATTATTCAACAGAGGGTTTCCTACCTAACAATAATAAAAAAATCAATGCTGTGTGATTTCTAAGTGTATCCAATTTATCCATTGATTTTTTTTAATGATGTTTTCTATTGGCTGCTGCCTGTGCCGTCCGGAAGGAGAGGAATGACTGGTCTTAAAAAAAAATTAGTTGATTTGAGAAATTGTCCGATGTTGAAATCCGTGGTTTATCCCCTTATTAATTCTTGGAAAGTTTGTTGGTATTCATTCGGTGGGATTATTCAAGGCCATGAAGGGGTAGGATAACAATTCATATCATTTCTGGCCCAGATCTTGATATGGATAATTTTGAAAGGTTAAATAATATATTTATATATTCTGGCCTTAATTTATTTTTAATATTTTTTCCAAAAACATTAAGATCCATTAGTTAGTATTTTGATATTTGACATTTTACACTTTGTTTACATGGTTAATGTTTAAATATTGATGTAATAAATTAGGTTTTCCTTCGATGAATTAAAGGCCCGCCCATGAACGCCCCTACATTCGGATGACACCGGGAAAAATCTATGTGTGCTTGGTGTAGAACGGACCTAGAAAAATATGATCATTCTGTTGGCCCTTCATACCATAATACTTTTAAATCTTTCCTTCTTCATAAATATCCTACACCTTTTCCATTATCCAACTACAAAATAATGTTCATTTTGGTTATTTAATCATTAAAATAATTACTTTTAAATTATTTATTTTAACTATGATTGTGTAATGAATCATATGTTAATAGTCATTTAAATGAAATGAATACTATTATTTAAAATTTAAATAGCTCTTTAAACAAGGCCCGCGTTGGACGTGGGCCCCAAAGCGCTAGTAATATATATTAATTTAAATGAATACTATTATTTAAAATTTAAATAACTCTTTAAACAAGGCCCGCGTTGGACGTGGGCCCCGAAGCGCTAGTTATATATAGTAAAGCAACAGGTAAATTCTCTAATTTTCCTACATAATAGCCATGCACATATTTTCGTACGGTTGTGTATGAGTAAAAAAAAAGAGTGGGCCCTAAAAGCTTCTTCTTCCATTACCAGTCCCAATAAATGTACAGCCACTTCCTTTGGAACATAAATACGTGGGGCCCATCGGATGGGGATCTCGACCATTCATCCCAAAAAAAAGGTGGCTATACATTTATTGGGACCGTCTATTTTTTTTTTTCATTGAGACCACATAGAAATTCTCAGGTCAAATCATGTTATTTCCCTTTAAATCCCCATCCCTATGCAATGCAATTAACCAAACCCACTCCAGCCCACCTTCTGGGCCCGAATCAATTTTGCTGAGTCCAGACTCAATCCAATCCATAAAACCATGCCCTGACTTCAACCCACCAAACCCGTTCTCAGACCTGAATCAAACCCATCAAAACTGAACCAAACCCAAGACCAAACCCATAAAACCTGAACCCAACCTGTACCTAACCCATGGCGTGGCCCAGAGTGCATGGCCCATCAGAAAATATAGGGGAGAGAGGAGTCCCAGATCTATGGACTCCCTCAGTTCGAGACTAATCCCCGCCTCTCCCCCTCTATCTCCTCTCATCAGATGCGCAGATCCCATCACACGCGAAGAACCCCTCTCCTCCATCTTCCGGGCGTTCTCTCTCCAAATCTCATCACCCTTTCCCTCTCATCATCTTCGTCCAGATCTCATCCCCCTCTTCCTCTCATCATCTCCGTCTCACAGCACCCCTGCGCAGATCTCTCTCTTCGGCCATCTCCTCCCAAGGCAGCGCCAACCGCCACCATCACTCTCTCCATCTTCCTCGCGTGAACTGCGTCTCCCTCTCACCCTCGGATTCTGGAACCAGGTAGGCCCTCCTCTCCTCGCACCCACTGCATCTGCATCATCACCTATCTCTTCCTCTTTTCTTTTTTCTTTATTCCCTTCCTCTCCTCGCACCCATTGCATCTGCATCGTCTCCCTCTCACCTTCGGACTCCGGAACCAGGTAGGCCACTTGCATCACCTCCCCTCTCTTCCTCCCACGCTCACCTTCTTCCTCCCAAGCTCACCCTGCTCGCAGCTACCTGCATCACCTCCCCTCTCTTTCTCCTTCTTCTTCTTTTTCCTCCTTCCCTGCACTTCCACCTGCAAAAAGCCGGTCTAATGGCTTATTATATACTTTAGTAGAAAAAAACCGGGCAAATAGCTCACCACCAGCCAGAGATGATTGTGAAGATGGGGAACTATGTAGATAGGTAGATGGTGAAGATTGGGTGAAGTACTGTTTGGTTGGATAGATGAGGCGCCTATTAAATATGTTGGTGGGCTCGGTTTTGTGCTTGGAGTTTGAGTGAGTAAGGAGGAGTAAAGATGATGGTGTTGTAATATATATAATTGTAAAGATGATGGTTTTGACACATGTATGCTTGCTGTGGCCCACATTTAGACTAATTAGGTCAAATGTATGTGATCTTTTTTTCTTTTTTTTTCGGCATCTTGAAATCCTATCTCATGATGGATGAAATCAGATTGTGATTTTAAAGTTGTTATATTCTTTTTCTACTTTTTGATGATTTATTTATATTAACTTGCAATTTTTTATGATGACTATGTGTAAAATCTTTTGATCGAATGTTGTGTATGTGAGAAGACAATACTGAGTTCATACGTGATTTTAATAACTTCTTTTTTATTAGGTATAATAGTAGAATACCTACCTATACTTGGCTCAAAATGAAGACTACCCATTTTGTACGTACTAAATTCCTACCTAAAGTTTTAATTGACCTGCAAAATGAACGGATTCTATTAGTATTAAAGGCGTATACGTGTAAATGGATTCTGTTACTTCTGAATGCCAGTATCCAATGCCATTTAATGAATAGTAACGGAAATATTGTCATTTAAATAAAAATAAATTCTTTTCTTAATATTTTTAATTAACAGTTGTCCATATCCTCAAAATGAATGAAAGTAACTAACTACACTGAAAAAAAAATTGAAGTTAAATATATATATAAAGCTGAATTTAACACATTTAGAGACAATCAGCTTGGAAGTGAATGATGTGGGCTTGGTTGTGCATTGACACGCTACAACAGATGAGTCTTTTTGCGACGTTTACAAGCGTAGCAATAGAAACTAAAAGCGTTGCAAAAGATTATCAGCAACGGTTTTGAAAGCATCGATGTGCGGTTGCAGTAGATGCAGATGCAGAAGATAACTAACGATGCTACAAAGCGTTGCAAAAGGCAGATGCATCAACTACGGAATTAAGCGTTGCTAAAGCACTAAAAGTATCGCTAGTTTTTTTTTTTTCTTATTTTGATAATTTCCATTAAAATATGTTTCCCGACGCTTTTAAGAGTTGCAAAAGGTTCACTAACTGCAACGTTTTTGTATCTGTTGATGAATGTGTACTTTGGGTACGGTCTGTAAGCATTGGTGATGTTATACTACTTGCTACGCTTTATTACCGTTGGTGAAGTATTATTATTTGCAACCCTTCTAAGGGCTGTAAAAGTACCATTTGCGTGCACTAATATTATTCTCTAGACTCTAGAAAGTGTTAGCAACACTTAAAAGGGTTGTAAAAAGACCATTTGCAAGGTATAACCGTTTATGCATTTACAATGCTTTTAAAAGCGTAGCAATCACTCCTTTATATTTGCAACCATTTGAATGTGTTGCAGAAGATCTTTTCTTCTTCCCTATTATAATTTCCTAATTTGCAGTTTTCATACATTCATTTAACAGTGTCCTATAAAAACCTTTACACACTCAAAAACATTTAACTAACAAAAAATTTAATTTCATAGGTTCCAAATGTAGAAAAGTGTCACAATATCCAAAATAATTTCCACATAGCCTTGCTAGTGATGTAAGTTTACAATAATCACATCCTTCCTAAGCTTACAAAATATCGTTCAAAATTCAGGGGCTAAGTATTGCATTTACGATCATCTTCCATCCTTTTCAACCCCAACGTCCATCTTTGCAAAGTACTCATGATGTTGAACCATGAAGCCAATGACAGGGACATTTGGATCCATAGGCAACCCAACCTCTGCTTGCATGGCTTCTTTTTAAAGAGGCTTTGCATCTAACACCTGAAACAATTCAATATATATGAAATTTGATATATCACATTCAAAAAGTTTTAAGGAAATTGATGTAAAAACAAATATAAAGATTTCTCACTGTGGTAGCATCATATTTGATATGAAGATACTTATCTGTCAAGATATTTACCTCCTTTTTAGGTAGCAAGAGACCAGAGCAGAGTGCCAATCATTGGCAACAAAGACAACATCTTCCCCTACCAGCAGTAAACACAAGATATGATTCCCTTTAATCATTCAATTCATTTGAAGGAATTTGGAATTCTGATGCAACATGCATAGTACAGCATCCATGTCAGAGGATTTTTTTGTTTAAAACTAATTTAGAACTATAGAAATTATACTTAAACGCCTTATAGAAAGGCTTTCAATAAAAATATAACAAGATTAACCATGAAGCCATGTCTCTCTGACCTAAGAGTTCTATTATGGAATCCATAACACACTCTCTGCATTTGAGTAAATAGCACAAGCATTGCCCACGCAGCCATGAAACAATTTCATCATAAAGGTGATTATGATAAAGAGAAGAATCAGAAAAGGAGGTCCATACCATATGGTCCAGAGAAATATTTACTATTGTTTAGATTTAGAAGCCTTGGTGCTTCTAAAGCTGCCTGAAAGACATGTGTTCACAAGTTACAATCTCAAATAGAATCAGCAGCATACAATCAGTGCAACCAGCTGTCTTGGCCAAACCAACAGTTAGTGGTTAGTGGTGAAAATGGAATTTGAAAAATACTTTGCAAGAAAGGATTACAAACAGTCTATTGTAACATTAGGATTCGGGGATTTAAAGAAGGCGATAATGTTTCGTAGGAAAATTTCATGTGTAGCTTATGTCAAAAGAAATATGACCTGAATCAATTGCTTCCTAGCACATGTAACTTTGGAATATTGGTCTGAAATGAGCCAAGCAACACATCTTTATTTCATTATTAATAGTAACATATAGCAGTTCTGCATTTAATCAGGCTGCCCTCAAGAGAATTCTTCTCTGTTGCTGGTGGAAATGGGACAAAAGGAGCATACAAGTAAGATGAATAAAAAATCTCACCCAGCACAACAAGCTGAACCGGAGTTGGTTGTCTTCATAATCCTCACCAGCCATAGGACCATATATTTTGCCTCTAGTCTTTCCCCAAATATGAAGTTTCATGTATTAAGAGAAAAGAAATTGAGCTCTACTTAACTTTGACAACCTCATTTAAGCAGAGGATGAAGTAAAGATTGTCCTACAAAAAAAGAAATAATGCTTTTCATTGCAGACCTACCTTTGCAAGGAACAATGGATGATCAACAAAAATACGATCGACTCCCCTTTTATTGCAGTGGAAGAAGCGCACTGTTTCAGTTCTGTCCCCAACTGGTATCTGCCCACAATTGATAATTATGAACAACAGATTGCAGACATATCCTGTTCTCCTGACAGGAAGATGAAACCAACTTACCAGGAAAGAAATATATATCAATGAGGTACCTCAACCGAAACACTTGTATCCCATGCATCTTTGTACTGATCGTAGCAAGGAGAGATTGTCATTACTCGGTGACCGTTGGCCTATTGCGGGATCAGCCCCACAAAACTTAGTAAAACATGATTAGCAACAGATAATAATCGATAAATAGCTATGGGGACAGTTATTCAAAATTCTTGAAACTGCCCAGATTCATATTAAGTTTAAAAAGATGGTAATTTACAAACACCAAACAAAAAGTCTCTGATTACCGCCATTGCTGGTGGGAGTCCTCCAAGAACATCACCAAGTCCCCCTGTTTTACTCCATGGAGCTACCTCTGATCCCACAAAGACTATCCTCATCCCTTTCCCACATATGATCACTCCCCATTGCCTCCCATTCTCTTGTTTAAATTCCTTCATCCTCACTTGTTTATAAATTGTATTGGTGGTGCTTTGCATGTTCAGCATATCCAATTTATTTAAAGATGTTAACCCATGATAAGACAATGTTTGGTGCCCCCAAACAGGAATTCTTTTGCAGACTTCATCAGTAGTAAATGAATTTGTTGCCGAATTAGACGTCCGACCACATTGAATTTCAGCAACTCCCAACATCAAATGTGATGCACTTGCCATTGAAACTTGTTTGTTCTGTAATAAAAGTGAAGAAGATAATAAACTAATTTCAGCAGAGTTACATATAGGAATAGAACAACTTTAGCTGATATTACTTCCTTCACTAATACTTGAACAAATGAAAATAGAACTTCTAATTTATTGAGTTTGGAATAGAGTGAGAATCCACTTCCATAAATAAACTTACATATATTGGAAAGAGATGTATAGAGAAAGAGCGAGCTTTGTTCGGTGAAGGAAGGTAGAAGCGCCATTAGCGGCTATTCGTAGAGGTGGAAGTATGCCACATGGCAATAGGGAATTGATTGTTTGGACAGATTGGAAATGGAAGTGAAAATGACAATTTCCACCGGCAATAGGAAGGCATGAACTTTCTTATTCATGGACAGCTCTGCTAAAAGCTTAATCTGGTGAGGTATCATCATCTACATCATTGCAATTTTATACCAGAGATTATTTTAATGTCAATTACAGCACTCATCCAACCAACAAACAAATTGTAAAGAAAAAGAAAAAAAACTTAAAAAGGGGAAAAAACCTACCTTTTGAATTAAAACAGCTCCAAATTAACATTAATTTCTCCTATCAAAAATCTTCCACGAAAAAACATGGGTTTGTTCAGAGTTCATACATACACCGAGTTCTATCAAACTCATTGCATAGCAAAAAAAATTCATGGCAACTCTTAAATACAGAAAACACATCCAGCACAAAGTGATGGGTTAGAAACAAAAAACAAACCAACATGTCTCAAGAACAAAAAACAAAAAACAAAAAACAAAAAACAAAGTGATCTTTGTCTCAAGAACCTCTTTTCTCAAATGATTACAGCACACACGTTTAATTAATATAAACTTGGGAATCTGGAGTTTATAATGGCATAAATCAAATGCTTTCCAGGAAACTCTTTTCTTGGTAAGGCATCTTAAGCTGCTTTCTCCATCCAAAACAGTAACATGCTTCTCTTTAGGGGAATTTCTTTGATCTCTTGAGTCAAGAAAAAAAGGTGAATTCATGTCCATGGTCCCTTTGAACCAAACATGGGTCACAAGATATAAATGCGAGGGAGGGGTCTGTCTCTATGGTCTAGGCAATAGAGTGGGTATGTCTGAAACTTAGAAGATGTAAGATTTTTCAAGTGATATTTGTGTGCAAGTACACTGCAAGCTCTAGCCTTTAAGTTTGCCTGAATCAAAGATTGTCTTTCTCTGAACAAGGCATCTGTATAGTATATCTTTAGGGTGCCATTTATTTATGGTGACTTTTACTGTGTAAATGAATAGTGGAGATTGAACCTTTATTACTGTATGTAAATGAATAGTGGAGATTGAACCTTTATTACTATATTTACAGCAACCAACATAAAAGTGGTATGTCATCAAAGCAAGGCAAGAAACATGTGAAAAACACCCTTTTCTTTATGAAGATTGTTTCCTTTACGAAGCATGAAAGGAAGGTATAAGACAAAACCAAAGTAGTCTTGTAATTGTTGTAAGGAAAATTTATAAAAGGATAGGCCCAAGAGAACATGGATGGAATTAGTAAGGATGTATCTAAAGAAGTGGGAACCTATCTCAGGATTTGGCTAAAATAGTCTTGGAATGACGAAACAGAATTCGTATAGCCCATGCCAGACATGATTCGGATAAGGCTTTCATGGTGATGGATTTTTTTTCCTCCCACTTTCACCTTATGAATTGGCACTCATCTCGATGTCAAACCAAGAGTGTAATGCAGTATTGGAATGGTCACATCACATGTAATCAACCCAATGAAGGTTTTCACCTGACTAAAGTGAAATTTTTTATGGTCCTCATAAATTTTTTAGAGTTGTCAGACCAGTGACTGGAACAGAATGTGACACCCCCAGGCCCCAACCCCATACTTGTTGTTCACCAAATTCACATTACCATTCATAAAAGCCAATTTCCCACCCTGGCAGGACCCTCTTACAACCACACCACACAAACATCAATGAAGCATCCAAATCATCCACATGATAACAAGGTAAAACACAACTCCATAGAAGAGTAGACCCATAAATTAAAATGGTGAGTGGAGAATGGCACCTAGGAGTGGAAGTTAGATTATGTCAAAATCCCACATGTGGGTTGTGTTCTAAAATAAAAAAAAGGATCATTGAGGGCCCCACATGCTTGAGAGGAAGATCTCTTTCCAAACCAGCCCCTTTCATCATTTAGAGGAAGATGGATATGCCAAGAAGCTTCATTTTTCTCTTTTCCTCACTCTTCACTGCTTGCCGACAGTTCCTTTAACCAAGCAAAACAGTCACCACCACCAAAAGGAACAAAAGAATCCATAAGAGAACCCACAAAGAAAGGAGCATAAAATATCATTTACTTTAAAATAAACTGAATTAATTCAAATATACAGACCACTGTTATACGTCTCTGTGTAAATGGATTGGACAAACATAACCCAATTCTCTCATCTTTAAACACACTACTGGAACCCAATTTCTATTTCTTTTTCCAGGTTCTCAAATACATATGGGTTGAATCTGGAATATCAAGCCACACCCAAGCAAGAATAGAAGACTGATCCTACCTATAACATCATCAATAAATTTCCAAACAATCATAAAACAAGTAAAAGTTCAAAATAAAGCCATTTGGCTGACCCAACTTACTTGACATGGATGAATCAAGGCAGGGCAAGGAATGAATCCTTTTCCCACAATGCTTAATGGTGGAATGATAAGAGCATGACTATCAGAAGAAATCTCATCACCCTGGATAGGTAAAAATAAACATTGACACACAAATTGAAGACATGATAGAAATGAAAAGGGACGTCTAAACAAAGAATTATCAATCAATCAATTCGCCTCTTCACCATAGGTCAGGAGAGGGATTTCTGGATCAAGAAGAAACCCTGGATGCAGCCTTCCAGCACCACTTTGTGGTCCACGCCCTCCATGAAGTTGGCCATAGAAAGCTGCTGCTGCAATATGCTGCGCATCTCTACCACTGTGAACACTAAAATCGAACTCATTCTCAACATCATCCACACCATCCTCTTCCTCATCTCCATCAACTTTGGGACTGCCTGCAAAATGCTCATCTCATTAGAGGTAATTCATGGAAAGCCTCTGTTTATATAACAATAGAAATGCAGAAGAAGAGGTTTGGTGTTGGTCTAAAGGACCTTTGTGGCGCTTGTATCTGGTTTTGCAATTAGGACATGCCTGACCACTCTCTCTTCTCTCATATTCATAACAATGTCTGCAAACAGGGAAAGCACATTAATTGCAAGCAATGAAACCATCCCCTGCAATCTCAATTTCATCCCCACAAATCCGGAAAATATGGCCACTCAAATCCTTTAATGGCTTGCTCTGAGAATACCACCCACCACTAAAAACAAAATCCCATCGAAACCCAGGTCAGGAAAGAGAGAAACCAATCACAGAAAAACAAAAGATCCCAATTCCAAGTGAGAGTCTTTCAGTGAAAGCAATATAACCAACACAGAGAGAGAATTCCATAACCAAAATTCTAAACAAACCAGCACTCAAAATAAAAGAAGAAATGCATGATGCATACATGGGCGTTAGTAAAAGAGCTCCAAAGGGAAACATAAAAGCTCCCAACTTCCAATCCAAATCACACATTACACAGAAACAACGAAAATGAGCATCATCATCAGACCCAGAAACGCATTTCCAAGACAAACCAGGTTACGAAAACAAATGCTATAACCAAACAAAATAAAAAGAAATCCAACATAAACTCTGTCAACCCAAGAATAAAAAAAAAAAATCGACCAAATGCAGAGATGGGTATTTCCTGAATCGATCAGAACATGAGAAAAACACGCAAAAAAGAGATCTTGAGAAGTTCTTACCCGTCCAGACTCATCTATATTGATGACCATGAACTCGTTTCTTTTGTGGGAACCAGCTACAAACCTGCTGTATCCATCTCAAGAACCCATGTCAAAATCCCTCTTTTTCAGAAAAAAAAAAAAAACACTCTCCACTCTCATCAGTTATCACTCTCCATCTTCAGCTCCCAAATGAGCCATATATAAAAGGAGAGAAAAAAAAATCATAGCTTGAAAAAAGAGGGTTTGTGTAGAGGCAACAATCAACAATCTTGCTGCGAGCTAGGGTTTCCTACACTCAATACACAAAAAAAGCAAGAGCAAGAGAATGGGAAATAAAATTTCATAAGTATATACATATATAAATCGGGAAGAGAGAGAAATAAAGAGAGAGGGAGAGGGAGAGAGAGAGAGGACCGGTGGCGGCTCCGTCGCAGGTGGGCTCCGGCAGTGGCGTGGCTGGTGCGGCGGGAAAGTGCAGAGCGCGCGGCAGGGCACAGTACAGAGAGAAATAGAGAGAGAGGGAGAGGGAGAGGGAGAGGGAGAGAGAACCAGTGGCGGCTCCGGCACAGGCGGCTCCGGCGGGACGGCACAGTGCAGAGCGCGGGAGGGGGAGGGGGAAGGGGGAAAAAGGGAAGAGAAAAGTGAAAAAAATTTGGGTTTGGGGCGGTGGGCTTTTAGGGGTCGGAGATGGAATGGGTTATGCCGGGAAGATTGAAGGTGGAAGGTGTCAAATGTAAACAATGGGTAAGTGATAGGGGGAAAAATTTTTCCAATTCCCAAATGAGGGCGCGAACAGAATATTAGATCTGGCGGGGAAAAAATTAGAGTTTCTCCGACGCTTTGAAACCGTTGCCGAACAAAGTTACCACTTGCAACACTAAAAGCGTAGCTACTACACTTAAAAAAACTTAAAAAAAGATTTTTAATAAACATTAAGTTCGGAAAAATTATCAGCAATGCTTACAAGCGTCGTTGATAATGTCCTGATTACATCCTACCAAAACTGAATTGCTACGCTTTAAAGCGTTGCCAATAATATATATCAGCAACTCTTCGAAAGCGTTGCAAATAAAAACGTCGCAAAAAGACTCATCTGTTGTAGTGACACTTACTTTAAATTTTTCGAAATAACCTCAGTTGAAGATGCATACGAGAAAAATGTTGTTGGTTAAAGATACATATGATAAAAATTAATTGCAAATTTTTTTTAAATATATTTTCTCTTACACTAAAGATCTTCTCACAATGATTTTTTATAGGTGTCTTGAGACATTGTTTGGATCTACCCCAGATCAAGCGTCGTCAGATATGTAGTTGGTATAACATTACTTTTCTAAATGATTTTATCATTTTTGCTAACCCTTATTAATTCTCCAAAATGTGTAGTTTCATATGTTTGATGATTCAGATTATTGTTTGCTTTTCAAGAATAACAAGTGGAGAATTACAATTATGACTTCAATTGACATAAAAATATACAATATACGGTAATTTATATGTTTAGTATGTAATTAAGAAGCTTTCTTATGCTTTCGTAATTGTTTTTCTTTATATATTTTTGATGCACTCATTCAATTTAATTAATCATTAAAATATTTTCTTTTATTTTTTTGTATTTTTTTCCTCTCTCCATTCTGCTTTCTCTTTCTCAATCTTATAAGGTTTATTTAACATCCATGCATGGTATATGAAAGTAGAATTTTAGTTATTCTATTGTAGAATGAAGCATCAACATTAGCCTCCTCTCTGACCGCACCCCAGCGTATGTTACATAGTAGAGACAGCTCTAGCATCTTCGCCATTGATACTATAAAGAACACAATCAGTTTGATCTCAAATATGATTCAATGTTTTGATATTCAAATAAGCATGCCTCCCAATTGAATTTGACAATCATTTTGTTCCTATTTATATTTAAATTTACTTTTAACTAACCTATCTCTCCGTCCAATATCCATGCGCCATTAATGGGAAGGGATTAAGTTATATGCAGTTCTCCAAAAGATGATGACTAATTCTAAATTATATATATAATTATTTTAAATAGCGCAGCAGGTTTTTTCTTGGGGGAGCGACATATGGCGTGGGAGACTGCCCGGGAGGAGGACAAGTGGCGCGCCATCGTGCTTTTTGCAATGTCGCTTCCCCAATTGCCCTTCTTATCCTATCCAATCCCTAAAATCTGTCATTCTCATCTCTCCCTCTACACGATCTATGCCATGCGACAAAATCCAATCTCTCTCCCTAAAATCACTCCACCATCATCATCATCCTCTCCCTTTCATCGTCACAGTTCCCTTCTTCTCCCTCCTTCATCTCAGCCCACGTCCCTGCGCAGCAACCCAGACCCATTCCACCATCTCCATCTCCCTCTTTCCATCTCATCACCCACGCCTGACCCAACCTCTCGCGGACCCATCTCCCTCACGCAGCAGCCCTTCTCTCGGTCTCACCATCAAGCCACAACCGAACTTACCCAAACATGCCTGTGCATCTTTATCAAACATAACTACATCCTCAAGTTCAAATCCACCATCTCATGAGATCCATCCTCATTCACAGAACTGGTTGCCTGTAAGGAAGAGAGAGATTTGTCCTTGTCTGAGTGGGCAGACCTTCCAGATGCTTCTTTTTCTTTTTCTTTTTTCCCTTTCTTTCTCTTCTCCATCCTTCTCCCTACACCTAAACCCACGCACAGCCACAGCACCCACCTGCCACATCCCCTGCGCCCCATCCATCATCTTCCTTTCTCTTTCTTTTCTTTTTTCATTTTCGTCTCCTCCCCTGCGCACCACACTCACCAACACACCTTCACAGCCCATGCGCCCCATCCATCATCTTCCATTCTCTTTCTTTCTTTTTTCCTTTTCTTCTCCTCCCCTGCACACTACACCCACCTTTTTTTTATTTATTTTTGGATAAGTATTTCAATGGAAAAAACTGACAACCTTTTCTGTTAAGTCTTCTGTTTTGAGATGGCTTGTACAGGGATAAATTCATTGATTAGAGGCTGAAGAAGTGTTTCTACATTTTGCAAAGGAATTCCGCCACCTTCATCGTGAAGGAAATCTTTACAATGTTACCTTCACTTACAATCGCATAAACATGAGAAGGCTATATCAAGCTGTCAACACATCAGAAGATGGTCTAGGTATGGCATTTCTCTTTCCATCTCAGTCTACCTCCAAGAGAAGGTCAATAAAAACATCTCCCTTTGTACCATGGAGCCAGCATCTCAATGAGGAGCAGACCTGTGCTGTTGAAATGATCCTCGGCTGCAAAGGAGCTCCAACATACGTAATCCATGGGCATCCAGGTACTGTACACAACTCGAAAGGATGCATTCTCCCTAAAATCTCTCCAATCTCATCTGTGGATAAACCCTTTTCCCTCCTTCATCTCAGCCCACGTCCCTGCGCAACAACCCAGACCCATTCCACCATCTCCATCTCCCTCTTTCCATCTCATCACCCACGCCTCGACCCATCCTCGCGCGGACCCATCTCCCTCACGCGGCAGCCCTTCTCTCGGTCTCACCATCAAGCCACAACCGAACTGACCCACCTCCCTCACGCACACATAACCTGCACACCCATCTTCCCCAGCCGTTGCACTCATCATCCTCTTTCTTTCTCTTTTTTCTCTCCCTCCTCCTCCTTCTTCACTGCACACCTTCATGTCACTGCACTCTGCTATATCTCAGGTTCTCTTCTCACCTTCTCAGTTTCAATTTTTGTTTCAAGGTCCATGTTTTACTTCATTCGTCTCTGCTATTTCTCACCCATCAAACTTCACTGCCATTGCATATCTTCCCACGACCCACCTTCCAAACACATAACCTCCCTTCATATCTGCATCATTATCTTCTTCACATCTTATTCCCATAACCAAACAGCAACCTCACGGGCTGCCTACATTAACAACCACCACATACTGAACCTAGCCACCTGTGCAAACCAAACCTCTACCATTCAACCTCTTCATCACAGCCATCTCTCTTTCATTTCACTTTATTTACTTCATCATACACGAACCCACTTCATCATGCATACTAGAAATTTCCCATGCCTGAAGGCACGACGCACCACCGACCTAGATATGTCTCAAGCTGACCGAACCACCCAGGTTCCATGCGTCTCGAAATCAAGTCCAACCATAAAATGGGTTCCACAAAAAAAAAAAAAATCCAATTGATTGCCAAATGATATAATTTCATTCATTCATTTATTCTTAATAAAACTGAATCATGAAATCTTTCACCCAATTTGCTCATCTCATCTTCTTATTTTGGTCCCATCTCATCATCAATGAAGTAGTGCTTTTTTTTTTTAAATGAAGAAGGGATGCCTATACCTATAAATAACTCAAACTTGCTGACCATTTTTTGCTTTTGATTGGGATGACAAAAACTTGTAAATCTGTACAACTTTTAGCCCATTTTCTTTTAAATGAAAAAAAAGATGGCAATACCTGTAAATAACTCTAACTTGCAGTCCCCTTTTGCACTCCCCTCTTAAATCCAAGGGTTTAAAATATCCCTTGGATTTATGTACATAGATCCAAGTGTCCAAAATGTCTCAGACTGAGCTCCCATATTATATAGATTCTCAGTTTTTATCGGCTGGCATATATCATAATCTTGGACCCACCTTTTGACATCCCTTCTCCACCCAGGCCAATAAAAAGAATTGGACACACACCTAGACCAAACCTCTACCATTCAACCTCTTCATCACAGCCATCTCTCTTTCATTTCACTTTATTTACTGCATCATACACGAACCTACTTCATCATGCACATTCTCAGTTTCTATCGGCTGGCATATATCACAATCTTGGACCACCTTTTGACATCCCTTCTCCACCCAGGCCAATAAAAAGAATTGGACACACACCCAGCAGTTTTATGGAACCCAGAATGGCCTGCAGTAGCCAGTAGGGGAATAATGTAGTTCATTAAAATTGTCATTTTCAAGGAAGAGTTGGGTCCCACCATCATTTGATTTTTGTGCCAGAAAATCCCATCCTTTGCAACATACTTGTTTGAATCAAGTAGTCCCTTTGCTAGGCGATCACGTAGATTCTGAAAGTATGGATCCTGCTGAGTTGATTCTCGGATTTTATCTCGGATTTTATCAACCCAGGATGGTACAATTGTGGAGATCGCAGCAATTTCAGCTTCATGATAGACATGAGATAGAGCATCTGCAGTAGAATTTTCTTTTCCCTGTTTATACTCTATAGTATAATCATAGCCCATTAGCTGGGATAACCACTTTTGTTGTAATGGAGTCCCAATCTTTTGCTCCCACAAGAATTTTAAACTTCTATGATCAGTTTTAATCACAAAACTCCTTCCCAACAGATATGTACGCCATTTTTCAACAGCCATGATTAAAGCTAAGAGTTCTTTTTCATATGTGGATAACGTCAAATTCCGACCATGTAGAGCCTTACTAAGATAAGGAATTGGGCGGCCAAATTGCATGAGGACTGTCCCCACCCCCGTCCCACTGACATCACACTCGATAATGAATGTTGCGAGAAATGGGGTAGAGCCAAGACTGGGGCCTTTGAATGTTGCGAGAAATGGGGTAGAGCCAAGACTGGGGCCTTTACTGTCACACTCCCGAACTTGAACCCTGCAGCAGCCCGACCTCGGGGAGCGCGAATTAAATTGGGTAACAAATATATTTCTTCCAGGATCCGCGTGTTACAATTAAATTGAAACAATCTTAAAAAGATTACATTTGTAATTAACTTTCACTAATATAGATCTGTACATATCTGAGTAACCTCAATAACAATGCTTGCTCCCATTCTATTACTATTCTTAGTTTTCTGGTATATTACATTTAACCATGCAGTATTTTCTTGTACTATAATTTATATTTTTTAATGGGTTTTAACACATGATCAAAAATTTGCCGGATATTTATGACTTATGATTTATGATTAATATTGACAGACGTTGCTGGATTTCTACTTGAGGCGTTTGGAGAAGCTCATCAAATTATTTTAATCTTTACATAATAAGGTAATATATTATAATTTTTTATAATATTAGATGTTAATTCTTTTCACTTTTCAATCCATTCTCAATTTTTTTTATTACTGTTTTTCATTTAATAGAGATGGAGTTAAAAAAATGCCCATTTAATAATTATTCAACAGAGGGTTTCCTTTCTACCGGAAGGAAAGTAAGATCCATTAGTTATTATTTTGACATTTTACACTTTATTTACATCGTTAATATTTAAATATTAATGTAGTTTTTATTTTTCTATCTTCCTTTATTTTCCCATTATAAATTTGTAACAATCACATATTAATCCCTTTTGTTTTGCATGAGTTTTGTTTCCATATACAAGGTATAGGTGTTTATTATATGATACTAAGAAACAAATATCTTCCTCTCTTATCTTTAATTAAGAATGGAACATCAAGAGGATATGAATCCTTGCTATTACGGATGAAAAGACTACGTCAAAATGAAAAAATAATAACATTTACAGGTGAAAACCTATTCAATAAATATTATTTTAATTTTATAATAAATAAAATTAGATTATTGATAATTGTTTTAAATCGTTCTATGGAAATTTGTCATTAAACAGATGCACATAAAAGTGAATATCAACTTTCGAAAGTGAATATATGCGTTGTCATTTAAATTTCTAATGAAAAATCTTTTTATATATTTAAATAACTGATAAATAAATATTAATATATAATTCACAATAAAGATGAAAACTCATTAGAGAAATTTTAGGTAGCTGAATATATTTAGGGAAAGATCAAGTAAATAGTAAAGATTTTAGGAACTTGATTTGATTATATTTGCGCTTAATTAGCCATAAATTGAGTACCATTTTAGAGATAAATTTGGATTTTTGGATTAATTGGCTTCCACAATGGGCCCCACAGATTAATTAATCCTACCAAATATCCAAAGAAAAAGAAGGAGAAAAATATCCATAATGGGCCCCACATATATTCTAATTAGATTGATTAACGTATAAGAAAAGTGTATAATTTGATTATTTAAAATAATTACTGACCTATAAGGAAACCATATATAATGATCATATTTTTTATTTATTTATTTTTGAGAAACCGTATATAATGATCATATTAGAAGATTGATCACCACTTAATCATATAAGGAAACCGTCTATAGTTATTAACTTAAAAGATTGATAGTCATATAAGGAAACAGTACTCACTCTCCCGCGAATATGACAATTAATTTAGATTGAAGATACATGTGATAAAATTTAATTGCAGTCTTTTTTAAATTTATTTTCTCTTACAATAAAGATCTTCTTACAATGAATTTTTGTAGATGTCTTGAGACAATGTTTGGATCTACCCCAAATCAAGCGTCATCAGGTATGTAGTCAGTATAACATTACTTTTCTATATCTACTTTAGTCCGTTTATTTTTTTTTTATGTTACGTTGTTGAATGGATTTCAAACTTTGCATATTCCTTTTAGATTTTTAATTATATTTCTAACTATTTAAATCTTATTTTAAGAGATGTTTATATCTAATTGATTGTATTGGTAGCAGTGAAGAATATGACATGTAGATTCTTAGAAAGGTGAGTGATTGGGTTGAACATGATTTGATGTTTTGATGATCATTTAATAGTGGGCCATTAAAATAGGGAAGGGAGAAAAAGATGGAGATAAACTAGGGATGTTGACGTTGGTAGAGAGGAGAGAAATAAGGGGAGAGAAATTAGGAGAGAAGATAAAAAATAGGAGTTTCAGAATTATTTAAATTTCCTTGATTGAGATTTCTGTGTATGATTTTCTAATTAACAAGTTTGAGTGTATGATTTTTTCTGTTTATTTTTTACATTCAGTCCTTCTTTATTGGTATTATTTATTTTTATCAGGTCGTTTTATTTTTATTATTATATTTTGATGATGAGGACGATTTATTTAGATTTTCATTTTTTTTTTACATTCATTCATTTTTTAGTTTTAGTTTTTATTTTTATTGTTTAGTTTTTTACATTCATTCCTTCTTTATTAATATTATTTATTTTTATCATGTAGTTCCATTTTTATTATTATATTTTGATGAAGAGGCCGGTTTATTTATATTTATATTTTTATAATTTTTAGTTTATTTTTTACATTCATTGATTTTTTATTAATATTATTTATTTTGTCATGTACTTCTATTTTTATTATTATCATTTGATGAAATTTTTTCTGTATATTTTTTACATTCATTCCTTTTTTATTAATATTATTTATTAAAACATCCATACTTAAAACATAAGTCACTAAAATAAACAAGTCTAACTAAGGTAAAATAAAAACTGAATATGGGTTGGGCCCAAACGTTGGTTGACCCATGGATCATTGGTCTGTCATGTGTCATAAGGAGACAATCTAGGTTTCAAAAGGAAGCTCATGTCAAGTGGTTAGGAATGTGGTACAGTTTCTTTTATCAGAGAGGTCCTTTTTTCACATTGACTTACTTTAAAGAAAAAGATAAATTTAGGTTAAATTTATATAAATATAATTCACTTCTATTGAACTTTTTTGGAAAATATATAGACCCATACTGTGTAATGATAGACACTGTGTGGGTGGGTGAGTTTAGGTCCCTTGTACATGCCCTTATCCTCATGCACACGCACACACACCCCAGACCAAGCATAAGAAGGCGAACCAGAGCAGAGATTTATTTGAGCTCTACTATGAGTCGAGCGTGAATTTCATGCTTGATTGTAAATACAATTTGTATGTACCAGATATGCCCTATGGTAGAGCATCCATAATCAGGCATCAATTGCATTTAATAATAGTATTTGTGTTAGATTGACCATGCATAAGACTTTTTATATCTAGCATTCTGAAAAAATAGGATAAAACTAAACCCACATACTATATATGTTCCTGCGAGTGTAGCTTTTCCCTTGATTCGTTTGGTGGGTCCTATGATAAACATCCACAATCAGGAATGAATTGCTTTTAATAATCTTTTCTAATATCCTTTGTTGTATCTTTTTTATTGTATATTTTTAAAATTTTCATTTCATGCTTTTTACCAGTGAAAAAAATAAATTGGTTGGTCTGCTAGCTTATAGCTCTAAAATGAAATGGTCAAACTTTGAATCGGGTTGATATTATATGAGATCAAACTTTGTAATCTAATTTTTCTATCTTCTTTTATTTTTCCATTTTAAATTTGTAACGATCACATATTAATCCCTTTTTCTTCTGCACAACCCATGTATTAAACGTAGTTTGTATGTTTACTGGGTGTCTACTTTTAACTTAAATTGGATTTTCCCATTATGAATTAAAGGCCCCCGTTGGGCGTGGGCCCCGAAGAGCTAGTTATATATTGTATAGCAGCAGGTTTTTTCTCCGGAGAGCGACACGTGGCGGGGGAGGCTGCCCGGGAGGAGGACAAGTGGCGCGCCCTGGTGCTTTTTGCCCTCCCGCTACCGGAATTGCCCTTCCTATCCCTATTTAATTCCTTTTAAATTTAAATTAAATTTAAATCCCCATGCAATCCCTAAAATGTCTCATTCTCAATCTAAATTTCATCCCTAAAATGTATCATTCTCACGTCCATAATTGCCCTTCCCTCCCTTTCCCTCCTTTTTAATTCCTTTTAAATTTAAATCCATATCCAATCTCTAAATTGTCTCATTCTCAATCTAAATTTTATCCCTAAAATCTCTCATTCTCACGTCCCTAATTGCCCTTCCCTCCCTTTCCCTCCTTTTTAATTCCTTTTGATTCCAATTAATGCAATCAATCAGTCTTATTGATTCCATATCAGTTGGATAATGGATAGCTGATTTATTCCATCAGTTGGATAATGGAAAGAGTATCTCTGTGCCCACTTAAACATCGTCTTTCTACTTCTATCTTCTCATCACACGCCACCAGGCTTCTATCACCCCATCACACATCGCACACGCAGAACCCATCCCCTCCCTTCTCCTCCGTCCAGATCTCATCCCCATCTCCCTATAATCTTCTCCGTCTCACAGCCCCATGCAAAGATCAGTCTCTTCGGCCATCTCCTTCCAAAGCAACGCCAATCGCCTCTCACGCTCGGACTCCTGAACCAGGTATGCCTTCTCTTCTTCTCCACGCGCTGCACACCTGCATCACTGACTGTCCCTCTTCCTCTTCCACCTGCATCACCGCCTGAACCCCTCCTTTTCTTTATTAAAGAGATCTTCATTTTTCTTTTTCTTTCTCTTCTTCTTCTCACTTCCTCTCTCCCTACACCCCACCTGCGCTGCTTCTCCTCACTCAGCCCCACTACACACTGACACCTGCACGCTGTTAGCTGCTACACTCCCTTTCCTCTCTTCCCTCTCTTCTCCTCTTCCTCCTCCTTCACACACTGCAAACCACCACCCTGCAAAATCCACCTGCATCACCGACTGTCCCTCTTCCTCTTCCTGCACGCACACCGCCTGCGCATGCCCTGAAGCCCTCCTTTTCTTCTCCATGTCCCTCTTCCTCGCCTGCACGTCTTTCTTTTTCTCTCTTCTTCTTCTCACTTCCTATCTCCCTACGCCCCACCTGCGCAGCCCCTCCACGCACGGATCATCCCCGCATTTCTCTTTTCTTTTCTCCTTCCTCCCTTCCCGCTGCATCTTCACTGCAACCACCATCATCCTCTTTCATTCTCCTTCCTCCCTCCCCGCTGCATCTTCACTGCCGCCACCATCATCCTCTTTCTTTCTCTTTTTTCTCTACACCCCACCTGCGCATCCCCTCCACGCACGGATCATCCCCGCATTTCTCTTTTCTTTTCTCCTTCCTCCCTTCCCGCTGCATCTTCACTGCAACCACCATCATCCTCTTTCATTCTCCTTCCTCCCTCCCCGCTGCATCTTCACTGCCGCCACCATCATCCTCTTTCTTTCTCTTTTTTCTCTCCCTACTATCACGCAAATCTCTTTTCTTTTCTCCTTCCTCACTCCCCGCTGCATCTTCACTGCCGCCACCATCATCCTCTTCTTTCTCTTTCTTCTCTCCCTCCTATCACGCAGCAGCCTCATACAAACGCACGCAGCAGCCCCGTAACCGACTGTCCCTCTTCCTCTTCCTGCACGCACACCGCCTGCGCATGCCCTCAATCCCTCCTTTTCTTCTACATGTCCCTCTTCCTCGCCTGCACGTCTTTCTTTTTCTCTCTTCTTCTTCTCACTTCCTCTCTCCCTACACCCCACCTGCGCAGCCCCTCCACGCATGCAGCATCCCCGCATTTCTCTTTTCTTTTCTCCTTCCTCCCTTCCCGCTGCATCTTCACTGCAACCACCATCATCCTCTTTCTTTCTCCTTCCTCCCTCCCCGCTGCATCTTCACTGCCGCCACCATCATCCTCTTTCTTTCTCTTTTTTCTCTCCCTACTATCACGCAGATCTTCACTGCCGCCACCATTTTTTTCTTTCTTCTCTTTCTTTTCTCTTCCCCCATCTTCACTGCACTCCACTCGAACCACCTTATCTTTCTTCTTCTTTCTTTCCTTTTTCCTCTCTTCTTCTTCTTCCTCCTACTGCACCTCCATCACCACCTGCACACCCATCTTCCCCAGCAGTTGCACTAATCATCCTCTTTCTTTCTGTTTCTTCTCTCCCTCCACCTCCTTCACTCCAATCCTTCCTGCGCATCCCCTGAACCCATCAACTTTTCTTTCTTTCCTTTCCTTTTCTTCTCTTCCTTTGGCCACCTTCTCCTCTTTCTCTCCTTCCTGCACCTGGTACACCTTCATCGAACCAATCTCTCACCACCTGCACTCCACTCGAACCACCCTCTCTTTCTTTTCTTTTTCCTCTCTTCTTCTTCTTCTTCTTCTTCTTCTTCCTCCTACTTTCTAGCTTAATAGATGAGTCTCTGATGCTATACTCATGGGCCCAACTACAGGCCAGGCCTAGCCATATATGATTTAACTTTAATATATGATTTAAGAATAAATCCAGCTTGGTGGGCACACTTTGGGCCAACTCAACATGGCTCATCATCATCATCATTTTAGACCTTTTCCATAAATATGGGTCATCTTCTCAACATTCAGAAGTATGGCATCATTTTTCATAAGATACTCTTGCCACGCATTTCATCTGCATTGAATTTGTAGATTTGTGTTTTTTTTTTATTAATTTTTTACATTCATTCCTTTTTTAGTAATATTATTTATGTTTTTTCTCATGTAGTTCTATTTTTATTATAATATTTTGATGAAGAGGCCGCTTTATGTTTTTTTTTTCCTGTTAAAAACATATTTTATTAATAGTTTAGTTTTCTGGTATATTACATTTAACCAT
This sequence comes from Litsea cubeba, assembly GCA_012931725.1. NCBI lineage: Eukaryota > Viridiplantae > Streptophyta > Magnoliopsida > Laurales > Lauraceae > Litsea > Litsea cubeba. The sequence continues at coordinate 150,320,058 of CM022946.1, forward strand.
CAATTATTTTCTTTTGCTATAATTTATGGTTTTGATTGGGTTTTAAAACATGATTAGAACTTTGCCGGATATTTATGATTAATATTGACATACGTTGCTGGATTTCTACTTGAGGCGTTTGGAGTATCTCATCAAATTATTTTAATCTTCACATAATAAGGTAGTATGGCATCATTTTTCATAACATGAGACCATGAATTTTGTTGTGAGGTTATTGTTATTTTTTATTGGGCTGCTTCTGGGGTTTCATTTTCAAGCTTGGATCACGGGATGTAGCCCATTGATCAGTCCATTTCAAGGTTTTATCTCCCTTTTGTGTTACCCACCTGGGAGTTTGAGGGGTATGTTCAAAACAAACCTTAGATTTACCTGGTGTCAGTTTGTGTGGGTTCAACGGGCGCCACTCAAGGGAGGCCTACAAACATAACCTAAGTCAAGCCCAAATACGTGAGAGGTCTATGTCACATTGGCCAGGTTTTGTCATTTTTCAGGAACATGTGCTACTCCTACGCCCTTTTTTCTTCTTTCAATATTCATAAGATACTCTTGCGACGCATTTCAACCACATTGATTTTGTAGATTTGTGTTTTTTTTTTAATTTTTTACATTCATTCCTTTTTAAGTAATGTTATTAATGTTTTTTCTCATGTAGTTCTATTTTTATTATAATATTATGATGACAAGACTGATTTATTTAGATTTATGTTTTTTATTTTTTTATATTTATTTTTTACAGTCATTCCTTTTTTTTATTAATATTATTTATTTTTTCTCATTTAGTTCTATTTTTATTATTTATATCTTTTTCATGTAGTTCTGTTTTTATTATAATATTTTGATGACGAGGCTGATTTATTTAGATTTATGTTTTATATTTTTTTTATATTTATTTTTTACAGTCATTCTTTTTTTTAATACTATTTATTTTTTCTGATGTAGTTCTATTTTTATTATTATATTTTGATTAAGACGCCGCTTTATGTTTTTTTTTTCCTGTTAAAAACATATTTTATTAATAGTTTAGTTTTCTGGTATATTACATTTAACCATCCATTATTTTCTTGTGCTATAATTTATGGTTTTGATTGGGTTTTAAAACATGATCAAGACTTTGCCGGATATTTATGACTTATGATTTATGATTAATATTGACAGACGTTGCTGGATTTCTACTTGAGGCGTTTGGAGAAGCTCATCAAGTTATTTTAATCTTCACATAATAAGGTAATATATTATAAATTTTTTCTAATATTAGATGTTAATTCTTTTTCACTTTTCAATCCATTCTCAATTTTCTTTTATTACTGTTTTTCTACCGTAAGGAAAGTAAGTTCCATTGGTTATTATTTTGACATTTTACAATTTATTTACATCGTTAATATTTAAATATTAATGTAGTTTTTATTTTTCTATCTTCTTTTATTTTCCCATTATAAATTTGTAACGATCACATATTAATCCCTTTTGTTTTGCATGAGTTTTGTTTCCATATACAAGGTATAGGTGTTTATTATATGATACTAAGAAACAAATATCTTCCTCTCTTATCTTTAATTAAGAATGGAACATCAAGAGGATGTGAATCCTTCCAAGATTGCAAGGCAACGTCGAACTCAACTATTACGGATGAAAAGACCACGTCAAAATGAAAAAACAATAACATCTACAGGTGAAAACCTATTCAATAAATATTAGTTTAATTTTATAATAAATAAAAATAGATTATTGATAATTGTTTTAAGTCGTTCTATGGAAACTTGCCATTAAACAGATGCACATAAAAGTGAATATCAACTTTCGAAAATGAGGAGAATGACAATATTTCACTCCCAACGTTTAGATGCACCGACTGGATTTCAATCCCCAATTCCAAATGACCGCATTCAGATGCTCCAAAATGATCTAAACAACCACGTAGAAGTTTCCAGAGGTATGTTATTAATTATTTCCTTATAATAGAATTTAATCAGAGAAATATATTTTATTTATAAATAATATTTAATATATTGTTTACTATTATCGTCAGTCAATGAACGTAGACATCAAGTCTCAACACAGCAACGTGATGTACATACTCCAGTTGTTGTCAATCAACAATGTTTGTCATCCCAAAATCAGCATTATGTCGATAAACATGCTCGAAGACAGAGAATTATGAAGCTACGACATCATCGTGCAACAAATCAACCAGATTTGTCAACTGTGTCAAGTGCAATAAATTGTCATATAGGAAATGGGGAGAGTTCATCATTACAAGATAGATTCAGTGAAAGAGAACCACGAGATTCATCAATGAGCTCGATAGGTATATTAATAATTATTTCCATATAATAATGTAATTAGATCATTATATTTTATTTAAAAATAATCATTAATATATTGTTTATTATTATCGTCAGTCTATGAACGTAGTCATCAAGTCTCGACGCAAGCAACGTGATGTGCGTACTCCATTTGTTATCAATCAACAATGTTTGACGTCCCAAAATCAGCATTATGTCTACAAACATGCTCGAAGACAAAGAATTATGAAGCTACGACACCATCGTGCATCAAATCGCCGAGAATTATCAACTGTGTCAGGTGCAATAAATTGTCATATAGGAAATGAGGAGGGTTCAGCAGTACAAGATAGATTAAATGGCAGAGAACCACGTCATTCATCAATGAGCTCGAGATGTTCAAGTATGTGGACGTTATAAATTTTCCTATTCTTCAATCAAGTTTGTCAATTTAATGTTGCTAACATAACATTATTATGTAGGAAAAACTGTTGGAAGGAGAGACTTTGGCCCTCCAAGTGAGACATGTATTAAATGTGGTGCTTTGATGTGGAAACAAGAAGGAACTAAGGGAGGAGCTAATGATCGAAGATATATTTTCAATAGGTGTTGTAGAGACGGGAAGATACTGTTACCGCTCTTACAACATCCTCCTACATATTTGAGATCACTAATGGAAAACTCCAACCTCCAACAATCATCGAAGTTCAAAAAGTCCATCCGAGCATACAACAACGCATTTTCATTTACTTCATTTGGAGCAAATATTGACTACAATGTAGCAAGTGGTGTGGGTCCGTTTACATTCAGAATACATGGTCAAGCTCACCACAGAATTGGATCGTTGTTACCAATGCCAGGGGAAGCTCCAAAATTCGCCCAGCTTTATATATATGACACCGAGCATGAGGTTCAAAATAGAAATCTTGCATTTACACGGCATACAGATTACGGATGCTTGGATGCTTCAATCATAGAAGGATTGAAAAATGAACTGGATGGAATCAATCCTTATGTAGGCTGCTTCCGATCACTAAGGGATAGATTTGGACGTGGATATCCACGAGATCTAAAGATGAGAATACTGTACGATAGATATAAAGATCCAAGGCAATATAATCGTCCAACGGCAAATGAGGTAGCTGCATTATTAATTGGTGAAGGATCTTCAGAAAATAATAGCCGAGATATCATCTTAGAAACTGTCACGGGATCTTTACAGAGAATAAGCGAACTACATCCAAGTTATATGGCATTGCAATACCCATTGCTATTTCCATACGGAGAAGATGGATGGCATGCAAACATATTTTATAATCAGCCTTCGCGATTATCAAAATCTAATGTGTCAATGAGAGAGTACTATTGTTACAGGTTACAGCAAAGGAATGATGAAGGAAAGACGATTTTATTATCTGGTAGACTCTTGCACCAGATCATCGTGGACGCATTTGCATGTATTGAGCAACATAGAGCAAAGTACATCAGAAATAACCAGAATACATTTAGATATGATTTTTTCAAAGGTGTCTCAGATGCAGTTGTTCAAGGAGACACAAGAGCATCAGCAATTGGTCAACGATACATATTACCTTCTTCTTTTACAGGAAGCCCGCGTTACATGATCCAACAGTATCAAGATGCAATGGCAATATGCCGATGGGCTGGATGTCCTGACATTTTTTTAACGTTTACGTGCAATCCGAGATGGAAGGAAATCCAACACTTTTTAGACTTATTTCCAGGTCAAAAAGCAGAAGATCGTCCTGACGTTGTTGATAGGGTATTTCATATAAAATTGAAAGAATTAATGGACGAGATAAAGGACAAAAAACTTTTCGGCAGAGTTATTGCAGGTAATTCGATTTTCATGTGCAAAATAACTCATTTCCTTAATTATCAATTTTTATTACTAAAGTTTCTCACTATTTCATTCACAGATATATATGCAATTGAGTTTCAAAAGAGGGGCCTTCCGCATGCACATATATTGATAACACTGGATAAATGTGATAAGATATCTACGACTGAAGAAATAGATGATATTGTCTCGGCCGAAATTCCCGATCTTGACACCGATCCAGAGTTGTTGAAACAATCAAGCGATGCATGATGCATGGTCCATGTGGTCCACTAATTAAAGCCAAATTCTCCATGTATGGTTAACGGTAAATGCAGCAAAAAATATCCAAAACGTTTCAACCAATAAACCTCAGTTGACAGTAATGGTTATCCGACATACAGGCGGAGAAATGATGGAAGGACTATTAAAATGGGATATGTTGAACTAGATAATAGATGGGTAGTTCCTTACAATCCTTTTTTGTCAAGAAAATACAATGCACATCTAAACATTGAGATTTGTAGCCAAACACGGGTCATTAAGTATCTGTACAAATATATTCACAAAGGCCCAGATAGAGCAACTATCGTTATTGAGGAAAGCACACAGTCACCTGATGCAACAGGCCAAATGAGATATCGACAGGTTGATGAAATCAAGCAGTACTTTGACTGTCGTTATGTTTCGGCCCCAGAAGCATGCTGGAGAATATTTGAATTCAACCTTCATAGTAGAAATCCATCGGTTGAGCGTTTACAATATCATCTTGAAAATCAACAAATCGTTGTTTTCAATGATCATGACATTTTAGAATCTGTGTTAAATAGACCTGGAATAGAGGTTACTATGTTCACTCAGTGGTTTGAGACAAATCGTCAGTATCCTGATGCAAGAGATTTAAGATATGTTGACTTTCCAACAAAATGGACTTGGAAAAGCACTCAAAAGGTGTGGAGCAGAAGGAAACATGGAAGGTGCATTGGAAGATTATATTACGCGCATCCGACTTCAGGTGAGAGATATTATTTAAGAATGTTGCTTCATATAATAAGAGGTGCCACATCCTATGGATATTTAAGAACTGTGGATGGAAAGATACACACTTCATTTAAATCAGCATGCATAGCACTTGGCTTATTAGATGATGACAATGAATGGGACATTACATTGACAGAAACATCACAGTGGGCGACAGCATATCAATTAAGAAACATGTTTGCAGAGATGCTTATGTTCTGTGAAGTATCAAATCCATTGCATGTATGGAACAAACATTGGAATTCACTTTCTGATGATATAGAGATGAGGCTACGTAGGCATGAAAGATCAATGAGTCTCAATTTATCAGAACAAGAGATTCAAAATCAAGCACTTATAGAGATTGAGTCAATCCTAAATAAAAATGGTAGATCGTTAAAAGAGTTTCAGGATATGCCGTTTCCACAATATGAACATGATGATTTTATATCAAACAACCTTCTACATGAAGAGATGTCATACAATATCGATGATCTTGCATCTGAATTTAACGTCTTACATTCGAGACTAAACCTGCAACAAAACATGGTGTTCGATAAGATCATTGATTCATGTCTAAATGGCAAAGGCGGAGTTTTCTTTGTCAATGGCAGTGGTGGAACGGGAAAAACATTCTTATGGAAAACAATAATTACAAAGCTCCGAAGTGAAAGAAGAATTGTTTTAGCAGTAGCATCATCGGGAATCGCATCTTTGTTGTTACCAGGTGGCCGGACAGCACATTCGCGCTTTAAGATACCATTACAGACTCATGAAGCATCATGCTGTGCTATTGGCAAAAAATCAAATTTGGCTAAAGTGATTCAAAAAACATCTTTGATCATATGGGATGAAGCACCTATGATGCATAAGAATGCATTTGATGCGGTCGACAGGACTCTACGCGACATAGTGAGTGCTGATGATAATACTCGCAAAAGTAAAATATTTGGTGGGCTAACTGTTGCATTGGGAGGTGATTTTAGACAGATCTTGCCTGTTGTTAAAAGGGGGAAAAGAGAAGATATAGTGTCTGCTTCATTGACAAGATCTGAAATTTGGAAACATTGTGAAGTGTTAAACCTTTCGGAGAACATGCGCCTACAGAATTTATCTAATAATGATGACAATGCAAACTTTGCGAGCTGGGTATTGAAAATAGGAGATGGAGATTACAATACTCTGTGTACCAACATGGATTCAGATGATGATTGGATTCAAATACCAAGTGAATTGCGAATAGATGCTGATGATGATGCCATTTCTCCCTTAATCAACTTTGTCTATGATAACTTAAATGTCAATATCAAGAATCATTCATATTTTAGAAACAGAGCAATATTGACTCCATTGAATGACTATGTTGACAAGATTAATGATGAAATTCTTAATATGCTTTCTGATGATCTTGATAAGAAGACATATCTAAGTGCAGATACAATGGTTGAGGTTGAGGGCAATGAAGCCAGTCAGGATATGTTATACACCACAGAGTACTTAAACACTCTTAAGTTTGCCGGATTGCCCAATCATTCATTAGAACTAAGAGTGGGTGCCCCAATTATGCTTTTACGTAATTTGGATCAATCTATTGGATTATGCAATGGAACGAGATTAATTATCAGTAGATTGGGACAACGAACAATAGAAGCAGATGTGGTCACGGGGACAAATGAAGGCGAACGTGTATTCATTCCACGGATAGTGATGTCAACTGCTGAAACAGATTTGCCATTCATACTTAAAAGAAGACAGTTTCCAATTAAATTGGCGTTTGCAATGACAATAAACAAAAGTCAAGGGCAAACCCTGCAAAAAATAGGCCTTTATCTCCCAAAGCCAGTTTTCTCGCATGGACAGCTTTACGTTGCTCTATCTAGAGTGACGGATAAATCAGGGCTAAAGATCTTGCTGAAGAGGAATGCTACCATTCCAATTGGATATACTAAAAATGTTGTATACAAAGAAGTCTTGAATGAAGTGAAGAGCCGTTGCACAAATTACTCTTAGAGGTATAAACAATTCCTTATTTTCTCATTAAATCTAATGTAATATGGATGAGTTGTGGTACAAATTTATCATTTTATTTTACTGTAAATAGTTTTTATGTAACAATCTCATATGCTCAAACATCTAGCAGTGCTATTAAAAAATAATCACTATCAGAATTGAAATAAATATTAGACTAACAATAATTTGAAAAATTCATCTTTAGATTATCAAGGAATCATCAATGGCATCCACTAGATTTCATCGTCTCGAGGAGCTGCATCCTTATAATGACAGATGGTGCATCAAAGTAAGAGTAAGCAGAATAATTGAAGATAGACAGTACAACAATGCTAAAGGTTCTGGGCGGATCAATAAATTAATACTTATTGATATAAAGGTGACCTTTTAAACTTAAATACAATTCTATTTAAAAAATGATTTTCGAATACATGGCAGTTATATTTATTTTCTTCGTTTCACAACTTTCAGGGAGATCAAATACTTCTCACACTGTTTAATGATGAGATTCCAAAATTTGGCAATGAGATAATTGAAGGAAATTGTTATACGATTAGAAATGTGAGAGTCAAAGAAGCACCAGATACATATAACGTTGCCCCTCATCAATATCAGCTATCATTAGCAAGAGATGCAGTTATTTCACAAATAACAGAGACATGTGATATTCCTCACTACGTATATTGCTTCACTTCACTGGATAAAATGCATTTATTTCTCAATAGATTTAAGTATCTGCAAGGTATTACAACTCTCATAACCATTTATATTCTGAAAATTACAAATCTCTTCAAAACTTTATTCACTTGCATTAATATGATACAGATGTCATTGGAGTTATTGAAGATATAAGTGGCATATCATACATTAGAAAACAAGATCAGACTGAGCTTGCGAAGTTAGATATCACACTATGTGATGAAAGGTATTTTAAACTCAATTGTACTAAATTATTTATATTTTTAACATCAAATATATTCATTATTAATCTCACATATTTTGCTTTTGTAGTCGCAAGAGGATGAATCTTACTCTATGGGGAAACTTTGCTTTAGACAATTTTTACTCCTTAAACTCAAGTATAGGCCGAGTTATTATAGCAACGTCTGTAATGGTTAAGCAGTACAATGGTAAAAATATATTTTTTTTTCACTAATGATTTTTTTTAATTTTATATGCAACTGATACAAACTTCATGAGTTCTGTGCAGGAAACATTTATCTCAGTCCATCAACTGCAACAAAGTTACAAATCAACCCTACTATTCCATTGGCAAGACGTTTGCTTTTATGGTAAGCGATTAACTTTTTCATTACTAACTTTTAATCTCTATTTGTTAATGCTAACATCATTGTGGAACGTTGAGTTACAGTAATGAGCTTTCATTGTTAAATGACTCAAGCGCTATCAGATTGTCATTACAGGAGTTATTTTTATTATTGAAAAATGGTGTCAATGAGGTAAATTTAAACTCAGCTACATCTTCACTTAATTGATAAAAATAATTTTTAATAGTATGAAGTGCATAGTAACTTTTATTTTTCTTTCATAAAAAATACAGGTAAAATATGTTGCGATAAAGGCCACATTTGTAATGTTACATATGGAAACCCCTTTGGCACAACTTTCCTGCAGTAAATGTGATAAGAGAATTTATGAAGGTGTCAACAATGGTAAATGTGTTCGTTGTAATGATTCAGCGATACCAACAAAGATGAGGTACTTAGATAATACATTAAAGTAGTAACATATCTACATCCTGCAAATATTATGGCACAATTAATTTTAATGTTCCTTTTTATATTCTTAGATACATTGCAACTATAACAGTCGAGGATCACACCAAGCAAGCAACATTATTTATGCATGATGAAATACTAAAGGATTTCATAAATGCATCTGAAGAAGCATATAAAGACTATGTGGATAAGGTATTTTTAAATTTATCTGCATATAAGTAAATTACGTTCATTACTTTAAATGTTTCTATATATAGACATTATGTATGTATATGTATACATTAACTTTAAAATTATTTTGCAGGTTAATTGGTATGATCTATTGGCAACTGAAATAAAAAAGGCATTGTGGAAACAATATTTATTTCATATAAAAATAGACTCAAGTATGAATAGACTGACATTTGAAAGTGGAATCACGGTCAAGAAAATAGAAGAAATACATTACAAAAATGAATCTGAATTTCTGCTGGCAGAAATTGAAAAATGTAAGTCTTATTAAAACATCTTCAGCACTCTTCTATGAAATACCATTAACAATTCCTAATTCATGTGAAAATTGAACATGCAGTGTCAAACAAGCAAGAAATTAGGACGATTGAAGGTGTTGGAGCAAATAATTTGGAAGCAATAAAAAATGGAAATAATATTGCTGAGACAAGTGCAGGTGCTGATACAAGTGCAATTGCTGACGAAATATTATATGCTGGGACAAGCGCAGGTGCTGAGACAGGTGCGGTTGCTGACAGAATATTACATGTTGGGACAAGTCAATGTGCTGAGACAAGCGCGGATGCCGAGACAAGTGCAGTTGCTGAAAAAGTATTAGGCTCCGAGACAAGTCAATGTGCTGAGACAAGTTCAAGAGATGACACAAGTGAAATAAATGAAGCAAGTGGATAGGGTGAAACAACTGCACGAATCGAACGAGTTGATGGACAAAGAAATATCATGAATTGATTGATGAAGACTTAAAAACATTATTCATGTTTTATTTTAATACATTGGCCCTTCATATTATAGTTCATTTATATACCTTTTAATATACTAACTCTATTTAATAAATCTATGAGATATTTCATTTCAAAAAAATTTTATTTCTTATTTATGCTTTCTCTTTTTCATTCTTATAAGATTCATATAACATTCATACATGGTTTATGGAAATAGAAGTTTTAGTTATTCCATTGCATACTGGAACGTCAACTTCAACCTCCTCTCCGACTGCATCCCATGATATGTCACATATCATAGAAAGCTCTACCATAAAGAAATCGCTATTTGTGGCTTTTATAGTAGACTAAAATCATGCATTTATTCTTTTGGTAGATTTTTTGTTTAATCAATATCAATTTCTACATATAACATTCATACATGGTTTATGGAAATAGAAGTTTTAGTTATTCCATTGCATACTGGAACGTCAACTTCAACCTCCTCTCCGACTGCATCCCATGATATGTCACATATCATAGAAAGCTCTACCATAAAGAAATCGCTATTTGTGGCTTTTATAGTAGACTAAAATCATGCATTTATTCTTCTGGTAGATTTTTTGTTTAATTAATATCAATTTCTTCGCTTTTTACAGAATTCACTTTTCAATTGATTTTAAATTTTAATTATTTTACATGGAAAGAAAAGTTTTAAATTTTGAACTTAGCAGATCAAGCTTATGGGCCCAGCCGAAAGTTTTCTATAACTTAGTGTTGTTATTTTTTTTTTTTATTCCTAACCACTAGGCCAGCACTATATCATTATGAGACCACCTAATCGGTTCGAATATTTTATCTTTCCCTTACTCCTTCCATTATCTTGCTTCGTCTACAAATTTTTTTTTAATATATTTTTTTATCCAGCACAGGCCTCTTACACTACTTTTAAACAAGTACACTATGAATTATACTACTGTTTATAATTTAAATAACTCTTTAAACAAGGCCCGCGTTGGGCGCGGGCCCCGAAGCGCTAGTTATCTATTGTAAAGCAACAGGTTTTTTCTTCGGGGAGCGACACGTGGCGGGGGAGGCCTCCCGGGAGGAGGACACGTGGCGCGCCCTCGTGCTTTTTGCAATGTCACTTCCCTAATTGCCCTTCCCTCCTTTTTATTTTCCTTTTAAATTTAAATCCCTATCCCTATGCAATCCCTAAAATGTCTCCTTCTCCATCCCTAAAATCTCTCCTTCTCCATCTAAAATTTCTCCATCTCTCCCTCTGCACACACTGTTATCTCATGCACATACAATCACAACCGTTCAAAAAAATGGACCCCACTATGTCCCAAGCAAGTGCAATAATTCCTCCATCTCTCCACACGTTTTGCATCCCTAAAATCTCTCCATCTCTCCACACGTTTTGCATCCCTTTAAACACGTTCCTTTTATCCATCCAATTTTAAAATTTATCCTAAAATCTCTCTCCCTTAATTTCTTCATTACTATCCCTCTTACCAATGAAATAACCTCTTTCCTCTTTAAGGTAAGATAGTTTTTAAAAATCTTCCTACTCCCCGCCGTCTCTCTAGACACCCCATCTCTCTCTCTCTCTCTCTCTCTCTCTCTCTCTCTCTCTCCCCCTCTTTGTAACTTTTTTCCATCACCATTCTCTGTATTTTTATCCTCACCTTTTTCTATCTCCTTGCATGTCAACATTTAACCATTGTTTGTATTACATCATCTCTCATTCTTTGTATTTATTTATTTATTTTTGTTTTATTTCGCCTCATTAAAGATTTTGTTTTTTTTTTGTTACCAGGTTTGAAAACTCTACTTCCAATGATAAAGGTTGTGACTGCATTGTTGCTGGAGCCTTCTAACTTTTTATTATTATCAAGACATCCTGTTGTATTATCAGTTTAAACCATGTACTGCTGCTTAATCTAACAATCAACATTTCTAAGTATATGGAAACTCATGATTCTATGAGTCTATCTATAGACACCCCCATTCAAGAGTTTCCCGTTCCACACAAGGTTGCTAAGAATACTCATCTCTCCCTCTTTGTATTCGATTTTTTTTTTCCTTCTGGGTTTCAATTGTATAATCTCTTTATGATAAATTTATGCACAATCATGATCTAATCAATCACAACCATGATGCACCACTGGAACTCCACCATAAGAATACTTATACTTCTAGATCAAACATCATGCAGGTAGTTGGCCCAGTCAACGGGTTATTTTGCAGGATGTTTATCAACGGCCCAAAAATCTAACATAAATACAAAAATCAAATAATAATATTTTTTAGATTTCTGTTTTTTTATTTTTTCTGTTTATTTTTTACATTCATTCCTTCTTTATTAATATTATTTATTTTATTAATAAATAAACAAGTCTTAATGCGGTAAAATAATTCCTTTTTTATTAGTATTATTTATTTGTATCATGTAGTTTTATTTGTATTATTATATTTTGATGAAGAGGCCGGTTTATTTAGATTTCTGTTTTTTCACTTTTTCTGTTTATTTTGTACATTCATTCATTCTTTATTAATATATATATAATTGTCATGTAGCTCTATTATTATTATTATTATTATTTGATGAAGAGGCCGATTTATTTAGATTACTATTTTTTTTATTTTTTTTGTTTATTTTTTACATTCATTCCTTTTTTATTAATATTATTTAAAATATTTAAGCCTTTTTAGTGATCATTTAATAGTGGGCTCATTAAAATAGGGATGAGAGAAAAAAATGGAGATAAACTAGGGATGTGGACGTTGGTAGAAAAGAGAGAAATAAGGAAAGAGAATTTAATTTAAGCCTTTTTAGTGATAATTTAAAGTGGGCCCATTAAAATAGGGATGGGAGAAAAAAAAATGGAGATAAACTAGGGATGTGGACCTTTGTAGAAAGGAGAGAAATAAGGGGAGAAAAATCAGGAGATAAGAGAAAAAATAGGAGATTCAGAATTATTTAAATTTTCTTGATTGAGATTTTTGTTTTTTTATTTTTTTGGATTATTTTTTACATTCATTCCTTCTTGATCAATATTCATGTAGTTCCATTTTTGTTATTATATTTTGATAAAGAGGCCGGTTTATTTAGATTTATGTTTTTTTTTTATTTTTTACACTCATTCCTTCTTTATTAGTATTATTTATTTTTATCATGTAGTTCTATTTTTATTATTATATTTTGATGACGAGGATGGTTTATTTAGATTTCTATTTTTTTAAATTCATTCATTTTTTTAGTATTATTTATTTTTATCATGTAGTTTTATTTTTATTAATATATTTTGATGACGAGGACAATTTATTTAGACTTTTGTTTACTTTTTACATTCATTCCCTTTTTATTAATATTATTTATTATTGCTATGTAGTTTTAATTTATTTTTCTGTTTATTCTTTACATTCATTCCTTCTTTTAAGGAGAGGAAAAGTAGGAGAGAAGAGAAAAAATATGAGATTTAGAATTATTTAAATTTTCTTGATTGAAATTTCTGATTTTCTATTTTTATTGTTTATTTTTGACATTCATTCCTTTTTTATTAATATTATTTATTCTCAATTCATATAAGTCATATGGAGTTGGAGTTGGAGTTGGAGTTGGAGTTGGAGTTGGCATTTACAAATGGGCTAGAAATTAGATGGATCGGTCAATGCATGGGCTAGAAATTAGATGGATCGGTCAATCCATGGGCTAGAAAAATGTCAAACAATGGACCTTGGTCCAACTTTTTATTGACAAAAAACTTGGTAATGGATCTCATGTGTACAAATTAATCAGATTGGGTTAGGTCAAATGGGCTAGAAATTAGATGGATTGGTCAATGCATGGGCTAGAAAAATGTCAAACAATGGACCTTGGTCCAACTTTTTACTGACAAAAAACTTGGTAATGGATCTCATGTGTACAAATTAATCAGATTGGGTTAGGTTGGCTAACCTACACAATTTGTGGGTTATGCTGGATAATTTGTATTAACCTACTTAAGTTATGGGTCAAGCTGGAGGGTGACCCACATCGAGTTCAGGGTGACCATTTGGATGCCAGATGACCTGTGATCCAGCCATCTAAACAAAAAGGTCCATTTGTAATTTGTATCAATCCAAACGGCTCACACACACACAAGAAAAGAAAAGAGATTTTAACCATCTGATGGTTGGTGAAGTCTTGATTATCTCATCTGCAGAGGGGCCAATCCAAGCATTAAAAGAATGCCACATTTTTCTCACAAATTGCAAAAAAATTAGATAGGGACGGGAATCTTATGCTCGATCTTCACAATCATCATGTCAAAATAGAGCTATATGGCTGGTCCTTTGTGAATACACTTGCCCCCTTGGGTCATGTCTATAGGTAGTAGTAGTAGACAAGTGATCAGCCCTCATTTTATTCGGATCCTAAGGGCCTGTTTGGCATCGTTCTAGTGTTGTTTCCGATTTTGTGCTCGGATTAGGTTGTGTTGAGATCAGGTTGTGCCGAGTTTATACTTTGCAGAACTTGTTTGGTAACATTATATTAAATTACTCTACAAAAAAACATGTTGTATGGAACTTGTTTGGTAACATTATAAAAGTTTTGCTCCAAGGAGCAAACATAGGATTTACAATATGGGATCCACCTTTTCTTATCTGCAATACTATTATTATCATATATGGGACCCACCTGTAGAAGTTACAACATAATACCTGGCTACCCGCCTTTTAAAAATTAGAACATGGATCCCACATCCATTGAATTTATAATGTGGGCCCACCTTTATGGGAATTATAATGTGGGCCAACTTTTTGTAAATGTAAATATGGGATCCACCTTTAGAAATTAGAATATGGGCTCATATTCATAGGATTTACAATGTGGGTCCACCTTTTGTAAACGAGACCATGTGACCCATATTTATGAATTACAAAATGGAGCCACATTTTTTGTAATTGTAGACATAGGGCCCCACTTTAGAAATTAGAATGTGGTGCTCACCTTTAAAAATTAGAATATGGGAGTAGCACATTTATAAAATCTACAATGTGGGCCCATCTTTATAGGAATTATAATGTGGGCCATACTTTTTGTTAATTGTGAACACGAGACCCACCTTTAAAAAACTACAAAGTAGTACTCACATTTAGAAATCCGAACATGGGGCCATCATTAAAATGTGGGGCCATACTTTTTGTTAATTGTGAACACGGGACCCACCTTTAAAAAATTACAAAGTAGTACTCACATTTAGAAATCTGAACATGGGGCCATCATTAAAATGTGGGGCCATACTTTTTGTTAATTGTGAACACGGGACCCACCTTTAAAAAATTACAAATTAAAGTAGTACTCACATTTAGAAATCCGAACATGGGGCCATCATTAAAATGTGGGGCCATACTTTTTGTTGTACATGAGGCCCACCTTTAAAAAAAATTACAAAGTAATACTCACATTTAGAAATCCGAACATAGGGCCATCATTAAAATGTGGGGCCTTACTTTTTGTTAATTGTGAACACGGGGCCCACATTAGAAATCCGAACATAGGGCCACTATTAAAATGAGATTGTGGACACGGGACTCACCTAGAGAAATTGCAACATGATGCCTACCTTTATAAATGATTTATAATGTGGTCCCACCATTATAGAATTATAATAGGGGCCCATCTTTTGTGATTGTGACCATGTAACCCACCTCTATGAATTATAAAGTTGGGCCACCTCCTTTGGGATTGTGAACATGGGGCCTACATTTATGATAAGTGAGAGGATTTAGAATCTTCAAATGATATTCTTTAAAAGGCAAGAGATAAGAAAGAAACAATTGTGCCAGCAAGTTGTTTCTTAAAAAAAACAAAGTTTTTTTGTTCCAACTTTCTTATGCTGGCGGGTTAAGATTTTGAGAATCCTTCCCATGAGAACAAAATTCGGAACAATCATTTACACATACCAAACATGTTTTCTACCCCCTTATCTCATAGGAACATTCAAATGGCACGATGCCAAACGCACCCTAAGTGTCAAACTTGGTCGACACTTAGGATTGATGCCCCACATGAGCAAAAAATAGGATATGAATAATTCTAATTAGATAATTGGAGCTTCAGAGCAAAATCATTATAAGAAATCCATAGAGTCTGTCTGCATGATGGATATGAATATAGGAAAATATAGGATATGGTGGTCCAAGCGGTTTTAAAAATAAACTAAAATGAATTGTTGGATCTTTAGAAATTAGAGTGATCTTCTTCTCTTTGGAAAAATAGAAAAAATAATAAAAAAGAGAGATAATAATCATTGCACATGGTCTTTAGACTCCACAATTATGAAGAAACAGCCATCGTTGCATGAAGGATATGAATATAGGAAAATATAAGGATATGAATATAGGAAAATATGGGATATGGTGCTCCAAGCAATTTTTAAAATAAACTAAATTGAATTGTTTTCCATTTTTAATTTGTTTTCTTCTGATATATTTTGTTTAATATGTTCTGAGATTTTTTCATTTTACAAAAGATTGTACTTTCTTGAAAAAAAATATAGTTTTCATACTTTTTTTTAAGTTCCGCTAATTATTTTGAAAATTATTCTTTTCCTTTGTATATAATTACTAAGGTTTAACTTTATTCTTTACTAACCTAAGCCTCACCCATATATTAAAGGGTATGTTTCGGTTTATAGTTTCCAACGACCCATGTTAGGTTTAATTTTGGTCATAATTCCAAATCACTTTACTAACCTAATGCTTGCCCATTTATTAATAGGATTGAAAATGAAAACACTATTATCGATGTAGCATGGAAGTTCAGGTTAGGTTGGTGGGTCATAATAATGAAGTGGATGTAACATGGAAGTTTAGGTTTGGTTGGTGAGTCATAGTAATAAAGTTAGTCATTTTTTATAGTCTTTGGGTTAGTTTGGCAGAAATACCTGAAAAAACTGAATTCATCTATTAAATGGATTATTTGGAGAATTTTATTTCTTTCCTTTTTTTATTTGTTTATAAGTTGTCATTTTTTTCATCATTTATATTTGTTTAAATTGTCCTGAGATTTTATCATTTTGCTACCCCTTATTAATTTTCCAAAATGTGCGATTTCATATGTACTAGGTGTTTATTTTAACTTAAATTGGGTTTTCCCACTATGAATTAAAGGCTCGCGTTGGACGAGGATGGTTTATTTATTTATTATTATATTTTGATGACGAGGATGGTTTATTTAGATTTCTATTTCTTTATTTTTTCTGTTTATTTTTTACATTCATTCCTTTTTTATTAGTATTATTTATTTTTATCATGTAGTTTTATTTTTATTATTATATTTTGATGAAGAGGCCGGTTTATTTAGATTTATATTTTTATAATTTTTAGTTTATTTTTTTACATTCATTGATTTTTTATTAATATTATTTATTTTGTCATGTACATTTATTTTTATTATTATCATTTGATGAAATTTTTTCTGTATATATTTTACATTCATTCCTTTTTTATTAATATTATTTATTAAAACATCCATACTTAAAACATAAGTCACTAAAATAAACAAGTCTAAATAAGGTAAAATAAAAATTGAATATGGGTTGGGCCCAAACGTTGGTTGACCCATGGATCATTGGTCTGTCATGTGTCATAAGGAGACAATCTAGGTTTCAAAAGAAAGCTCATGTCAAGTGGTTAGGAATGTGGTACAGTTTCTTTTATCAGAGAGATCCTTTTTTCACATTGACTTACTTTAAAGAAAAGATAAATTCAGGTTAAATTTATATAAATATAGTTCACTTCTATTGAACTTTTTTGGAAAATATATAGACCCATACTGTGTAATGATGGACATTGTGTGGGTGGGTGAGTTTAGGTCCCTTGTACATCCACATATCCTCATGCACATGCACCCACACCCCAGACCAAGCATAAGAAGGCGAACCAGAGCAGAGAGTTAATTGAGCTCTACTATGAGTCGAGCTGAATTTCGTGCTTGATTGTAAATACAATTTGTATGTACCAGATATGCCCTATGGTAGAGCATCCATAATCAGGCATCAATTGCATTTAATAATAGTATTTGTGTTAGATTGACCATGCATAAGACTTTTTATATCTAGCATTCTGAAAAAATAGGATAAAACTAAACCCACATACTATGTTCCTGCGAGTGTAGTTTTTCCCTTGATTCGTTTGGTGGGTCCTATGATAAACATCTACAATCAGCCATGAATTGCTTTTAATAATCTTTTCTAATATCCTTTGTTGTATCTTTTTTATTGTATATTTTTAAAATTTTCATTTCATGCTTTTTACCAGTGAAAAAAATAAATTGGTTGGTCTGCTAGCTTATAACTCTAACAATGAAATGGTCAAACTTTGAATCGGGTTGATATTATATGAGATCAAACTTTGTAATCTAATTTTTCTATCTTCCTTTATTTTTCCATTTTAAATTTGTAACGATCACATATTAATCCCTTTTTGTTCTGCACAACCCATGTATTAAACGTAGTTTGTATGTTTACTAGGTGTCTACTTTTAACTTAAATTGGATTTTCCCATCATGAATTAAAGGCCCGCGTTGGGCGCGGGCCCCGAAGCGCTAGTTATATATAGTAAAGCAGCAGGTGTTTTCTTGGGGGAGTGACACGTGGCGGGGGAGGCTTCCTGCGAGGAGGACACGTGGCGCACCCTCGGACTTTTTGCGCTCCCGCCTTCCGTAATTGCCCTTCCCTCCTTTTACTATTTTTTATCAAGTGCAATGACAGCCTTTCTTATCTTTATCCACCTATTTTATCCTAAAGTCTCTCAATCCATTAGATCCCAGTTAACAGCCTTTCTTATCTTTATCTATGTAGAAACAAAACCCTTCCATCTCTTTAAATAAAATTTTGAATTTTAAAATTCTAACTTTCTAATCTCATTCCAACTCTTCCTTCTCCCCCTCGCCTGCGCACCCACACCACGTAGAAACGAAATTAACATCTGCAAGCTACGTTGCCTGCGTATTTTCAAGTGTGCTCATTTCTATACGTTGGTCCTCTCCCTCGTCTCAATCCCAGGGATACGCACTAAACTCTGGAGCGATCCCATCTCCCAGGCTCTCCCTCTCAACGACCATCCTCCATCAACCATCCATCACCCCCCTGATATCTCTCTCTCTCCATCGCATCTCCCCTCACTCCACCATCATCATCGCCCACTTCTTCTTCCTCGTCTGCAACCCACACCACGTACAGAGTCTCTCTCCGCCAGCGTCTTCTCGTGTGGATCTTAAACAGCTATGGACCCATTTCCAAATTTTAGGATTCATGTACCTAGACCTAACATTGTTTAATTGGGTCACGATCTAACAGTCTTCAATTTAAAAAATAAATAATTTTTAATATTCATATAAATTTGTTTTAGCCCATCTTTGATTCCAAATTGAGAATTTTTCCCACATTATCCGGTGATATTTTTGTTTGAAATGCAACTTGGGTCTCACCATGATCAGTCCTCTCCCCTCTCTCTACCTCACAAGTGCACGAGTTGAAACATTAGTTGGAGAGAAAACAATAGCATGATTCGAATGATGGAGTTTTTAAAACTTTATTCCCATCTTTTTTATTAATTGACTCTTCATACCATAATACTTTTATATGTTTTCTTCTTCATAAATATCCTACACCATTTTCATTATCCAACTACAAAATAATGTTCATTTTGGTTATTTAATCCTTAAAATAATTACTTTTAAATTATTTATTTTAACTATGATTGTGTAATGAATCATATGTTAATAGTCATTTACATTTTATTTAAAAGAAATGAATACTACTACCTAAAATTTTAATAACTCTTTAAACAAGGCCCGCGTTGGGCGCGGGCCCCGAAGCGCTAGTTATATATAGTAAAGCAGCAGGGGTTTTCCTCGGGGAGCGACACGTGGCGGGGGAGGCTGCCCGGGAGGACGACAAGTGGCGCGACCTCGGGCTTTTTGCGCACCCGCTTCCGGAATTGCCCTTCCCTCCTTTTACTCTTTTTTATCAAGTGCAATGACAGCCTTTCTTATCTTTATCTACCTATTTTATCCTAAAGTCTCTCAATCCATTAGATCCCTGTACGTTAACAGCATTTCTTATCTTTATCTATGTAGAAACGAAACCCTTCCATCTCTTTAAATAAAATTTTGAATTTTAAAATTCAAAATTTCTAATCTCATTCCAACTCTTCCTTCTCCCCCTGGCCTGCGCCCCCAGCTATGTTGCCTGGGCATTTTCAAGTGTGCTCATTTCTATACCTTGGTCCTCTCCCTCGTCTCAATCCCGGGGATATGCGCTAAACTCTGGAGCGATCCCATCTCCCAGGCTCTCCCTCTCAACGACCATCCTCCATCAACCATCCATCACCCCCCTGATATCTCTCTCTCCATCGCATCCCCCTCACTCCACCATCATCATCGCCCACTTCTTCTTCCTCGTCTGCAACACATCACTAACTCGAACCGACCATCTCCATCTCTACTCAATCAGAACCAAAAAGAAAACCACTCCATTATTCTCTGAAGGCTGATGAGTCCACTGATGCTTTGAGTACCTTGGAGATGACAGGCGAAGCTTCAAGGCTGCTAACTGGTAACACTCAACATTGCCATTACATTTTTTTCTTAATTCATTTTTGTAAGACTACCATTACATTTTTTATCTGTTGCGTTTCCCCGTGTATTATTCTTTTAACCTTCTATTTGTAGGCCACTGATCAAAGAATCTTGATCTTCCAGTATTGAAAAATGTTCGAAGATACCACATCCAGTGTGACCACGTTTTAGCCCCTGAAGAATGGCCTCACATACAAGGAATTGTGTGCCTTTTTGAGGAGTGGGAGATGGAGTTTACTGAAGGAGTGGGTGAGAGCTCATCTCCTCCTAGGACTTTTGGGGGTTTCGGTTACTACGACATGAAGAACGACATCTACAATCGCTTGGTGGAGAATGGGAACGAGGAGGCTGTTTATAATCCGGGGTTTCGTGATCTGTTGGATGCGCATTTCAATCGGTTTCCGCATAGGTGTGTTTGTTTTTCATTGATCTGTGTTGGGTTTCATATTGTGTTTTTGGGTTTTGTTTTTCATTGATCTGTGTTGGGTTTCATGTTGTGTTTTTGGGTCTTTGTGGGTTCCCAATCAGGGGACGTTTTTGAATTTGTTCTTATGGCACTCATGGGTGAAATTTATGGAGAAGGGAATTGTCAATCTCTAACGTTTTAGAGTTGCTAAGTTGAAAGTTCATGATTTGGGTGCTTTGGGATTTGACGAAATTTAAAATTATTCACATATATGTTTAGGATCAAATATAATTTCCACATGGCTAGCTGTACATTTGTTGCCCCTCTCTTTCTTTCTTCTCTCCCTGTCATCTTCCCCTTTCCCTGTCCCTGCACTGCACACCCTTATTTCTTTTCTCTTTTCTTTCTCTTCCTCATTCTTCTTCTTCACTGCACACCCAGTGCGCCCGTACCCACCTGCACGCCCCATCTTATTTTTCTTTTTTTCCTTTCTTTCTCTTCTCCCTCCTTCTCCCTACACCTAAACCCGCGCACAGCCACAGCACCCACCTGCCACATCCCCTGCGCCCCATCCATCGTCTTCCTTTCTCTTTCTTTTCTTTTTTCATTTTCTTCTCTTCCCCTGCGCACCACACTCACCAACAAACCTTCGCAGCCCCTGCGCCCCATCCACCCCATAGACTGCTTGATACGGTGTAACTTGAGTTGCTAAATGGAAGGTAGTATTGTACCACCATTCTGCTAATGGAATCCATCGTACCTAGGATTTTGGGTGATCACCTATATAACACGAAGATAATTCTCCGAACACCTGTCAACGACTTCAGTCTGCCCATCAGAATGCGGGTGATAGGAGGATGTCATTTGCAATTGAGTGCACTTGATACGGTGTAACTTGAGTTGCTAAATGGAAGGTAGTATTGTACCACCATTCTGCTAATGGAATCCATCGTACCTAGGATTTTGGGTGATCACCTATATAACACGCAGATAATTCTCCGAACACCTGTCAACGACTTCAGTCTGCCCATCAGAATGCGGGTGATAGGAGGATGTCATTTGCAATTGAGTGCACTGCAGTTTAAAAATTTCTCTCCAAAAGGTACTTGTGAACAGTGGGTCCCGATCTGAAACAATTGTAGCTGGCATCCCATGCGCGCAGCAATTTCAGCTTCATGATAGACACGAGATAGAGCATCTGCAGCAGAATTTTCTTTTCCCTGTTTATACTCTATAGTATAATCATAGCCCATGAGCTGGGATAACCACTTTTGCTGTAATGGAGTCCCAATCTTCTATGATCAGTTTTAATCACAAAACTCCTTCCCAACAGATATGTACGCCATTTTTCAACAGCCATGATTAAAGCTAAGAGTTCTTTTTCATATGTGGATAACGTCAAATTCCGACCATGTAGAGCCTTACTAAGATAAGGAATTGGGCGGCCAAATTGCATGAGGACTGCCCCCACCCCCGTCCCACTGACATCACACTCGATAATGAATGTTGCGATAAATGGGGTAGAGCCAAGACTGGGGCCTTTACTGTCACACTCCCGAACCTGAACCCTGCATCAGCCCGACCTCGGGGAGCGCGAATTAAATTGAGTAACAAATATATTACTTCCAGGATCCGCGTGTTACAATCAAATTGAAATTTTTTAAAAAAGATTACATTCGTAATTAACTTTCACTAATGTAGATCTGTACATATCTGAGTAACCTCAATAACAATGCTTGCTCCCATTCTATTACTATTCTTAGTTTTCTGGTATATTACATTTAACCATGCATTATTTTCTTGTGCTATAATTTATGTTTTTGAATGGGTTTTAACACATGATCAAAACTTTGCCGGATATTTATGACTTATGATTTATGATTAATATTGACAGACGTTGCTGGATTTCTACTTGAGGCGTTCATTTGGAGAAGCTCATCAAATTATTTAAATCTTCACATAATAAGGTAATATATTATAATTTTTTTTATAATATTAGATGTTAATTCTTTTCACTTGTCAATCCATTCTCAATTTTCTTTCATTACTATTTTTCATTTGATAGAGATGGAGTAAAAAAAAATGCCCATTTAATAATTATTCAACAGAGGGTTTCCTTTCAACATTTACAGGTGAAAACCTATTCAATAAATATTATTTTAATTTTATAATAAATAAAATAAGATTATTGATAATTGTTTTAAATCGGTCTATGGAAATTTGTCATTAAACAGATGCACATAAAAGTGAATATCAACTTTCGAAAGTGAATATATGTGGTTCTCCAAAAGATAGTGACCAATCTTGAATTTCGTATATAATTGTATTAAATGTAGTTTGTATGCTGCATGTCATCCAATGTGTTAGATTCTTATTAGTTATTAATTCTGTTTTTATTGTCTTTTTCGTTTTATTTTTTATGATCCCCATTTGGATGAAATACCTAACCAAAAAGTTTATTAAAGCCTAACTAATTTTGTAGTAAAAAATCTCCCTTGCATATAAGATAAATCCACACTACACCAAAAATAACAAATATAAACGGTCCAAAAATCGCTTCAAAACACCCTTTCCCTAAAATATAAGAACGAATAGAAATAAAAAATAAAGGCCCGCGTTGGGCGTGGGCCCCGAAGCGCTAGTTATATATAGTAAAGCAGCAGGTTTTTTCCTCGGGGAGCGACACGTGGCGGGGGAGGATGCCCGGGAGGACGACAAGTGGCGCAACCTGGTGCTTTTTGCAATGTGGCTTCCCCAATTGCCCTTCCTATCCCTATTTAATTCCCTTTAAATTTAAATCCCCATGCAATCCCATCAATTGGATAAGGGAGAAAGGAGTCCCAGATCTCTGGACTCCCTCAAACCCCCCTTAAACATCGTCTCTCCCCCTCTTATCTCCTACTCATATCCTACCTAAACAACTCTCTCTCCCACATTATCCTCTCTTCTTCATCATCATCTCACGCCAACCCCCTATCCCATCTCACCAGCGCCCAGAGCACTCCGCAGCAGCCATCACACGCGCAGGTAGGCCCTCCTCCTCTCCCTTCCTATCCCTATTTAATTCCCTTTAAATTTAAATCCCCATGCAATCCCATCAATTGGATAAGGGAGAAAGGAGTCCCAGATCTCTGGATCGACTCCCTCAAACCCCCCCTTAAACATCGTCTCTCCCCCTCTTATCTCCTACTCATATCCTACCTAAACAACTCTCTCTCCCACATTATCCTCTCTTCTTCATCATCATCTCACGCCAACCCCCTATCCCATCTCACCAGCGCCCAGAGCACTCCGCAGCAGCCATCACACGCGCAGGTAGGCCCTCCTCCTCTCCTTGCAGCCAATATTGCATCTGCATCAACACCCATCTCTTCCTCTTCTTTCCTCTTTCCCTCTCTGTTCTTCTCTCACTCCAACCCACACCTGCACACACGCACACATCTGCCCAGCATCACACACAGCACCATCACATTTTTCTTTTTTTCTCCTCTTTCTTTCCCCTTCCTCTTCTTTCTTATCTCCCTCTCTGTTCTTCTCTCACTCCAACCCACACCTGCACACACGCACACATCTGCCCAGCATCACACACAGCACCATCACATTTTTCTTTTTTTTTTCTTTTCTCTTTTTTCCCTCCTTCTCCATCTTCTTCTTTCTCCACCTGTGCACCACCTGAAACCATCCTTTTTTCTTTCTTCCTTCCTTTCTCATTCTTCCATCTTCTTCTTTCTCCACCTCCTCCTTCTCCCTCTCTTTCCTTCCTCCTTTCCTCTTCTCCCTCCTCTGCTCTCCCTCCTCCCTTTCTCGCTCCCACGCCCTGCCCAGCCCATTGTGCAGGCACCCATCACCCTCCCTGCACACACCTGCACTTCTTTTCCTTCCCTGCAACCACCTGCACCCACCTGCACTTCTTCTTTCTCCACCTGCACCTGAACCCATCTCCTTTTCTTTCTTCCTTCCTCTCTCATTCTTCCATCTTCTTCTTTCTCCACCTCCTCCTTCTCCCTCTCTTTCCTTCCTCCTTTCCTCTTCTCCCTCCTCTGCTCCCCCCCTACACTCACCGCACCAATCTCTCACCGCTGCACTCTCTCTGCACACACTATCTCTCTCTTCCTTCTCTCCTTTCTTTTCTCCCTCCTTCCTGCAATGCACGCACCCCCCTGCACATCCCTTCGGCCTCACCATCTCTTCCCTTAGCCTCACCTCCCTCTCGATCCCATCAGTCCCCTGCACACAGCACCTGTTACACCTCCACCTCACCAATCATCTCACCTGCAGGACCCATCTTCATCAAACCCATCTTCATCTCCCTCTCTCTTCGCCATCTTCTCCCTCTCCCTGCTTCACCCTCTCTCTCCGTTCCCTCTCTCCTTCAGTCCCCATCTCTCTCTCTCCCTCTCTGCCATCGCCCACTCCATCTCGACCAAACCAGCCTGCTACCCCCCTCCTCCTCATTCTCCCTCTCTTTCCCTCCTACTTTTTTCTTCTCCTTTCTCTGCTCTCTATCCTCCCTTTCTCTCCCACGCCCTGCCTAGCCTCTTTCTCCTTCCATCTCTTTCGTTCCTCTACTTTCTCTCTTATCTTCTTTTCTTTCTCCCTCTCTTCTTCTTCCTTTCCTCTCTTCTCCCTGCGCATGGCCTGCAATCTCTCCATCTTCTCTCTCCTTCCATCTCCTTCGTTCCCTGCCTTCTCTCTTATCTTCTTCTCCTTCTCCCTCTCTTTCCTTCTTCCTTTCCTCTTCTCCCTGCGCACTTCTCTCCCCCTGGCCTGCGCACCCACACCAGCATGCGCCCCCGCTCCTCCTCCTTCTCCCTCTCTTTCCTTCTTCCTTTCATCTTCTCCCTGCGCAGCAACCCAAACCTATTCCACCATCTCCATCTCCCTCTTTCCATCTCATCACCCATGCGCAGATGCATTCGCCCCAACCTCGCGCGGGTCCCATCTCCCATCGCTTCTCTCCCCCGCTCTCTCCTCCTTCCTCTCTGTCCCTTCTTCACCCTATTTCTCCTTCCACCTTCGTTCCCCTGCTTTCTCTCTTATCTTCTTTTCTTTCTCCCTCTCTCTTCTCCCTACCCCATCTCACCATCGCGCAGAGCACTCCGCAGCAGCCATCACACGCGCAGGAAAACAACCCACACCTGCACACACACACGACATCTTTTCTGCTCTCTTCTCTTTTCTTCCATTCTTCTCCATCTTCTTCTTTCTTCCCCCCTTCCCTGCACTTCCAACTGCACCCACCATACAAACTGCACCTGCATCATCTTCTCTTCTTCTCCATCTTCTTCTCCCTCCCACGCACCTCCACTCACCTGCACCCACCTTCCTCTTCTTCTCCTTCTTCCCTACACCCACCTGCACCCACCTTCTTCTTCTTTTCCTTCTTCCCTGCACACACCTGCAACCTCTCTTCTTCAATGGATTATGCAATGGAACGATCTATCCAAAGCAACTCCCTAAAATCTCTCCATCTTCTCCTCTCCATGCTTCACCGTCTCTCTATGTTCCCTCTCTCCTTCGCTCCCCATCTACCTCTCTCCCTCTCTGCCATCTCCCTCTCGCTCTGCAGCAGTCACTCTTCTCTCCCTGCACAGCGGCCGGCCAATATATTAGTGATTAATCCGATCGCATCCGATCTCAGCTAAGATCACCAACCAATATATTAATGATTAATCCCTGCACTAGCTTTTCAGGTAGCCTGCGGCTACATCCTCCCGTTCCGTTATCAAATCATAACTCCTCCTCCGTTGCCACGTTGGCTACTCCAAGTCTTGATCATGATTTACATGTGTGTGGCCCATCAAAATATCATCAAATCAGCTCATATCATAGTCCTCATATAACTTTGTGGATCAAGGACACAGTGTTTACTTTTGTTTGGAATTGCCTTATAAGATGTTCTCCATAATAATTTTATTATTCTTCAGGGGAGAGTTGGGTTTTTTTTTTTCTCATCTCATAAAAGAAATTGAGATTTCTTTCTGGGAATTTCTGTTGATAATTTAGATCAATATCCTATAATAGACTTTCTAATTATCTGTGCATAATCATGTTTTTTTAAAAACAACCCAAAATACTCTTCTTTGTCATTTTTAAGTTAGTTGTCTTTTGCATTTGGAATATTTTATTCAACAATAACTGATCAATTTATTTTTCTTGAATTTGAAGTCCGTAGGTTTGGTCTTTTCTTTAAAAGATTGGCTTAGATATTGTCTGTTAAATGCATACACTTGGGTTCTTCTCCTCTGTCAGTTTTCTTTAGAATGTTTTTTGTTTTCTTTGCGTAATCTGATGGAGTGCTTTGACTGATACCCTGTCTGCTTCTAGAAAAGAATTGGACATGTGTTGCATTGTTCTGGCAATCTAAGCCATTTCATCTGCTTTGGGCAATTATGAAGGGAACGACACAGTACAAAAAACCTATTGATCTGTCACTGCCTATTGTAATTTTGATTTTCTATTCTATTTCAAGCTCACTGACTAGAGTTAAAATCATGCGATCCTTATGATTTCCATATAATCGCATGTTTTTGCAGCACACCATTTCGAAATCATGTGATCTGTATGGGCGCATCTTGATTTTTAATTTTCCAGACAGAGTAGCCATCAAGTTCCATGGAGTGGATGCAGACATCAATTTTAGTCTCGATGATTATGAGGAAGATCTTAAACAGGTGTGTGTGTGAGAGAGAGACGTTAGCCATATTAGAAATTTATGTTTGTGTATGATACAGTTGTTTGTGCAAAACAATAAGCCGAGGGGTTACTTTGTGCAAATGGGAGGCTAGAATTGGCCAGTTCTAGGGAAAGAAGTACTCTCCCTCTCACGGTTTGAATCAACTATAAATAGACGATTTTCTCACTTAGGCAATCTATTAAATGTTTATTTATTGCTACCCCAAACTTATCTCTTAAAATCTATTCACCTCTACTCCTAAAATCTCTCTTATTTGTTAAAGTCAACATGCACTATTTTTTCTCCATATATTTTAATATATAAAATGTAAGAATGATAAATAATATAGTTGTTTTTCACTTAGTTTTAACTACATTCCGCACTTTGGAGAACAGTCCATGACCCAGCCCTCCTTGCCTACATAATCCATCCTTGTGATCTGACGTTGGACTTGGACCCTCACTATGGTTAAGATGATCCTGAAGAATTCACCCCCTTTGGATTGGTCAGCTAGCTTCAATCAGTGAAGTGCATGTCCTGAATTTACTTTCATTCTCCTAAGTATGTTAAGGGCACCTGATCGCTAAGTTGAGTATTACACACATGCCTAGCTAGGGATTGATGCTTGGGGTCTTCGGGTATAAATTATAACTCAGGGTATTATGTTATAAATGTGTTATCGTGCAGGTGAAGTCAAATTTTGTACTTGCCCTTTTCCCTTTGATTTTTCTCTATTATATTTTCATTATCTTTTAACCGTTTTGTTACGAGCCATTGAGTCTTTTATTCTCGAAAAAAAAAAGAAGACATGGATGTTATTCCACCTTGGGAAGCAAGATTTTATTCACGAAGTAGTATGATTTCTTTTCTTTTGTATTTTTTTATAGATTTTTTATTGTAGTTCTTTTTTGTAATTTTCTTCCTTTTATTGTGATTATATTCAAGTAGTAGAGGTATGATTTTCTTTTCTTTTTTTCAACTTTTTTTTATTGTACTTCTTTTCTTTTGTATTTTTTTTAGTAAATATTTTAACGTGAAATTGTAATTTTCTTTCAAAAGAAGTTGCGTTTTGCATTGGGGTTTTTGTGACGATCCATAAATTTCTTTCACTTTATTTTTCATTCGATTTTTATTACTCAATGTTACAGTTTTAGTCCAATCACAATCAATAAAAGATGATTCAATTAGAACATTTTACTTATTTTTTTACCTTGATTTTTTAAATTCAGTTTTAAATGTGTTTGTATTATCAATTATATAATAATTTTTATTTATAATTTATTTAAAAATTATAAATATCTCTAATTAAAATATTATTTACTTTTTATCATGGCCTGCGTCCAACGCATGCCTACTCCACTAGTTATTATATATTGTAAAGCAGCAGGTTTTTTCTTGGGAGACCGACACGTGGCGGGGGAGGATGCCCACGTGGCGGGGGAGGATGCCCGAGAGGACGACAAGTGGCGCGCCCTCGTGCTTTTTGCGCTCCCACGTCCCGGAATTGCCCTTCCCTCCTTTTTAATTCGTTTTAAATCCCTATCCCTATGCAATGCCATCACTAAAATCTCTCATTTTCTCCCTAATATCTCTCTCAACTCCCCTAAAACTCCTCCCATTCAATTTTAAACTTTCCTTTAATCAATCAATCAATATTTATCCCTTGCCCAAGATTTAAACGAGGATCGATTGACAATCAATCAATCTTAACCCTTGCCCAAGTTTTAAAGATCTGAACTTTTTGGCAATGTTTTTCGTTGCTTATCCTTTCTTCTTCATCATCATCTCACGCCAACCCCCTACCCCATCTAATTTTCTGATCTTTGGGGAGGGGCCAATGATTTAATTGTGTTATTAGATGCCTTTTGATTAATGTATTGTGTGTCTATTTAAAGCCTTAGAAAGTTCTTCGGTGTCATCTACGAGCCCCCCAGTCACCGGCGAACGGAAGCTATTCTCAGATGTGACGAGGCTAGGTTTTGCTGCTGCACATGACTCACCTTCTCTGAAGGCTGATGAGTCCACTAATGCTTTGAGTACCTTGGAGATGACAGGCGAAGCTTCAAGGCAGCTAACTGGTAACACTCAACATTGCCATTACATTTTTTTTTCTTAATTCATTTTTGTAAGAATACCATTACATTTTTTATCTGTTGGGTTTCCCGTGTATTATTCTTTTAACCTTCTATTTGTAGGCCACTAATCAAAGAATCTTGATCTTCCAGTATTGAAAAACGTTGGAAGATACCACATCCAGTGTGACCATGTTTCAGCCCCTGAAGAATGGCCTCACATACAAAGAATTGTGTGCCTTGGCTAGCTGTACATTTGTTGCCCCTCTTTCTTTCTTCTCTCCCTGTCTTCTTCCCCTTTCCCTGCACTGCACACCCTTATTTCTTTTCTCTTTTCTTTCTCTTCCTCATTCTTCTTCTTCACTGCACACCCATTGCGCCCGTACCCACCTGCATGCCCCGTCTTCTTTTTCTTTTTTTCCTTTCTTTCTCTTCTCCCTCCTTCTTCTTCTCCCTACACCTCAACTCACGCACAGCCACAGCACCCACCTGCCACAGCCCCTGCTCCCCATCCATCATCTTCCTTTCTCTTCTTTTCTTTTTTCATTTTCTTCTCCTCCCCTGCGCACCACACTCACCAACACACACCTTCACAGCCCTGCGCCCAGCAACTCCCCCTCTCTTTCTTTCTTCTCTCCGTCTTCTTCCCCTTTCCCTGCACTGCACACCCTTATTTCTTTTCTCTTTTCTTTCTCTTCCTCCTTCTTCTTCACTGCACACCCATTGCGCCCGTACCCACCTGCACGCCCCGTCTTCTTTTTCTTTTTTTCCTTTCTTTCTCTTCTCCCTCCTTCTTCTTCTCCCTACACCTAAACCCACGCACGGCCACAGCACCCACCTGCCACAGCCCCTGATCCACATCCATCATCTTCCTTTCTCTTTCTTTTCTTTTTTCATTTTCTTCTCCTCCCCTACGCACCACACTCACCAACACACCTTCACAGCCCCTGCGCCCCATCCATCATCTTCCATTCTCTTTCTTTCTTTTTTCCTTTTCTTCTCCTCCCCTGCACACTATGCCCACCTTCACACACACAGCCGCCTCGCCGTCCCTTCTTCTTCTTCTTCTATCCCTCACAACTACCCACTGTGCTGCTCTTCCTCTCTCTCCTATACAGCACCCACACCCTCTTTCTTCTTCTTTCTTTCCTTTTTCCTCTCTTCTTCTTCTTCTTCTTCCTCCTACTGCACCTTCATCACCACCTGCACACCCATCTTCCCCAGGCGTGGTTTGGATCCGCGGATCTCTCCCGCTGCTTCCTCATGGGCAACAGCGCTGGCGGCAATATCTCCTACCACGCCCCGCTGAGGGCGTTCGATCTGCAGGCCCCTCCTCGGTTCAAGATCGACGGTCTGATCTTGAACGAGCCGGGCTCCGGTGGGTCGAGAGGACGGGGTCGGAGCTGAGGCTGGCGGAGGACCGCATCCTGCCTCTCCCTGCCGTCGATCTGGTTTGGCAGTTGGCTCTATCCGAAGGATCCGACCGAGACCATGAGTTCTCCAACCCGATGGTTGGTGGGTCGGATGGACATCAGGCCGGACAGCTGCCCAGGTGCCTGGTGACCGGTCACAGGCAGGATCCGCTTATTGATCGGCAGCGGGAGCTGGTGAGGATGTTAGAAGGGTGAGGGGTCCACGTCGTGTGTAGGTTCGATGAGGACGGATATCATGGCATAGAGATGTTCGATCAGGGAAAGGGCCAGGAGCTCCTGATGGACGTCAAGGATTTCATTTCAGCATTTCTGGAATGATAGATAAATCACATGAGCCTGTTTGAACTTTAAAGTTAATGCTTTCTAGCTTAGTGTGTTTATTGAGAAATGTTTGGGTGATGTAGGTGCAGAAAATAATGACCCACAATAAGGAGGTGCCTTAAAGGACTTATCCGAGAAGATGGGTGTGACTGGGTGTGACTGGATGCCGTCCGAAAGCCTGAAAGAGATGAACAAACGGTCAGAGGACCCTGGCCTGGGCGGCGCAAGGCTCTCCGATGCCAAAGTCAGTGTGGGAACTGGAACAATGGAAGGAGAGGGAGAAGAGAGACAGAGTAACGGCTCTGTGAATGGAAATGGGCGTACCTTTGATGGTGGTATGAGCCTCTATTTATAGAGTGTGGAACGTATCTTTGGGAGATATTGTGGTGTGGGTCCCATGATTGGACTGGGAAGTCACGATCAGCCCACATTGCATTAATTGTGGTCCAATCCAGCCCACTCTGCATTAAATGCCCGTCGGGTCAGCCCACATCTCATTTAATGCACGTCTTGTTGGGCCAGGTCATGTTGGGCGCCTTTGGCGGTAGGGGGTACCAGCGGATCTGCCCTCGGGCCCTGCCCTGATGTGGCTTCAGCCGCTGGATGCCGCCCTGTCAGGGATCTGGCGAAGATTGTGGGCGGCTGGATGTCGCGTCTGTCCCACTAGCTCGTGCCCCTGTCCCTCCACGTGCCTGGTGACGTGGGGGATGAGGGGCGCAAGTGAAGGTTCTCTCTTGCTTCGGCTTCTGTCCCGGCTTCTTCAGCCGAGGTGGGGTTTGCTGCCGGGATGGCACCCGGGGTGGCTCAGCCGAGGTGGAGCTCCCCGCCGAGATGGCACCCGGGGTGGACCACCAGTTCGGCGCTAGTGGCCCGGAGACGCTTGACTTCGGCCGAGGCCTTTGTCCTGGTAGCCGGGGTGAGATTGGTGCCACGTGGATGGCACGGGGATGGCACGTGAGAGTGCTTAGCCTTATCTGATGGCTGCGATTAGCTTAATCCTGTGGTTCTGGAAATCTCCCAACACAATTGCCCCCTAGCTTTTGACCTCTGAAGTGTGCTAGCCTTTAGGGGTTGAAAGCTAGAAGAATCCGTCTGGGGATACGTTGATCATTGCCTGTACTGGGAAGCGAGTCGACGGCTACACGCGTCGCCTCTTCACTGATTGCGGTGTCTGCCTGGATCCCTGTGAACGATCCAGTTGCGAGCCGAGCTGCATCCGGTTCCGAGGCGTCTACTTCAGGTTCGGAACCGTCGAACCTAGCGGCCAAGTTTAGGCGGGGGTCTTCTTCGTCTGCGACGCCATCTTCTGCCAGCACCCGCGCTGCTTCGAGCTCGGGAGGTGCTGGCGTTACTTCAGCTTCTGCTCCTGCTCTAGCTTCTGCTCCTGCTCCTGCTCCTGCTCCTGCTCCGAGTGCGGGAGTGCGGCGACGCTCGCCGGAACGCCCAAGGGAGGGGTCCCCGCCTAGAAAGAAGTCCAAGGCTGGGGAGAAGGACTCGGGGGCTGAACAGCCTCTGAAGAATAAGGCCCCTGCGCGGGCCCCCGGAGCCAAGACTCCCATTGAGAAGAGCGCGCAGGTCAGCAAGCCGACCGGTGGAGCGACCCGCGAGCTGACGATCTCGGTGGGGCAAGGGTCTGGATCGGCCTCCGGACCCTGGAGTGCCCCAGCGCCATGGAGGCCGAGGATGGAGACTCAGCCCGGTAAGCCTCTGAATGTCGAGGACCGGTTGTTGGGGAATGCCGAGGTGATCGGGGCTCTCGCCAAGGTCTGTGCTCTGCCAAGAGACATGGAGACGCACGAGAGGTTCGACGATGAGAGCCTGATCGTCTCGGCGATCCAGGCTAATCTTCTGGTAAGTGTTTGCAACGCTTTTCTTCATTCTTCAAGTGTCTTGGTCGAACCTGACCCTCTGTTTCCATTTGCAGACCGTGGCGGGAAGGAGCGATAAGAACGCGACGCGGGTCACTCAGCTGGAGTCTGAGAGGGACAAGCTGAAGAGGGAACTGGAAGAGTCGCAGAAAGGAATGGAGGGGATGAAGAAGGCCAGCGCTGAAGAGGCTGCTCGGCTGGCATCGGCTCTGGCTGATGTCGCCGAATCATCTGAAAGGCGAGGTCTGGGCGAGGAACAAGAAGACCGCCGAACTGGAGTCTGAGCTGGCCAGATTGAAGGCTGAATCTACTGCTGAGGGGACGAGGCTGCTGTGCTGGCTGGGCGCGCCGAAACGGCAAGGTTGAAGACGGCAAACGCCGAGCTGGAGAAGGAAAAGGCCTCTCTTCAGGCCGAGGCTGAGGCCCGGTCCGCCTTCCAGGATGGGGTGGATCGAGCCACTGAGCTGTATGAGAAGCAGGTGGAAGAGATCACCGACATCCTGTTCGAGGAAGGATGCCTGGCCGCATTGAGACGTGCGGGGGTCCCTGAAGACCATCCTGAGCCGAGCTCCGCTCCTGTAGCCGAAAGTGCCCCAGTTGGAGCTCCTACAGTGGTTCCTGCTCCGGAAGATGCTCCAGCTGTCCCGGTCTTGAGCGGTGCCCCGGTCGCCAGTGATGCTTCTGCCGTGCCTCAGGGTGAGGCCTCTTCTGCCCCTGTAGCAAATGAGGCTCTGGTCGAAGAATCTCCTGCCAGCGACGCTCCCAGCAAGGTCGCGGTTTCGGCCGAATCCACTGGTCCAGCAGATACGGTAATCGACCTAGTGGAGTCGCCGAAGCCACAGTAGCCGGGCTCCTCTTTATTTCTGTCTTTTTTCCTTGCACTGTTCTGGAACACGTGTTTTTGTGCTGCTTTTATGTGTTTGAGTGATGGCACAGCTCTTTTCTTTTTTGAAGACTGACTTAGGCCGAAATGGCTGGCTTTGGCCGAAATGGCTGGCCTTGCGCCGAGGTGGATCCATACCTTGGCCGAATTGCCTTGCGCCGGGGTAGATCCATCGTTCCGCTGGACTCTGCTAGTCGAGAGTGAGTGTGGCTACGGCCTTCTGAGGGGTGTATGAACCCGGATTTCAGGAATCTGACCTTTGCCGAAATGGCTGACCTTGGCCGAACTGCCTTGCGCCGAGGCGTGAGGGGTTCATGAACCCGGACTATAGGAAACGGCTGAGTGTAGGAACTCCAGACCATTCCCAGGGCGGTAGACCCTTGTAGAGTGGGATGACACCCTGATTTTAGGAATTCGGCCGAGTGTCCGAACTCGAGGCCTCTTCCAGGGCTGTTATCCCTTGTAGATGGGTGAAGACCCTGAGTTTAGGAATTGGCCGAGTGTCCGAACTCGAGGCCTTTTCCAGGGCTGTTAACCCTTGCAGCCGAAGTCGATCAAAGAGAGATGATAGATTGCCCTTGGCCGAAATGGCTGGCTTTGGCCAAGACGAGCTGCCTTGTGCCGAAGTGGAGTCATTCCGCTGATCTTGGCTGTGGAAGCGTGAGCTCGGCAATGATCTTTGAGGGGTGTAAAAATCCTGACATTAGGAATCCGGCCGAGTGTCCGAACTCGAGGCCTTCTCCAGGGTCCAGGACCCGGAGCTTTAGGAAACGACCGAGTCTGGACTCGAGGCCTTTTCCAGGGCGGTAGACCCGGACCTTTAGGAAACGACCGAGTCTGGACTCGAGGCCTTTTCCAGGGCGATGGACCCGGACCTTTAGGAAACGACCGAGTCTGGACTCGAGGCCTTTTCCAGGGCGATGGACCCTGACCTTTAGGAAACGACCGAGTCTGGACTCGAGGCCTTTTCCAGGGCGATGGACCCTGACCTTTAGGAAACGACCGAGTCTGGACTCGAGGCCTTTTCCAGGGCGATGGACCCTGACCTTTAGGAAACGACCGAGTCTGGACTCGAGGCCTTTTCCAGGGCGATGGACCCGGATCTTTAGGAAACGACTGAGTGTGGACTCGAGGCCTTTTCCAGGGCGTTGGACCCGGAGCTGTAGAAGTCATGCAAGGAGAGATGATACAGATTTGATGACAGGGCAAAAGACACTTTCATTGATCGGGACTTGCTACATTTTTTAGAAACAGAATTTCGTCAAGCGGGACGCATTCCGCGATCTCGGCAGTGGCTTGCCCTGTCTGCGCTTGCGGGCTGACTTCGTTGCCCGTGAGATCACCCCGAACGGGCCATGCCAGCCCGGGGCCGGCCTTCCTTCAGCTCTGTGTTCAGGGCGAGGAGGCCGCTTTCTACAGGAATGACCGTTCCCATCTCGCAGGCCAGAGGGTGCTGCCGAGGTGAGAGGCTGTCCAGTCTCAGTTACTTCTGGCTCGTGTCCTGTGCCTGTCAGCGTCGTGTCAGGCGGGGTCGGGGCCGAGTTGGGCGAGACGATGTCGAAGTCCGCCAGAATATGGGCTTTGATCGCAGTTCGGCCGCGGCGAGCTTTTCTGGGTGCCAGCCCGAGCTCGACGTCCGTCACCTTCTCTTTGTGCGATGCGAGCGTCCGCGAGACGAGGGAGAGGGAACCGAGGATGCCAGGTGGATCACGTTAATGATTTTTTCGGAGTCCTCGCTGTCTGGGTCCCGGGCCGCGCTCTGGTGAACTCGGCCCCCGCTGCCGCCGGCATCTTCTGTCCTGACGAACTCTGGGAGGTGGCCTTCGCCGGCAAGTCTCTCCAGGTACCACTTCAGAGAGTGGCACTCCTCGGTCTTGTGTCCTTTACCTTTGTGGTAGGAACAGTAGAGCTTGCTTCGATCGCCGTTAGTGGGCTCATTTCTCAAGGGCTGAGGCCACTCGAAGAACGGCTTACCTTTTATTTTGTTCAGGATCTGGTGTATCGGCTCTCTGAAAGACGACGTTGATGCCTTGATAGGCGCCGGTGGGAGGCCTTGACCTGCTGGTGCCCCCAGACCTGGGTGGCGTGGGCACCGCCGAACTGGCGTCCCAGGCCTGCTTGGGCTCCGGATGCCCGTCTTGATCCCGGGCTCAGATCTCGTCTTCCTCCTGGGCGATGAAGCGCTTCACCCGGGACATCAACTCTGGCATGGATTCTGGGGTGTCCCCGGCCAAGTCCTTCCGCAAGTCGTTGCCGGGGATCAGGGCATGCTGGAAGGCGTAGATGGCTATCCCTTCCCTCGCGCCCTCGATCTGGCTGTAGACCGCCTAGAATCGCTGGGCGAACTTGGCGAGGGTTTCGCCCTGCTTCATTCTCAGGGCGAGGAGGTCCCCTTCCTTCTTGGGGACGACGGTGTAGGCTTGGAACTTCTTCAAGAAGGAGATCTGGAGCTCCTTCCAACTGGAGACCGACTGCTCCGGGAGAGAGCAGAACCACTTCAGGGGGAGGTCACCCAAACTGGAGGAGAAGATTTTGCAGTTTAGGTGACCCTCGATTCCCCAGATGGACATCTTCTGGGAGAAGTGTCGGAGGTGTGAGGATGGGTCGGACAGTCCGTCGTAGGGGACGAACCGCGGGACGGAGAACTTTCTGGGCAAGGGGGTGCGCTCGATCTCTTTTGTAAAGGGCGAGCCCCCCAGATCAGTGTGACCACAGATCTGCTTCTGGTCCCGCATGTCCAAGTTGTGCTGGAGAGCCAATCTGACACGTTTGTCAAGTCGCTCTTGCTCATCGTCCTTCTCTGGAGTCTGAGCTCTGGGCTTTCGCTTGGGATGGCTCGGGCTATGACGGCTATGAGTTCGGCCGTCGCGGCTATGGTGACTTCGGCTGTTGCTCGAGCCTTCGTCATGGATCTGGCTCCGTTTCTGGTCCGGATGATTTCTGAGGTCCTCGCGGGGAGGCTGGGCTGCCCTGCTGGGGGCGTCCCTCTTTTTCCCTCGAGGCTCAGAGACTTGCCTCAAGGAGGCAGTTCGGGCTGCCCTCAGTTGCTGTTGGAGGTCGCGAATCTGTTGTTCCTGCCTCTGGAGGAGAGCATTCTGGGCTTCAAGAACCCCTCCAGTGGCAGGGGGTTGATCGTGGCGCGTCTCTCCTACGGCCACGGCTTTGTCCTTCCGAGGACGCTCATGCTGACGCTCATCGCGTCTGGGTGGCGCGACTTCTTCTGCCGAGGTCGAGGCCTCGAGTCCCTCTCGGAGTGGGAACTCGATAAAGAGCTGAGAGCCTAAGCGACCCTCGCCTGCAGTCGTGCCATGCACCGTACGGGAGCGTCCTTGAGGAGGGACGTCCGTTGGCGGCGGTGGCAGCTCGAGCGCTGCTCTCGAGGACTTTACGCCCTTCTTAGCTTTCGGAGGCATGGCTTCTGAGAGATTGAGGTTAAGAAGGTTGGTAAGGTTGGGAAGGTTGGGATATTACCTTCCCACAGACGGCGCCAATTGTAGGTGCAGAAAATAATGACCCACATTAAGGAGGTGCCTTAAAGGACTTATCCGAGAAGATGATGGTGACTGGGTGTGACTGGGTGTGACTGGATGTGACTGGATGCCGTCCGAAAGCCTGAAAGAGATGAACAAACGGTCAGAGGACCCTGGCCTGGGCGGCGCAAGGCTCTCCGATGCCAAAGTCAGTGTGGGAACTGGAACAATGGAAGGAGAGGGAGAAGAGAGACAGAGTAACGGCTCTGTGAATGGAAATGGGCGTACCTTTGATGGTGGTATGAGCCTCTATTTATAGAGTGTGGAACGTATCTTTGGGAGATATTGTGGTGTGGGTCCCATGATTGGACTGGGAAGTCACGATCAGCCCACATTGCATTAATTGTGGTCCAATCCAGCCCACTCTGCATTAAATGCCCGTCGGGTCAGCCCACATCTCATTTAATGCACGTCTTGTTGGGCCAGGTCATGTTGGGCGCCTTTGGCGGTAGGGGTACCAGCGGATCTGCCCTCGGGCCCTGCCCTGATGTGGCTTCAGCCGCTGGATGCCGCCCTGTCAGGGATCTGGCGAAGATTGTGGGCGGCTGGATGTCGCGTCTGTCCCACTAGCTCGTGCCCCTGTCCCTCCACGTGCCTGGTGACGTGGGGGATGAGGGGCGCAAGTGAAGGTTCTCTCTTGCTTCGGCTTCTGTCCCGGCTTCTTCAGCCGAGGTGGGGTTTGCTGCCGGGATGGCACCCGGGGTGGCTCAGCCGAGGTGGAGCTCCCCGCCGAGATGGCACCCGGGGTGGACCACCAGTTCGGCGCTAGTGGCCCGGAGACGCTTGACTTCGGCCGAGGCCTTTGTCCTGGTAGCCGGGGTGAGATTGGTGCCACGTGGATGGCACGGGGATGGCACGTGAGAGTGCTTAGCCTTATCTGATGGCTGCGATTAGCTTAATCCTGTGGTTCTGGAAATCTCCCCACACAGATGATTTGTACTGATCGTCTCTTTTGAGACCCACCTTGGATGGATGGGGGGAAGGGAAGAATCTTACAAACTCGATATATATAGACGGTGGAGATGTGTACATACAATAAAATAGGGATTCTAATCTCTTGGCTTCCGTCGCCATCAGTGGTTTGGGTTCCACATATAAAATTTAACATGTGAGACCCACTATGGATCTACATCCAAGCCAAAAAAAAATTGAAATATCTTCATAAAACTGGCATGTATGGAAAGGGCAACCCACATTTCCAATCTATATTCATGAGTTATAAAGTATTTTAATAAGCAATAGATTTGAAATTTTTAGAGTTTATGTAGGTTCTCACAACACCAAGCAATGGCTGCCAAGTTCTTGATTTCAATGATATAAACACAACCTTCCTTCCTTCCAGGAAGGTAATTGTTTTAACTTATTTCTATTTTCTTTTTTTTTTCTTTATAAAACTAGGTCTATATGCATAAGCAATGATTTTAAATTCTAATAGTTTAATGCAGGTATATAACAGTTTTTTTTATTCTTTTGGGAAGGTTTTCCCTAATTGTTGGAGAGAGCAAATGATGACAATTTATTTTGTTGATTAAGTCTTCCAAGGATGCAATGGATTTATTCACTTAATTTAAAATCAAGCAAGATTTTTTTCTTTTCAATTATTCATTTTTATTGATTAAGTCTTCCAAGGATGCAATTAATTTATTCACTTAATTTAAAATCAAGCAAGATTTCTTTATTTTCAATTATTCATTTTTAATATTTAGGATAAGATGTGTTATTAATTATGCATTCATATCGAAGAAGATGTGTTATTAACTTTTAAATTTTTTAGAGGATTTGACATTGATATAATGAGGGTTCGGGGGTGGGTTATGTCAGTTAATCCTTTTGATGTGTATATTATTTGGTAGCCTCCTTATCTCCCTCTCTCCCTCTCGCTCACCCTCTTTGCCATCTCCCTCTCTGCTCCACCCACTCCATCTCATCTCTCTCTCTCTCTCCCCGTCATCTCTCCCCCGCTCTCTCTTCTCCTTCCTCTCTGTCCCTGCTTCACCCTCTCTCCTTCCATCTCCTTCGTTCCCTGTGCAACACCGTCGCCGCCCTCTTCCCACGTACAGAACAGACGCCCCAGACGCCAACCAGGTACGCCCCTTTCTCCCCCCTTCCCTGCACCCACCGCACGCACTGCGCCTGCATCATCTTCTCCTATTCTCCATCTTCTTCTTTTCCTCCTACCCTGCACTTCCACTTACACCCATCGCACACTGCACCTTTTTTCTATATTCAATATCTGGGTTTCTTTTCCTTTGGTTTTAGGTTCCAGCTAGCCAAACTCACCTGAGTCACTCAACTCAATCAGGATGAGTTTTTAACACTGAGCCGTCAGATGATTAAATGGGCCAATGTTTTTAATCCTTATATAGCATGTGCACTTTCTATTTGATAATTGATATGTCCTTTATCATTGGATTTGATCATGTCTCAAAGTAGGAGCTTCATTGAAGGCAGTTTTGTGACTATAGAATTTGTTTTTCTTAGGTCATAGTAATTTAATTATATCGCTTGAATTTCTATATTTTGTTTTCATTGGAATCAATTCAGTAGTTCAAACATAGCATTTAATGATCCCTGCAGATCAAGATGACCCAATTACAAATAAATTCAAAGGCATAGAATTTAGAAAAGCTATTATTTCTCTTCAGGTTTTTACAGGTAAGCTTTCTTTTAATACATTTTATTACTTGCTATTTTATATTTTTCCTTTGCATTTTGTTACTGCATTCTACAATAATATTTATCTCTCTTACAGACAAATTATTTGTTTTATTAGTTATATGATATATTCGTTGATTAGAGTTTATATATTGTTAATTAATTAGATCATCTAGACTTAAATGAATTGAATTCATCTATTAAATGTGTCATTTGGAGAAGTTTATCTAATATAATTCATATTTGAAGCCAGCAAGTGCTTTTTTTTTTCTTTCATTAGTATATCATTTTGCATGCTATTTTCTTATGCAATAGGTGAAGATGCAGAGTTACAGATGGTAAAATCTAAAATTTTCATTAAGTAGTTGAAATTAGCATCCGAAATTGTTAACAAAGTGCATGTCTAATTCTTTGTACTTGAGTAAAGCTGAAGGCTCAAAAATGAAAAAAAAAAGGTTGACAAAAATATAACCCGAATGTTTAAATCTTGTCCCCTTTTCTCCTTACTAGAGAGCAGTTTTTAAAATAAACTAAAATGAATGATTTGGATCTTAGGAAATTACTACTATTTAAAATCATAATAACTCTTTAAACAAGGCCCGCATTGGGCATGGGCCCCAAAGCGCTAGTTATATATTATAAAGCAGCAAGTTTTTTCTTGGGGGAGCGACACGTGGCAGGGAGGATGCCCGGGAGGACGACAAGTGGCGCATCCTCGGACTTTTTGCGCACCCATTTCCACAATTGCCCTTCCTTCCTCTTATTTCTCTTTAATTAAATTTAAATTCCTATGCAATCCCTAAAATCTCTCTTTTTCCATCTAAAATTTCTCCATCTCTCCATCCCTAAAATCTCTCATTCTCCATCTAAAAATCTCCTTCTTTTTCAGCAAGCTTTGACATGTGGGCCCATTACGTTTCCCTATCCAATTCCTACAAACACTCATTCTCCCTAAAAGTCTCTCCAATCTCATCTCTCGATAAACCCTTCTCCCTCCTTCATCTCAGCCCACGTCCCTGCGCATCAACCCAGACCCATTCCACCATCTCCATCTCCCTCTTCCAATCTCATCACCCACGCCTCGACCCAGCCTCACGCGGACCCATCTCCCTCACGCGGCATCCTCAAGTTCAAATCCACCATCTCATCTCTAGAGATCCATCCTCATTCACAGAACCCAATGGGATGACCCTCATCACGGCATCATCCGAGCTTTAACTCTATGAATTGTCTCTCATCGCATCACTGCACTCTGCTATATCTCAGGTTCTCTTCTCACCTTCTCTGTTTCAATTTTTTTTTCAAGTTCCATGTTTTACTTCATTCGTCTCTGCTATTCTCACCCATCTAACTTCACTGCCGCCACCATCATCCTCTTTCTTTCTCTTTTTTCTCTCCCTCCTATCACGCAGATCTCTTTTCTTTTCTCATTCCTCCCTCCCCGCTGCATCTTCACTGCCGCCACCATCATCCTCTTTCTTTCTCTTTTTTCTCTCCCTCCTATCACGCAGCAGCCTCAGACAAACGCACGCAGCAGCCCCGCGACCCATCTCTCTCCAC
The DNA here is from genome assembly GCA_012931725.1 of Litsea cubeba. Lineage (NCBI taxonomy): Eukaryota > Viridiplantae > Streptophyta > Magnoliopsida > Laurales > Lauraceae > Litsea > Litsea cubeba. Next base: position 150,361,921 of record CM022946.1, read on the forward strand.
CCTCCATCGGCTTCATATCCTCCTTCTTCTCCTCCCTGCGCCAAGTACCCCTCATTCTTCTCCTCCCTGCGCACCACGCTGCCATTGCACATCACCACACTAACACTATCTCTCTCTTCCTCTCTTTCTCTTTTCTTTGCTCCTTCCTCCCTCACCGCTGCGTCTTCACTGCCGCCACCATCTTTTTCTTTCTTCTCTTTCTTTTCTCTTCCCCCATCTTCACTGCACTCCACTCGAACCACCCTATCTTTCTTCTTCTTTCTTTCCTTTTTCCTCTCTTCTTCTTCTTCTTCCTCCTACTGCACCTCCATCACCACCTGCACACCCATCTTCTCCAGCCGTTGCACTCATCATCCTCTTTCTTTCTCTTTTTTCTCTCCCTCCTCCTCCTTCACTGCATCTTCACTGCCGCCACCATCATCCTCTTTCTTTCTCTTTTTTCTCTCCCTCCTATCACGCAGCAGCCTCAGACAAACGCACGCAGCAGCCCCGAAACCCATCTCTCTCCACCCTCCATCGGCTTCATCTTCGCCGGAACTCTCCCCCTGCGCCAGGTACCCCTCCTTCTTCTCCTCCCTGCGCACCACGCTGACATTGCACATCACCACACTAACACTATCTCTCTCTTCCTCTCTTTCTCTTTTCTTTGCTCCTTCCTCCCTCACCGCTGCGTCTTCACTGCCGCCACCATCTTTTTCTTTCTTCTCTTTCTTTTCTCTTCCCCCTTCTTCACTGCACTCCACTCGAACCACCCTATCTTTCTTCTTCTTTCTTTTAGCTGAAGGAGTGTTTAATTGTTGGGCTTCTGCATCAGACTGTTACTCTCCTTGAATCCTCATAACATATCATTGAAATTATCTCATTAAGGCTTAATGTTTATTTATCTTTTATGTTTTATCCAACTGATAAATGAGAATGCCCATTAATATGCGTACACTAGCGGTGACTTTTCATGTAGTTATATTTTTATTATTATATTTTGATGAAGAGGCCCTTTTTTTTTAAAAAATATAGCCCTATATGAGTGAAACATAGGATCTATGTTTCTTTATTTTTTTCTGTTTAGTTTTTTTCATGTAGTTCTATTTTTATTATTATATTCTGATGAAGAGGCCGGCTTATTTTTATTTATGTTTTTTTTGGTTAAAAACATATTTTATTAATAGTTTTTTTATTATTATTTTTTTATCGTCACCACTCTTTATATTTTTATCCTCACATTTTTCTTTCTTCTTGTAGGTCAAAAACTCTCTAGAGATCCAACGAAAGATTCTTCTGCATTCGGGTACATGTTTTGATCAGATTTATTTTATTCTCGATTTAATTGTTAATGCATTTTTTGTATTGCAGATCATTGAGAGATACCATGTTTCTAAAAACGTGAGTGATTGATCAAACCTATCCAATAAATTTAAATTCTATATAACAAGGCCTTTTATCACTATTTATTAAATATGTATTTTTATTATCATATTTAAACAAATATTAAGTTTAAATTTATGAATAAGTTATAGTTTGCAAAAATTGTAGTCCTCTTGTATTTATTTTTTTACCATTTTTTGTGATTTTTGTATGTATAGTTCTTTTATTTTTGGAAAAATCGTGATATGTACTATTGTTGGAGAAAACATTATTCTATTGGAATAAAATGAAGATGCCCCACTCTATCATGAATTCTTGGTATATTCATTATCACTAATTATTAATCTCCCACCACTGCAATTTAATTTATTAATAAGTTACAGTCTGCAAAAATTGTAGTCCTCCTAACATCACTAGCATCACAAGCCGGTGCTTAGCCCGGTTCCATGAAATGTAGAGATGTGCTAATTAATGGCAAAATAATAATAAAGATGATTTTTCATTGTAAGCCCTATGGTAGAACATCCACAATCAGGGATGAATTATATATATATTAAAGCAGCAGGTGAATTCGTGTTTTAATACCATAATACTTTTATATGTTTCATTCTTCATAAATATCCTACAACTTTTCAATTATCCAACTACAAAATAATGTTCATTTTGGTTATTTAATCATTAAAATAATTTCTTTTAAATTATTTATTTTAACTGTGATTTTGTAAAGAATCATATGTTAATAGTCATTTACATTTAATTTAAATGAAATGAATATTACTATTTAAAATCTTAATAACTCTTTAAAAAAGGCCCGCATTGGACGTGGTGAATTTGTGTTTTAATACCATAATACTTTTATATGTTTTCTTCTTCATAAATATCCTACACCATTTTCATTATCCAACTACAAAATAATGTTCATTTTGGTTATTTAATTAATCCTTAAAATAATTGCTTTTAAATTATTTATTTTAACTATGATTGTGTAATGAATCATATGTTAATAGTCATTTACATTTTATTTGAAAGAAATGAATACTACTACCTAAAATTTTAATAACTCTTTAAACAAGGCCCGCGTTGGGCGTGGGTCCTCAAGCGCTAGTTATCTATTGTAAAGCAACAGGTTTTTTCTTCGGGGAGCGACACGTGGCGGGGGAGGCCTCCCGGGAGGAGGACACGTGGCGCGCCCTCGTGCTTTTTGCAATGTCACTTCCCTAATTGCCCTTCCCTCCTTTTTATTTTCCTTTTAAATTTAAATCCCTATCCCTATGCAATCCCTAAAATGTCTCCTTCTCCATCCCTAAAATCTCTCCTTCTCCATCTAAAATTTCTCCATCTCTCCCTCTGCACACACTGTTATCTCATGCACATACAATCACAACCGTTCAAAAAAATGGACCCCACTATGTCCCAAGCAAGTGCAATAATTCCTCCATCTCTCCACACGTTTTGCATCCCTAAAATCTCTCCATCTCTCCACACGTTTTGCATCCCTTTAAACACGTTCCTTTTATCCATCCAATTTTAAAATTTATCCTAAAATCTCTCTCCCTTAATTTCTTCATTACTATCCCTCTTACCAATGAAATAACCTCTTTCCTCTTTAAGGTAAGATAGTTTTTAAAAATCTTCCTACTCCCCGCCGTCTCTCTAGACACCCCATCTCTCTCTCTCTCTCTCTCTCTCTCTCTCTCTCTCTCTCCCTCTTTGTAACTTTTTTCCATCACCATTCTCTGTATTTTTATCCTCACCTTTTTCTATCTCCTTGCATGTCAACATTTAACCATTGTTTGTATTACATCATCTCTCATTCTTTGTATTTATTTATTTATTTTTGTTTTATTTCGCCTCATTAAAGATTTTGTTTTTTTTTTGTTACCAGGTTTGAAAACTCTACTTCCAATGATAAAGGTTGTGACTGCATTGTTGCTGGAGCCTTCTAACTTTTTATTATTATCAAGACATCCTGTTGTATTATCAGTTTAAACCATGTACTGCTGCTTAATCTAACAATCAACATTTCTAAGTATATGGAAACTCATGATTCTATGAGTCTATCTATAGACACCCCCATTCAAGAGTTTCCCGTTCCACACAAGGTTGCTAAGAATACTCATCTCTCCCTCTTTGTATTCGATTTTTTTTTTCCTTCTGGGTTTCAATTGTATAATCTCTTTATGATAAATTTATGCACAATCATGATCTAATCAATCACAACCATGATGCACCACTGGAACTCCACCATAAGAATACTTATACTTCTAGATCAAACATCATGCAGGTAGTTGGCCCAGTCAACGGGTTATTTTGCAGGATGTTTATCAACGGCCCAAAAATCTAACATAAATACAAAAATCAAATAATAATATTTTTTAGATTTCTGTTTTTTTATTTTTTCTGTTTATTTTTTACATTCATTCCTTCTTTATTAATATTATTTATTTTATTAATAAATAAACAAGTCTTAATGCGGTAAAATAATTCCTTTTTTATTAGTATTATTTATTTGTATCATGTAGTTTTATTTGTATTATTATATTTTGATGAAGAGGCCGGTTTATTTAGATTTCTGTTTTTTCACTTTTTCTGTTTATTTTGTACATTCATTCATTCTTTATTAATATATATATAATTGTCATGTAGCTCTATTATTATTATTATTATTATTTGATGAAGAGGCCGATTTATTTAGATTACTATTTTTTTTATTTTTTTTGTTTATTTTTTACATTCATTCCTTTTTTATTAATATTATTTAAAATATTTAAGCCTTTTTAGTGATCATTTAATAGTGGGCTCATTAAAATAGGGATGAGAGAAAAAAATGGAGATAAACTAGGGATGTGGACGTTGGTAGAAAAGAGAGAAATAAGGAAAGACAATTTAATTTAAGCCTTTTTAGTGATAATTTAAAGTGGGCCCATTAAAATAGGGATAGGAGAAAAAAAAATGGAGATAAACTAGGGATGTGGACCTTTGTAGAAAGGAGAGAAATAAGGGGAGAAAAATCAGGAGATAAGAGAAAAAATAGGAGATTCAGAATGATTTAAATTTTCTTGATTGAGATTTTTGTTTTTTTATTTTTTTGGATTATTTTTTACATTCATTCCTTCTTGATCAATATTCATGTAGTTCCATTTTTGTTATTATATTTTGATAAAGAGGCCGGTTTATTTAGATTTATGTTTTTTTTTTTATTTTTTACACTCATTCCTTCTTTATTAGTATTATTTATTTTTATCATGTAGTTCTATTTTTATTATTATATTTTGATGACGAGGATGGTTTATTTAGATTTCTATTTTTTTAAATTCATTCATTTTTTTAGTATTATTTATTTTTATCATGTAGTTTTATTTTTATTAATATATTTTGATGACGAGGACAATTTATTTAGACTTTTGTTTACTTTTTACATTCATTCCCTTTTTATTAATATTATTTATTATTGCTATGTAGTTTTAATTTATTTTTCTGTTTATTCTTTACATTCATTCCTTCTTTTAAGGAGAGGAAAAGTAGGAGAGAAGAGAAAAAATATGAGATTTAGAATTATTTAAATTTTCTTGATTGAAATTTCTGATTTTCTATTTTTATTGTTTATTTTTGACATTCATTCCTTTTTTATTAATATTATTTATTCTCAATTCATATAAGTCATATGGAGTTGGAGTTGGAGTTGGAGTTGGAGTTGGAGTTGGCATTTACAAATGGGCTAGAAATTAGATGGATCGGTCAATGCATGGGCTAGAAATTAGATGGATCGGTCAATCCATGGGCTAGAAAAATGTCAAACAATGGACCTTGGTCCAACTTTTTATTGACAAAAAACTTGGTAATGGATCTCATGTGTACAAATTAATCAGATTGGGTTAGGTCAAATGGGCTAGAAATTAGATGGATTGGTCAATGCATGGGCTAGAAAAATGTCAAACAATGGACCTTGGTCCAACTTTTTACTGACAAAAAACTTGGTAATGGATCTCATGTGTACAAATTAATCAGATTGGGTTAGGTTGGCTAACCTACACAATTTGTGCGTTATGCTGGATAATTTGTATTAACCTACTTAAGTTATGGGTCAAGCTGGAGGGTGACCCACATCGAGTTCAGGGTGACCATTTGGATGCCAGATGACCTGTGATCCAGCCATCTAAACAAAAAGGTCCATTTGTAATTTGTATCAATGCAAACGGCTCACACACACACAAGAAAAGAAAAGAGATTTTAACCATCTGATGGTTGGTGAAGTCTTGATTATCTCATCTGCAGAGGGGCCAATCCAAGCATTAAAAGAATGCCACATTTTTCTCACAAATTGCAAAAAAATTAGATAGGGACGGGAATCTTATGCTCTTCACAATCATCATGTCAAAATAGAGCTATATGGCTGGTCCTTTGTGAATACACTTGCCCCCTTGGGTCATGTCTATAGGTAGTAGTAGTAGACAAGTGATCAGCCCTCATTTTATTCGGATCCTAAGGGCCTGTTTGGCATCGTTCTAGTGTTGTTTCCGATTTTGTGCTCGGATTAGGTTGTGTTGAGATCAGGTTGTGCCGAGTTTATACTTTGCAGAACTTGTTTGGTAACATTATATTAAATTACTCTACAAAAAAACATGTTGTATGGAACTTGTTTGGTAACATTATAAAAGTTTTGCTCCAAGGAGCAAACATAGGATTTACAATATGGGATCCACCTTTTCTTATCTGCAATACTATTATTATCATATATGGGACCCACCTGTAGAAGTTACAACATAATACCTGGCTACCCGCCTTTTAAAAATTAGAACATGGATCCCACATCCATTGAATTTATAATGTGGGCCCACCTTTATGGGAATTATAATGTGGGCCAACTTTTTGTAAATGTAAATATGGGATCCACCTTTAGAAATTAGAATATGGGCTCATATTCATAGGATTTACAATGTGGGTCCACCTTTTGTAAACGAGACCAAGTGACCCATATTTATGAATTACAAAATGGAGCCACATTTTTTGTAATTGTAGACATAGGGCCCCACTTTAGAAATTAGAATGTGGTGCTCACCTTTAAAAATTAGAATATGGGAGTAGCACATTTATAAAATCTACAATGTGGGCCCATCTTTATAGGAATTATAATGTGGGCCATACTTTTTGTTAATTGTGAACACGAGACCCACCTTTAAAAAACTACAAAGTAGTACTCACATTTAGAAATCCGAACATGGGGCCATCATTGTGAGGCCATACTTTTTGTTAATTGTGAACACGGGACCCACCTTTAAAAAATTACAAAGTAGTACTCACATTTAGAAATCTGAACATGGGGCCATCATTAAAATGTGGGGCCATACTTTTTGTTAATTGTGAACACGGGACCCACCTTTAAAAAATTACAAATTAAAGTAGTACTCACATTTAGAAATCCGAACATGGGGCCATCATTAAAATGTGGGGCCATACTTTTTGTTGTACATGAGGCCCACCTTTAAAAAAATTACAAAGTAATACTCACATTTAGAAATCCGAACATAGGGCCATCATTAAAATGTGGGGCCTTACTTTTTGTTAATTGTGAACACGGGGCCCACATTAGAAATCCGAACATAGGGCCACTATTAAAATGAGATTGTGGACACGGGACTCACCTAGAGAAATTGCAACATGATGCCTACCTTTATAAATGATTTATAATGTGGTCCCACCATTATAGAATTATAATAGGGGCCCATCTTTTGTGATTGTGACCATGTAACCCACCTCTATGAATTATAAAGTTGGGCCACCTCCTTTGGGATTGTGAACATGGGGCCTACATTTATGATAAGTGAGAGGATTTAGAATCTTCAAATGATATTCTTTAAAAGACAAGAGATAAGAAAGAAATAATTGTGCCAGCAAGTTGTTTCTTAAAAAAAACAAAGTTTTTTTGTTCCAACTTTCTTATGCTGGCGGGTTAAGATTTTGAGAATCCTTCCCATGAGAACAAAATTCGGAACAATCATTTACACATACCAAACATGTTTTCTACCCCCTTATCTCGTGGGAACATGGGAACATCCAAATGGCACGATGCCAAACGCACCCTAAGTGTCAAACTTGGTCGACACTTAGGATTGATGCCCCACATGAGCAAAAAATAGGATATGAATAATTCTAATTAGATAATTGGAGCTTCAGAGCAAAATCATTATAAGAAATCCATAGAGTCTGTCTGCATGATGGATATGAATATAGGAAAATATAGGATATGGTGGTCCAAGCGGTTTTAAAAATAAACTAAAATGAATTGTTGGATCTTTAGAAATTAGAGTGATCTTCTTCTCTTTGGAAAAATAGAAAAAATAATAAAAAAGAGAGATAATAATCATTGCACATGGTCTTTAGACTCCACAATTATGAAGAAACAGCCATCGTTGCATGAAGGATATGAATATAGGAAAATATAAGGATATGAATATAGGAAAATATGGGATATGGTGCTCCAAGCAATTTTTAAAATAAACTAAAATGAATTGTTTTCCATTTTTAATTTGTTTTCTTCTGATATATTTTGTTTAATATGTTCTGAGATTTTGTCATTTTACAATAGATTGTACTTTCTTGAAAAAAAAATATAGTATTTATACTTTTTTTTAAGTTCCGCTAATTATTTTGAAAATTATTCTTTTCCTTTGTATATAATTACTAAGGTTTAACTTTATTCTTTACTAACCTAAGCCTCACCCATATATTAAAGGGTATGTTTCGGTTTATAGTTTCCAACGACCCATGTTAGGTTTAATTTTGGTCATAATTCCAAATCACTTTACTAACCTAATGCTTGCCCATTTATTAATAGGATTGAAAATGAAAACACTATTATCGATGTAGCATGGAAGTTCAGGTTAGGTTGGTGGGTCATAATAATGAAGTGGATGTAACATGGAAGTTTAGGTTTGGTTGGTGAGTCATAGTAATAAAGTTAGTCATTTTTTATAGTCTTTGGGTTAGTTTGGCAGAAATACCTGAAAAAACTGAATTCATCTATTAAATGGATTATTTGGAGAATTTTATTTCTTTCCTTTTTTTATTTGTTTATAAGTTGTCATTTTTTTCATCATTTATATTTGTTTAAATTGTCCTGAGATTTTATCATTTTGCTACCCCTTATTAATTTTCCAAAATGTGCGATTTCATATGTACTAGGTGTTTATTTTAACTTAAATTGGGTTTTCCCACTATGAATTAAAGGCTCGCGTTGGACGAGGATGGTTTATTTATTTATTATTATATTTTGATGACGAGGATGGTTTATTTAGATTTCTATTTCTTTATTTTTTCTGTTTATTTTTTACATTCATTCCTTTTTTATTAGTATTATTTATTTTTATCATGTAGTTTTATTTTTATTATTATATTTTGATGAAGAGGCCGGTTTATTTAGATTTATATTTTTATAATTTTTAGTTTATTTTTTACATTCATTGATTTTTTATTAATATTATTTATTTTGTCATGTACATTTATTTTTATTATTATCATTTGATGAAATTTTTTCTGTATATATTTTACATTCATTCCTTTTTTATTAATATTATTTATTAAAACATCCATACTTAAAACATAAGTCACTAAAATAAACAAGTCTAAATAAGGTAAAATAAAAATTGAATATGGGTTGGGCCCAAACGTTGGTTGACCCATGGATCATTGGTCTGTCATGTGTCATAAAGAGACAATCTAGGTTTCAAAAGAAAGCTCATGTCAAGTGGTTAGGAATGTGGTACAGTTTCTTTTATCAGAGAGATCCTTTTTTCACATTGACTTACTTTAAAGAAAAAGATAAATTCAGGTTAAATTTATATAAATATAGTTCACTTCTATTGAACTTTTTTGGAAAATATATAGACCCATACTGTGTAATGATGGACATTGTGTGGGTGGGTGAGTTTAGGTCCCTTGTACATCCACATATCCTCATGCACATGCACCCACACCCCAGACCAAGCATAAGAAGGCGAACCAGAGCAGAGAGTTAATTGAGCTCTACTATGAGTCGAGCTGAATTTCGTGCTTGATTGTAAATACAATTTGTATGTACCAGATATGCCCTATGGTAGAGCATCCATAATCAGGCATCAATTGCATTTAATAATAGTATTTGTGTTAGATTGACCATGCATAAGACTTTTTATATCTAGCATTCTGAAAAAATAGGATAAAACTAAACCCACATACTATGTTCCTGCGAGTGTAGTTTTTCCCTTGATTCGTTTGGTGGGTCCTATGATAAACATCTACAATCAGCCATGAATTGCTTTTAATAATCTTTTCTAATATCCTTTGTTGTATCTTTTTTATTGTATATTTTTAAAATTTTCATTTCATGCTTTTTACCAGTGAAAAAAATAAATTGGTTGGTCTGCTAGCTTATAACTCTAACAATGAAATGGTCAAACTTTGAATCGGGTTGATATTATATGAGATCAAACTTTGTAATCTAATTTTTCTATCTTCCTTTATTTTTCCATTTTAAATTTGTAACGATCACATATTAATCCCTTTTTGTTCTGCACAACCCATGTATTAAACGTAGTTTGTATGTTTACTAGGTGTCTACTTTTAACTTAAATTGGATTTTCCCATCATGAATTAAAGGCCCGCGTTGGGCGCGGGCCCCGAAGCGCTAGTTATATATAGTAAAGCAGCAGGTTTTTTCTTCGGGGAGCGACACGTGGCGGGGGAGGCTTCCTGCGAGGAGGACACGTGGCGCACCCTCGGACTTTTTGCGCTCCCGCCTTCCGTAATTGCCCTTCCCTCCTTTTACTCTTTTTTATCAAGTGCAATGACAGCCTTTCTTATCTTTATCCACCTATTTTATCCTAAAGTCTCTCAATCCATTAGATCCCAGTTAACAGCCTTTCTTATCTTTATCTGTAGAAACGAAACCCTTCCATCTCTTTAAATAAAATTTTGAATTTTAAAATTCAAAATTTCTAATCTCATTCCAACTCTTCCTTCTCCCCCTGGCCTGCGCACCCACACCACGTAGAAATGAAATTAACATCTGCAAGCTACGTTGCCTGCGTATTTTCAAGTGTGCTCATTTCTATACATTGGTCCTCTCCCTCGTCTCAATCCCAGGGATACGCACTAAACTCTGGAGCGATCCCATCTCCCAGGCTCTCCCTCTCAACGACCATCCTCCATCAACCATCCATCACCCCCCTGATATCTCTCTCTCCATCGCATCTCCCCTCACTCCACCATCATCATCGCGCACTTCTTCTTCCTCGTCTGCAACTCACTCCACGCACAGAGCCTCTCTCCGCCAGTGTCTTCTGGTGTGGATCGCGCCTTCCCCTCACCACAGGACTCCGAACCGCACACACTGCATCACGCAGAACCCATCTCCTCCAATCTGCACTTCCACCTCTCTGCACACCACCGCACACACTGCATTACGCAGAACCCATCTCCTCCAATCTGCACTTCAACCTACATCACCCGGAACACATCACTAACTCGAACCGACCATCTCCATCTAAACTCTCCATCTCTACTCAATCAGAACCAAAAAGAAAACCACTCCATTATTTTCTCATCCCAGAATCATGCCCATGCCAATATCATCATCATCATCAGCGTGGCATCTTCCTACCTCACCAAATCCAACCCAGCCAGACCTAACTGTTCTTCATCGTCATCGCAACCAGGCCTTATGTGAAACTAGATCAGGCATTATCATCATTAGCAAATCAACCCAAACGGACCCCACTGCTTCACCACCTTCTTACCCTCTCACCAAGGTTTCAAGCCAACTCTCATCTCAACAATACTTAGCCCATCTCTCTTTCCCGTCCCTATTCCCTCAAACAAACAACCTATCAACACCTTCATAGAATGGGATCCATACCATCATCACCTGCAAACATCATCACCTGCACTTCTTTTCCTTCCCTGCAACCACCTACACCCACCTGAACTTCTTCTTTCTCCACTACCTGCGCACCACGTGAACCCATCTCTTTTTCTTTCTTCCTTCCTCTCTCATTCTTCCATCTTCTTCTTTCTCCACCTCCTCCTCCTCCCTCTCTTTCCTTCCTCCTTTCATCTTCTCCCTCCTCTGCTCTCCCTCCTCCCTTTCTCGCTCCCACGCCCTGCCCAGCCCATTGCGCAGGCGCCCATCACCCTCCCTGCACACACATGCACTTCTTTTCCTTCCCTGCAACCACCTGCACCCACCTGCACTTCTTCTTTCTCCACCTGCGCACCACCTGAACCCATCTCTTTTTTTTTCTTCCTTCCTCTCTCATTCTTCCATCTTCTTCTTTCTCCACCTCCTCCTTCTCCCTCTCTTTCCTTCCTCCTTTCCTCTTCTCCCTCCTCTGCTCTCCCTCCTCCCTTTCTCGCTCCCACGCCCTGCCCAGCCCATTGCGCAGGCGCCCATCACCCTCCCTGCACACACTTGCACTTCTTTTCCTTCCCTGCAACCACCTGCACCACCTGCGCCTGCTCCTGCATCATCTTCTCTCCTTCCCCATCTTCTTCTCATTCTTCCGTCTTCTTCTTTGTCCTCCTCCTCGTTCTCCCTCTCTTTCCTTCCTCCTTTCCTCTTCTCCCTGCGCATCAACCCAGACCCATTCCACCATCTCCATCTCCCTCTTTCAATCTCATCACCCACGTGCAGATCCCTACGCCCCAGCCTTGCGCGGACCAGTCTCCCATCGCCACCACCTCCGCCTTTCTTCTTCCTCCTCCCTGCGCAGCACCTCACCCTCTTTTCTCCACCCTTCTTCTCTCTCTCTTTTCTTCTATCACTGCACCCTCACCTGCACCTACACCCACCTGCTGCACCCTGCACTTCAACCTCACATGCACCATCGTTTTCCACCACAACCATTTTCCTCTATATATATACTGTAACATAACCACAGGCTGAATGAATTCTACCTCTCTGCCATCTCCCTCTCTTTCCTTCAGGCTGTGGCGGTGAGGCTGACTCGATAGGGGAACTGGAGCGAGGCCACGAATGCGCGGAACCGGGTATTGCGTTGGTTGGAGAATGCCACAGGCTTGGCTACACTTTATGATTTGACCAAGAAGAAACCTTACCAATCACAAATGGTCAGTGTTCTTCTGAATAAGGAAGAGGTAAAGAAGGCGTTGGGTGTGGATAAAGATATGGTCTGGGTTGAATGGAGTGATGTGGTGGAGAGTGCTTTGCACAGTGATGTGATGAAGAGTGTGAAGTTTATGGTGGAGGAATTGGTGAAGAAGAGTCGAGTTCTGCTGTATCAAGGACATTTTGATTTGAGAGATGGGGTGGTTTCAACAGAGGTGTGGATGAACTGAAGGAGTGTTTAATTGTTGGGCTTCTGCAGCAGACTGTTATTCTCCTTGAATCCTCATAACATATCATTGAAATTATCTCATTAAGGCTTAATGTTTATTTATCTTTTGTGTTTTATCCAACTGATAAATGAGAATGCCCGTTAATATGCGTACACTAGCGGTAACTTTTCATGTAGTTCTATTTTTATTATTATATTTTGATGAAGAGGCCGCTTTTTTTTTTGCACCGCTTGATTCCGGAACTGCCCTTCTAATCTAATCTCATCAATTAAAATATCTCAAGACTTCTGCAAGGAAATTACTTCCTTTGAATTATCCTAAAATCTCTCAATGAGATGCCTATTACCAACAACAAGTATCCTAAAATCTCTCCATAAGAGCACTATTACCAACAAGTATCCTAAAATCTAACCGTGAGTGACATATTCATGACACTCCTCAAATGGACCCACTTATAAATAGTTCACATTTTCCCATTTTAAATTTCATCAATATAATTTATCTCATGAATTATCTTTAGTGGTTTGGATTAAAATAGAATACATACCTTTAGTGATCAATATACTTTCTTCAATTGGAATAAGATAGAAGTATGTAGTTTTTATTTGATTTATTTGGGTTTAATAGATGGGTCCCACCAATCAAATGTGAAACAACCCCATAAATTATTATATCAACAAAAAGGGCCAACCCTATATCATACATGATTAATCCTTAATTAAGCATAATTAAGGTTGATTGGTAAAAAAAATTAAGAAATAACAAATATTTGGAAAGCATACAATACCCCACACATTTGACCATTGACTGTACTCAATTATTAAATTAGGGATATAGACGTGAGTATAATTATTATTATTATTATTATTATTATATAATATATAATAGCTTGGGCTAGAGCAATATATCATTATGGGCCCACCTAATCAATCCAACTATTTATCTTTCCCTTATTCCTTCCCTTATATTGCTTCCTTCACATATCTTTTTTTATCCATATTTTAATATTTTTGTTTACATTTTTATTTGATATATATATGCATAAATATTACTTTTATAATGGAATATTTTTTTTCTTTTATGGACCGTGTTGGGCACAGGCCTGTCATTCACAGAAGTTGATTCTTGGTTGATCTATTTTGAGCATAGGCAATGTTCTTCATTGTAAAAGTTGGAATTTCTTCTTTTCGTAGATTTTTTTGTGTAATTAAGATTTTTTCGCTTTCTACAGAATTTTGTTTGTGGTTCATCTTTAATGCATTATATATAGGGATGGCAAAAATCCATGCGGGGCCCTGGACCCGAAATGTCACATATCCTAGGGCTTAGAGGCTTTGTTTGTTCAAATACCTTTTCAATTCAGGCGGAGAATATTATCGTTATTCCAAGCAGTTTTTAAAATAAACTAAAATGAATGATTTGGATCTTAGGAAATTAGAATGATTTTCTTCTCTTTGGAAATAAAACAGAAATTAGACATGAGGTGTCAATTAGAATGAACGGAATGATGGAGACTTAAAAAAAATATTTATGTTTTATTTTAATAAATTGACACCTCATGTCTTAGTTCTTTTATGTGTTTTTTTTTATATACTCATTCTATTTACTTAATTTTTAAGATATTTGCTTTTAATTTTTTTTATTTTTTATTTATGCTCTGCATTTTTCTTTCTCTTTCTCAATTTTATAAGGCTCATTTAACACCGTGAACAACAGAACTCCCCCATTAGAATACTTACTTGGATACCCAATCATGGCCATAAAATCTCAAAGTTTTCACCTAATTTTAAGTTTCAAATAAAACCAATTTCTTTTCCCAAATTTCATCTCATGATCCCATCAGTGTGAGCTTAGTAATTTTATTTTCTACTTAAAAAAACTGTGACAATTATTAAACAAGTGGAAATTTGAAATTTAGTGCAATTTTTTTTTACATTGAAACGAATGTGTGTTTATCTTTTCATTGATACAGTATAATTGATGCATGGATGTCTGCTTCAAATATGAGTTATATTAGATCAATTCTAAAATTATTCTATGATGTGTGAAGTATAACTTCATTGCTTGCAACAACTGGCATGGTTCTTTATCTTGATGATGACTCGGGCATTCAGCTGAAGAGTCACCCTTTTCATTGCAACAATTGCTATGTGTCTACATTCCATTGCCAGTTCTTTAGTAAATGTAGATAAGATCATCTTCAGTTTGTATACAGGTTTCATGTCAGTACTGCACTTTTCGTTTCTATTTTGCGTTGGGTAAGGCTACAAATGGGTCGAGATTTACAGGCTCCAATTATATTTAAACAGTTATGGACCCATTTTCAAATTTTAGGATTCATGTACCTAGACCTAACATTGTTTAATTGGGTCACGATCTAACAGTCTTCAATTTAAAAAATAAATAATTTTTAATATTCATATAAATTTCTTTTAGCCCATCTTTGATTCCAAATTGAGAATTTTTCCCACATTATCCGGTGATATTTTTGTTTGAAATGCAACTTGGGTCTCACCATGATCAGTCCTCTCCCCTCTCTCTACCTCACAAGTGCACGAGTTAAAACATTAGTTGGAGAAAAAACAATAGCATGATTCGAATAATGGAGTTTTTAAAACTTTATTCCCATCTTTTTTATTAATTGACTCTTCATACCATAATACTTTTATATGTTTTCTTCTTCATAATATCCTACACCATTTTCATTATCCAACTACAAAATAATGTTCATTTTGGTTATTTAATTAATCCTTAAAATAATTGCTTTTAAATTATTTATTTTAACTATGATTGTGTAATGAATCATATGTTAATAGTCATTTACATTTTATTTAAAAGAAATGAATACTACTATGTAAAATTTTAATAACTCTTTAAACAAGGCCCGCGTTGGGCGTGGGCCCTGAAGCGCTAGTTATATATTATATAGCAGCAGGTTTTTTCCTGGGGGAGCGACACGTGGCGGGGAGGCTGCCCGGGAGGAGCACAAGTGGAGCGCCCTCGTGCTTTTTGCGCTGCCTACTTCCCGGAATTGCCCTTCCCTCCTTTTTAATTCGTTTTAAATTTTAATCCCTACGCAATCCCTAAAATGTCTCATTCTCCATCTAAAATTTCTCCATCTCTCTCTCACTAAAATCTCTCATTCTCCATCTAAAAATCTCCTTCTTTTTCTGCAAGCTTTGACACGTGGGCCCATTACGTTTCCCTATCCAATTCCTAAAATCATGCATTCTCCCTAAAATCTCTCCAATCTCATCTCTCGATAAACCCTTCTCCCTCCTCCATCTCAGCCCACGTCCCTGCGCATCAACCCAGACCCATTCCACCATCTCCATCTCCCTCTTCCAATCTCATCACCCACGCCTCGACCCAGGCTCGCGCGGACCCATCTCCCTCACGCGGCATGTAACACCCCGACCCACCTTAATCTCGTTTTAGAGTTAAATAATTTATATTAATTGCTTAATGGATATTTTGATTGTGATTGGACTTGATTAGGTAGAATTAGTGGGGTTTGACCATTTACTAGGTAGATTATGACTTTTGGAGTGTTTTTGGGTTTTGTGTGTACTTAGAAAATTTTGGGTTTTAATGCATTGCCTAGAGCATTTCATGGGCTTTAACTTTCATGTCTTGACCCATTTAATTCGGATCCATTTAGGCCCATTCCCAGCCCATTCGTTTAACCCAGGCCCTTATTTGAAATTTCAGTCCTTTTTGTAGACTTGTATGTAGTGCAGGAAAAATTGGGCTTAAAACCCTTACCCAGCGATTTTTCTTTCTTCTCCTCTCATTTCTTCTCCATTTCCAGCTGGGAGCTATTCTTCTCCTTGTCTTCTTTTTCTTCTTTCACTCTACTTCATTTCTTTTCTTCTTCTTCACTCCCAGCAACCATTAAGAAATCTTGCAAGTGTAGAAGCCATTCACCATTCCAACCCTATCATCTTCTCCAACAAGACTCCATCTTCCAAGCTTAAGCATTCCTTCATTTTCTTCTCCTTGCTCTTTTTGGGTAAGCCATTTTCTTTGTAATCTCCTCTATTTGATGAGCTACATTTTTCCTTTTCCCTTTGTATTCATTTCAATCTTGAGATTATGTCTAAGATTCGTGCATACATCATCTTCTTCCTCATTCATTTCATTCATTTTCGTTTTCACCATTTTTAGGGCATTTGAGCTTTCATATTTGGGGATTTTTGAGCTTAAGAGGTTTTCGGTGTGTGAGATAGCTTCCAAGCACCAAGGCAAGTTAAACTTATACATTTGTATGCATGATTCCTTATTTGATTTGAGCCTTGGAAAAGATTATATGTTGGATTTTACATAATTGTGACAAATGGACGTTTCCAGGAGCCGGACATTGAACCGTAGCTTGTTCTAGTTGATTGGCTTGATAGATGGACCCGTAGGATGTGCACCCTGAACTTTTATCACGACCGATGGTTTGTTGAATTGTGGATATGGATTGAGCAACCGTACCCACAAGGGACCTTGTGTTTTTCGGATTGCAACTGAACCAAATGTGTTCTTTTAAGGGATTCGACATCCAAATTATGTAACGCCAAGGGGTCCTTTGTAGCCCAGTAATGTCGTAACTCTTAATACTACCCTGAGTTGGACGGTGAAGACCACATATGTTCCCAAGACCGTACATCTTTGACTCCGTATATGATCTGTCTGTACATGCATTGCATTCCGTTTCCAGTATTCTAGTGTGACTTGATCATGCTTCTGTTCGATTATGTATTTTCTGTTACACATCTGTTATATTACATTTATTTCTGTCTTTGTTCAGTAAGTCCCGATTTGTTATCTATATGTTTTGTCCTGTATATGTCCTGTATCTGATTTACACTGTTCTGCACCTGATCTGTTGTTTGTATATTATACTCTATGAGTCGGCACCACTTAGCTTCGACCCTATCTAAGTTGGACCCGGCTAAGTGTGGGTTTAGTATATTATGGCCCTCTGCAGATGGGAATATATTCTGAGGGTTTACCGGCACCCTAGGTCTACGATGGAGAATTCTGGGTACCTCTGTCTCCTAGTAGCACCACCCTGTCCTGTCCTGGGTCTACACTTGGCGTTACAGGCGAATACATCGACGCCATTGCCCCGGAGATCCTTGAGGAAGAGGAACCTCCACATAACGTAGCAGAGTGGACTCCTGATGATGTCTTCTTGACATCCACACGATGAGATGGACGTAAATGACCCATTGACCGTGGCTAGGATTGCCACATATTTTGTAGAAACTTATAAACTTGTTTAGCTTTTGGGATTGTAACTTAACTAACTTACTTCTTCTCTCTATCTATTGAACTTGAATCTTTAAATTCATGCTCATGGACCCTTATGCTCTATATCTTGATGATTGTGTTATGTTAATTGGATATCTATTTGACAGATTTATACAGGCATATCGAAAAATATAAACCTCACACGTGATATCCTGTGGGTAAATTCCGTACGTGGGGACCTAGAGTCAATGAGTTTGACTCGAATTTCCACGCGGGCGTGTGTTGTGCCTCGGGATGTGTGAAATCTCGGGCTCGGGGCGTGACACGGCATCCTCAAGTTCAAATCCACCATCTTCTCTCTCTCTCTTTTCATCCTCATTCACAGAACCCAATGGGATGACCCTCATCACGGCATCATCCGAGCTTCAACTCTATGAATCGTCTCTCATACTCTTCCTTCTCCCCTTGGCCTGCGCACCCAGCTATGTTGCCTGGGCATTTTCATGTGTGCTCATTTCTATACGTTGGTCCTCTCCCTCGTCTCAATCCCGGGGATATGCGCTAAACTCTGGAGCGATCCCATCTCCCAGGCTCTCCCTCTCAACGACCATCCTCCATCAACCATCCATCACCCCCCCCCCCCCCCTGATATCTCTCTCTCCATCGCATCTCCCCTCACTCCACCATCATCATCGCCCACTTCTTCTTCCTCGTCTGCAACACATCACTAACTCGAACCGACCATCTCCATCTAAACCTATGATGCCCGGATACGGACACGAGTACGGATACGGGACACGGGAACGAGCGTCCGATACGTCATCTTCAAAATTTTAGGATACGGATACGGGTACGGCATTTTTAAAAATATATAAATATAAATATTTAATTAGAAGTTTATTTTAAATGAAATATATAAATATATATATTTTTTGTTGAAGCTGTCAATCTAGAGTAAAGAGATTTTTAGTTTGCTGTTTAATTTTTTTTTATTATAAATGGGCTGAGCTTGACTCGATTTGAAGCCCACAATTTGGGTCCTGCCTCACTTAAAATTGGATTGTGGAATACATGGGCCTTGGCCAACTTTTAAATAAGAGTTGGAGACACAGTTTCAAGTAGTCCTGGAGGACACTGGAAGTGACCCATGTTACAAAAAGATAAAAAGGCTTTGTTGGTTTTCTCTCTTCTGCCCTAACATAAGAGAGATGGGGAGAGAACAGCAGCGCCACAGCATGCGATGAGGGAAGAGAGCAGGCAGCGACAGCGATGATGATGGTGGAGACGACGATGATGGTGGCGGCAACGATGATGCTGTGGCGACGTCGGTGCAGGTACGTTCTTTTTTTTTTCCCCTGTTCCTCTTCTCTTCTCTCTGTTTTTTTTTTCTCTTCTTTTCTGGTCTGGGTGATGGAGGCGAAGGGGAATGGGTTCAGTTGAGAGGGGGTGGGGTTGTGGGTGGTCGGGAAGGCAGATTTCCACTATTTTTTTTAATACAACACGGTCGTATCCCGATTTTTGTTGCACGTATCTCTACCGTATCTTGCGGTATCCCATATCCGTATCCGTATCGTACCGTGTCTGCACTGGTACCATGGGTAAGTTGCCGTATCTGGGTATCATAGATCTAAACTCTCCATCTCTACTCAATCAGAACCAAAAAGAAAACCACTCCATTATTTTCTCATCATCACCATCAGCATGGCATCTTCCTACCTCACCAAATCCAACCCAGCCAGTCCTAACTGTTATTCATCGTCATCGCAACCAGGCCTTATGTGAAACTAGATCAGGCATTATCATCATTAGCAAATCAACCCAAACGGACCCCACTGCTTCACCACCTTCTTACCCTCTCACCAAGGTTTCAAGCCAACTCTCATCTCAACAATACTTAGCCCATCTCTCTTTCCCGTCCCTATTCCCTCAAACAAACAACCTATCAACACCTTCATAGAATGGGATCCATACCATCATCACCTGCACTTCTTTTCCTTCCCCGCAACCACCTGCACCCACCTGCACTTCTTCTTTCTCCACCTGCGCACTACCTGAACCCATCTCTTTTTCTTTCTTCCTTCCTCTCTCATTCTTCAATCTTCTTCTTTCTCCACCTCCTCCTCCTCCCTCTTTCCTTCCTCCTTTCCTCTTCTCCCTCCTCTGCTCTCCCTCCTCCCTTTCTCGGTTCAGCCCATTGCGCAGGCGCCCATCACCCTCCCTGCACACACATGCACTTCTTTTCCTTCCCTGCAACCACCTGCACCCACCTGCACTTCTTCTTTCTCCACCTGCGCACCACCTGAACCCATCTCTTTTTTTTCTTCCTTCCTCTCTCATTCTTCCATCTTCTTCTTTCTCCACCTCCTCCTTCTCCCTCTCTTTCCTTCCTCCTTTCCTCTTCTCCCTCCTCCCTTTCTCGCCCCCACGCCCTGCCCAGCCCATTGCGCAGGCGCCCATCACCCTCCCTGCACACACCTGCACTTCTTTTCCTTCCCTGCAACCACCTGCACCACTTCCACCTGCGCCTGCTCCTGCATCATCTTCTCTACTTCCCCATCTTCTTCTCATTCTTCCATCTTCTTCTTTGTCCACCTCCTCCTCCTCCTTCTCCCTCTCTTTCCTTCCTCCTTTCCTCTTCTCCCTGCGCATCAACCCAGACCCATTCCACCATCTCCATCTCCCTTTTTCAATCTCATCACCCACGTGCAGATCCCTACGCCCCAGCCTTGCGCGGACCAATCTCCCATCGCCACCACCTCCGCCTCTCTTCTTCCTCCTCCCTGCGCAGCACCTCACCCTATTTTTTCCACCCTTCTTCTCTCTCTCTTTTCTTCTATCACTGCACCCTCACCTGCACCTACACCCATCTGCTGCGCCCTGCACTTCAACCTCACCTGCACCATCGTTTTCCACCACAACCATTTTCCTCTATATATACTGCAACATAACCACAGGCTGAATGAATTCTACCTCTCTGCCATCTCCCTCTCTTTCCTTCAGGCTGTGGCGGTGAGGCTGACTCGATAGGGAAACTGGAGCGAGGCCACGAATGCGCGAAACCGAGTATTGCGTTGGTTGGAGAATGCCACAGGCTTGGCTACACTTTATGATTTGACCAAGAAGAAACCTTACCAATCACAAATGGTCAGTGTTCTTCTGAGTAAGGAAGAGGTAAAGAAGGCGTTGGGTGTGGCTCACATGTTGCTTTTGCATTGTAGGCCCCCATTCTATCTTATGTCTTTCCTTCTCTATCTTCTCTACTTAATCTCCTATTCTCTATCACCTACGGGTTGTACACTATATCACCAAAAGTTCAATAAATTTGAAACTTATCCAGTGATCCTTATTCAAGAGGCATGATTTAATAATCTAACTCATTTGGAACGGTTGAGATTTGCATCCATCAGACGCCCTATGATAAGCGGGCCACCTTAGAAAGGAAGTCACATTTATGGGACATTACACAGTGCAATTCAAGACCAGTAGTAATTTCTGATCAAGACTATTGATAGGTTTCTCAAAATCTATAAGTAATTTGGAGATGGTGGACATGGTAAAATCAATTGTTTTAGCATCAGAGGAATTATATTGTGATAGGAAATATTAGGACATGATGACAGTCCAACCAACTCCAGTTTACTATGTTATTCTTCTATTTAATAAATTTATTTTTTGCTTCTTTCTTCTTTATTCATTTACTATTACATCTTTTTTTATATAATTTCTTTGTGACTTGAATACTAAGTGTGTGCTCTAATCAATTGAATTACTATGAGTTGATGGTTTTAATTACAATTATTTGGTTTTTTTTTCTTAATTAGAGATTTTTTTTTTAGTAATAGAGGTGACAGCTCATACCTCAAACGATGGGATGACGAGGATTTGGATAGAACTCTAATTTCTGCCAAAGGTAGAGACAAATTGGATAAAGAAAAGACTTCAGTCGAATTATGTATTATTTTTATTATTTTTTTACAATATCTATAAAATTGAATATGTCATTCCTATAAGAAAGGCTGATATTTCATATTGAAATTTCCATTAGTTTCAATTTGGGCGTTGTTTTTTTTTTTTTTACTTTTGTATATTGCTGCTGAACCTGGACAATCGTCAGTCCATAATGCATATCTTTTGCACTCTATGATGACATACCACTTAAGTAGAATGGATATCTTTGGTTTTTGACTGATTTTTTTTTTAACAACATCCTGACCCCTCAAATCAGATTTCTAGACACTTTCTAACCTGAATAATTGGGGACCAGGTTTCTCATGTCAACACTAATAGTCATGCATGGTATGTGAAAATTAATATTATATATGCAAATGGATTCAAGAGGAAATGATGTGAATTTTTTTTATTAATATTATAATGAAAGTCTACAGGTGGATCATCTCCAAAAAAACAAGAGGTCAACCATTCCAGTGTTCCATCCCCTCTGTCCCCACTTGCAGTTGTAAGGTGATTTGGAAGCATCATTTTTTGGTGGTCCATCATCACAGTATGAATTGAATGTTTTTTTTTATACGCTCATATGAACATGAATGGTTTGGATCACACATATGCCACGCAGAATTACATTCATTGCAAACTTTTTTTTCTTTTTTAATAGATCTTGATATGGATGATTTTAAAATTGCATTGTAGGCCCTATGGTAGAACATCCACAATCAGGCATCAATTATATATTTTAAAGCAGCAGGTGAATTCGTGTTTTAATACCATAATACTTTTAAATGTTTCCTTCTTCATAAATATCCTACACCTTTTCCATTATCCAACTACAAAATAATATTCATTTTGGTTATTTAATTATTAAAATAATTGCTTATAAATTATTTATTTTAACTATGATTGTGTAATGAATCATATGTTAATGGTCATTTATATTTCATTTAAATGAAATAAATATTATTATTTAAAATTTTAATAACCAATCCAACACATTAAAATACTATATAACAGGGCCTTTTATCACTATTTATTATATATGTGTTTTTATTATCATATTATAAACAAATATTAAGTTTAAATTTATGAATAAGTTATAGTTTGCAAAAATTGTAGTCCTCTTAATTAGATTTTTTTTTATTATCATTTTTTGTGATTTTTGTATGTACTGTTCTTTTATTTTGGAAAAATCATGATATGTACTGTTGTTGGAGACAACAATATTCTATTGGAATAGAATGAAGATGCCCCACTCTATGATGAATTCTTGGCATATTCATTGGCATATTCTATGATGAATTCTTGGCATATTCATTATCACTGATTATTAATCTCCCACCACTGCAATTTAATTTATGAATAAGTTACAGTCTGCAAAAATTGTAGTCCTCCTAGCATCACAAGCCAATGCTTAGCTCGGGTTATTATAGGGGTTTATTGATGTTTTTGATGAGCATTTTGGAAGCTCAAAGATACCTATTGGTAGTGTTTTAAAACCTGATGGAATGCCTTGAATGGCTTGAGAGAAATCAAGAAGTTTCAGATTTTCGGACACAGAGATTTGACAGTTTGCTCGGACACAGAGATTTGACAGTTCGCTTGAGATTCCATGCTACATCGATAATAGTGTTTACATTTTCAATCGTATTAATAAATGGGCAAGCATTAGGTTAGTAAAATTATTTGGAATTATGACCAAAATTAAACCTAGCATGGGTCGTTAGAAACTATAAACCTAAACATACCCTTTAATAGATGGGTGAGGCTTACGTTAGTAAAGAATAAACTTAAACCTAAGCATTAGACCTGACTTTCTATAGAATTTAGTAATTATATACAAAGGAAAAGAATAATTTTCAAAATAATAAGCGGAACTTTAAAAAAAGTATGAAAACTATATGTTTTTTTTTTTCAAGAAAGTACAATCTATTGTAAAATGAAAAAATCTCAGAACATATTAAAAGGACAAATCCCATCCATTGGATGGGTTCATGGCCATTCCAAACAATATCCCGTCCCCACAATATTCGTACACCATATAAATTGGCGAGAGTGGGACCACCATGTAATTGACCAATCCATATAAATTTCATGGCCATAATAATCGTATGCAAGCAAATCCTGTTATTAGTGCGAAAGTTTCACGGGTTTTTCAATTTAATGGATGGGTGGGCCCGTTTGGATCTGGATATTCCAATTTTGTTTTCTATCCAAGCACGGGACCATTTCGGACTTCACAAATGGGTGAGCCCCACTGAGTTATTTATTTATTTTCTCAGTTTCATTGGTCATTCTTTCTTGTTTTTTTATTCCCCACCCTTACATGACCCCACACGACCCCACACACATAATCAATATTGAAAACATAAGGTGCTTGGAATCATGGGGATTGTCTTGAGAATGCAAATTTGAATTTGAACTTTTTAATTGGATTGATTGGGCTCCATGGGAATGAGAGAACCAATGAAGTTAACCTTTGGTAATTGGATCTTAAAGATAAGATTATGATGAAGCTATTTGTTTAGTAACCAATCCGAATTCAATCTTCAGCCCAACACAAAATAATGAATGCCCTTTCATGGCCTTGGTGCTGGAACAAATTCATATCAGCATGCCCAAGTTGCCTAATGAGAGAGCCCTGCCATCCGACATGTGCCATACCATGGCATGGAATTGGTAACGTGAGAATGATTTCCATGGCCACGTGAGCCCACCAGATGACCAGAAGAACAAGAGAAGATGTAAAAATGCCACATCATATATAATGCACATGACATGTGGCACCATAGTTGGGGGAAATTAGGGACGTGGATCTGCTTGGAGATATGTTAATAGCAAAGAGCTCTTATGCTTTATCCTTGAAGGCCAAATAATGTCCAGATAAATCCCTCTAGTGTGTCATTGATAAATTGAAGATGGAGAGATTTTAGGGGTTTTGTTGCATTGCATACAGTGTGTAGATGGAGAAGGAGAGATTTTAGGGAGAATGAGAGATTTTAGGGATTGAATATGGATAGGGATTTCAAGGGAAATTAAAGAAGGGAAGGGCAATTCCGAACTATTTAAATTTAAATTTAAATTCAGATTCACAAAAGTGATAAGCCTGACCCAATTAATGCCATTAACCTAAAAAGAGACAGTTTATTCCCTTAAATCTCTCTTAACTTTTTTAATATTCTCTCCCTTCCAAATCAATTATTAGAAGATTTGGTGGTTATAAAATCTTAGTATTCCTCTCATTTCAGTCCACACATCAACAATAGCCCTACATCATCATGAGGGCCCTACCAACCGTACGACATGTATCAAAATTTTAATGGCTAAGGCATCATACTCCCATATATAGTTATCTCAATGCATTAATTAAAATCTTAAAAATAAACGGTCTACCTGACGAGTCCCATGATCTTCTTTGATCTACCATGATTTCTACCGTTTAATAATATCCATGATGGTCATCAACATTTAGATGGTCTATTGGTGGTGTCCAATATAATATGGCTTAATTATAATCATAGCCATCGAATGGTCACATTCATACGGTAATTTTGGATAAGATATATGTGCCATGATTACATGGACGGATTGCGTTGAGAAAGGTTAGAAAAATTAAAAAAGGGCAATTGGGGAACGTGGGAGCGCAAATCCCAAAGATCAGAAAATGAGATGGGGTAGGGGGTTGGCGTGAGATGATGATGAAGAAGAAAGAATAAGCAACGAAAAACATTGCCAAAAAGTTCCAGTCAATCCTCGTTTAAATCTTGGGCAAGGGATAAATATTGATTGATTGATTAAAGGAAAGTTTAAAATTGAATGGGAGGAGTTTTAGGGGAGTTGAGAGAGATTTGAGGGAGAATGAGACATTTTAGGGATTGCATTGCATAGGGATTTAAATTTAAAAGGAATTGAATAGGGATAGGAAGGGTAATTGGGGAAGTGTAAATTTAAAAGGAATTAAATAGGGATAGGAAGGGCAATTGGGGAAGCCACATTGCAAAAAGCACCAGGGCGCGCCACTTGTCCTCCTCCCGGGCAGCCTCCCCCGCCACGTGTCGCTCCCCGGGAAAAAAACCTGCTGCTATACAATATATAACTAGCGCTTCGGGGCCCGCGCCCAACGCGGGCCTTGTTTAAAGAGTTATTTAAATTATAAACAGTAGTATAATTCATAGTGTACTTGTTTAAAAGTAGTGTAAGAGGCCTGTGCTGGATAAAAAAATATATTAAAAAAAAATTTGTAGACGAAGCAAGATAATGGAAGGAGTAAGGGAAAGATAAAATATTCGAACCGATTAGGTGGTCTCATAATGATATAGTGCTGGCCTAGTGGTTAGGAATAACAAAAAAAAAAAAAATAACAACACTAAGTTATAGAAAACTTTCGGGAATGTTGGCCCAGCCAGGGCCCATAAGCTTGATCTGCTAAGTTCAAAATTTAAAACTTTTCTTTCCATGTAAAATAATTAAAATTTAAAATCAATTGAAAAGTGAATTCTGTAAAAAGTGAAGAAATTGATATTAATTAAACAAAAAATCTACCAAAAGAATAAATGCATGATTTTAGTCTACTATAAAAGCCACAAATAGCGATTTCTTTATGGTAGAGCTTTCTATGATATGTGACATATCATGGGATGCAGTCGGAGAGGAGGTTGAAGTTGACGTTCCAGTATGCAATGGAATAACTAAAACTTCTATTTCCATAAACCATGTATGAATGTTATATGTAGAAATTGATATTGATTAAACAAAAAATCTACCAAAAGAATAAATGCATGATTTTAGTCTACTATAAAAGCCACAAATAGCGATTTCTTTATGGTAGAGCTTTCTATGATATGTGACATATCATGGGATGCAGTCGGAGAGGAGGTTGAAGTTGACGTTCCAGTATGCAATGGAATAACTAAAACTTCTATTTCCATAAACCATGTATGAATGTTATATGAATCTTATAAGAATGAAAAAGAGAAAGCATAAATAAGAAATAAAATTTTTTTGAAATGAAATATCTCATAGATTTATTAAATAGAGTTAGTATATTAAAAGGTATATAAATGAACTATAATATGAAGGGCCAATGTATTAAAATAAAACATGAATAATGTTTTTAAGTCTTCATCAATCAATTCATGATATTTCTTTTGTCCATCAACTCGTTCGATTCGTGCAGTTGTTTCACCCTATCCACTTGCTTCATTTATTTCACTTGTGTCATCTCTTGAACTTGTCTCAGCACATTGACTTGTCTCGGAGCCTAATACTTTTTCAGCAACTGCACTTGTCTCGGCATCCGCGCTTGTCTCAGCACATTGACTTGTCCCAACATGTAATATTCTGTCAGCAACCGCACCTGTCTCAGCACCTGCGCTTGTCCCAGCATATAATATTTCGTCAGCAATTGCACTTGTATCAGCACCTGCACTTGTCTCAGCAATATTATTTCCATTTTTTATTGCTTCCAAATTATTTGCTCCAACACCTTCAATCGTCCTAATTTCTTGCTTGTTTGACACTGCATGTTCAATTTTCACATGAATTAGGAATTGTTAATGGTATTTCATAGAAGAGTGCTGAAGATGTTTTAATAAGACTTACATTTTTCAATTTCTGCCAGCAGAAATTCAGATTCATTTTTGTAATGTATTTCTTCTATTTTCTTGACCGTGATTCCACTTTCAAATGTCAGTCTATTCATACTTGAGTCTATTTTTATATGAAATAAATATTGTTTCCACAATGCCTTTTTTATTTCAGTTGCCAATAGATCATACCAATTAATCTGCAAAATAGTTTTAAAGTTAATGTATACATATACATACATAATGTCTATATAGAAACATTTAAAGTAATGAACGTAATTTACTTATATGCAGATAAATTTAAAAATACCTTATCCACATAGTATTTATATGCTTCTTCAGATGCATTTATGAAATCCTTTAGTATTTCATCATGCATAAATAATGTTGCTTGCTTGGTGTGATCCTCGACTGTTATAGTTGCAATGTATCTAAGAATATAAAAAGGAACATTAAAATTAATTGTGCCATAATATTTGCAGGATGTAGATATGTTACTACTTTAATGTATTATCTAAGTACCTCATCTTTGTTGGTATCGCTGAATCATTACAACGAACACATTTACCATTGTTGACACCTTCATAAATTCTCTTATCACATTTACTGCAGGAAAGTTGTGCCAAAGGGGTTTCCATATGTAACATTACAAATGTGGCCTTTATCGCAACATATTTTACCTGTATTTTTTATGAAAGAAAAATAAAAGTTACTATGCACTTCATACTATTAAAAATTATTTTTATCAATTAAGTGAAGATGTAGCTGAGTTTAAATTTACCTCATTGACACCATTTTTCAATAATAAAAATAACTCCTGTAATGACAATCTGATAGCGCTTGAGTCATTTAACAATGAAAGCTCATTACTGTAACTCAACGTTTCACAATGATGTTAGCATTAACAAATAGAGATTAAAAGTTAGTAATGAAAAAGTTAATCGCTTACCATAAAAGCAAACGTCTTGCCAATGGAATAGTAGGGTTGATTTGTAACTTTGTTGCAGTTGATGGACTGAGATAAATGTTTCCTGCACAGAACTCATGAAGTTTGTATCAGTTGCATATAAAATTAAAAAAAATCATTAGTGAAAAAAAATAATAATTTTACCATTGTACTGCTTAACCATTACAGACGTTGCTATAATAACTCGGCCTATACTTGAGTTTAAGGAGTAAAAATTGTCTAAAGCAAAGTTTCCCCATAGAGTAAGATTCATCCTCTTGCGACTACAAAAGCAAAATATGTGAGATTAATAATGAATATATTTGATGTTAAAAATATAAATAATTTAGTACAATTGAGTTTAAAATACCTTTCATCACATAGTGTGATATCTAACTTCGCAAGCTCAGTCTGATCTTGTTTTCTAATGTATGATATGCCACTTATATCTTCAATAACTCCAATGACATCTGTATCATATTAATGCAAGTGAATAAAGTTTTGAAGAGATTTGTAATTTTCAGAATATAAATGGTTATGAGAGTTGTAATACCTTGCAGATACTTAAATCTATTGAGAAATAAATGCATTTTATCCAGTGAAGTGAAGCAATATACGTAGTGAGGAATATCACATGTCTCTGTTATTTGTGAAATAACTGCATCTCTTGCTAATGATAGCTGATATTGATGAGGGGCAACGTTATATGTATCTGGTGCTTCTTTGACTCTCACATTTCTAATCGTATAACAATTTCCTTCAATTATCTCATTGCCAAATTTTGGAATCTCATCATTAAACAGTGTGAGAAGTATTTGATCTCCCTGAAAGTTGTGAAACGAAGAAAATAAATATAACTGCCATGTATTCGAAAATCATTTTTTAAATAGAATTGTATTTAAGTTTAAAAGGTCACCTTTATATCAATAAGTATTAATTTATTGATCCGCCCAGAACCTTTAGCATTGTTGTACTGTCTATCTTCAATTATTCTGCTTACTCTTACTTTGATGCACCATCTGTCATTATAAGGATGCAGCTCCTCGAGACGATGAAATCTAGTGGATGCCATTGATGATTCCTTGATAATCTAAAGATGAATTTTTCAAATTATTGTTAGTCTAATATTTATTTCAATTCTGATAGTGATTATTTTTTAATAGCACTGCTAGATGTTTGAGCATATGAGATTGTTACATAAAAACTATTTACAGTAAAATAAAATGATAAATTTGTACCACAACTCATCCATATTACATTAGATTTAATGAGAAAATAAGGAATTGTTTATACCTCTAAGAGTAATTTGTGCAACGGCTCTTCACTTCATTCAAGACTTCTTTGTATACAACATTTTTAGTATATCCAATTGGAATGGTAGCATTCCTCTTCAGCAAGATCTTTAGCCCTGATTTATCCGTCACTCTAGATAGAGCAACGTAAAGCTGTCCATGCGAGAAAACTGGCTTTGGGAGATAAAGGCCTATTTTTTGCAGGGTTTGCCCTTGACTTTTGTTTATTGTCATTGCAAACGCCAATTTAATTGGAAACTGTCTTCTTTTAAGTATGAATGGCAAATCTGTTTCAGCAGTTGACATCACTATCCGTGGAATGAATACACGTTCGCCTTCATTTGTCCCCGTGACCACATCTGCTTCTATTGTTCGTTGTCCCAATCTACTGATAATTAATCTCGTTCCATTGCATAATCCAATAGATTGATCCAAATTACGTAAAAGCATAATTGGGGCACCCACTCTTAGTTCTAATGAATGATTGGGCAATCCGGCAAACTTAAGAGTGTTTAAGTACTCTGTGGTGTATAACATATCCTGACTGGCTTCATTGCCCTCAACCTCAACCATTGTATCTGCACTTAGATATGTCTTCTTATCAAGATCATCAGAAAGCATATTAAGAATTTCATCATTAATCTTGTCAACATAGTCATTCAATGGAGTCAATATTGCTCTGTTTCTAAAATATGAATGATTCTTGATATTGACATTTAAGTTATCATAGACAAAGTTGATTAAGGGAGAAATGGCATCATCATCAGCATCTATTCGCAATTCACTTGGTATTTGAATCCAATCATCATCTGAATCCATGTTGGTACACAGAGTATTGTAATCTCCATCTCCTATTTTCAATACCCAGCTCGCAAAGTTTGCATTGTCATCATTATTAGATAAATTCTGTAGGCGCATGTTCTCCGAAAGGTTTAACACTTCACAATGTTTCCAAATTTCAGATCTTGTCAATGAAGCAGACACTATATCTTCTCTTTTCCCCCTTTTAACAACAGGCAAGATCTGTCTAAAATCACCTCCCAATGCAACAGTTAGCCCACCAAATATTTTACTTTTGCGAGTATTATCATGAGCACTCACTATGTCGCGTAGAGTCCTGTCGACCGCATCAAATGCATTCTTATGCATCATAGGTGCTTCATCCCATATGATCAAAGATGTTTTTTGAATCACTTTAGCCAATTTTAATTTTTTGCCAATAGCACAGCATGATGCTTCATGAGTCTGTAATGGTATCTTAAAGCGCGAATGTGCTGTCCGGCCACCTGGTAACAACAAAGATGCGATCCCCGATGATGCTACTGCTAAAACAATTCTTCTTTCACTTCGGAGCTTTGTAATTATTGTTTTCCATAAGAATGTTTTTCCCGTTCCACCACTGCCATTGACAAAGAAAACTCCGCCTTTGCCATTTAGACATGAATCAATGATCTTATCGAACACCATGTTTTGTTGCAGGTTTAGTCTCGAATGTAAGACGTTAAATTCAGATGCAAGATCATCGATATTGTATGACATCTCTTCATGTAGAAGGTTGTTTGATATAAAATCATCATGTTCATATTGTGGAAACGGCATATCCTGAAACTCTTTTAACGATCTACCATTTTTATTTAGGATTGACTCAATCTCTATAAGTGCTTGATTTTGAATCTCTTGTTCTGATAAATTGAGACTCATTGATCTTTCATGCCTACGTAGCCTCATCTCTATATCATCAGAAAGTGAATTCCAATGTTTGTTCCATACATGCAATGGATTTGATACTTCACAGAACATAAGCATCTCTGCAAACATGTTTCTTAATTGATATGCTGTCGCCCACTGTGATGTTTCTGTCAATGTAATGTCCCATTCATTGTCATCATCTAATAAGCCAAGTGCTATGCATGCTGATTTAAATGAAGTGTGTATCTCTCCATCCACAGTTCTTAAATATCCATAGGATGTGGCACCTCTTATTATATGAAGCAACATTCTTAAATAATATCTCTCACCTGAAGTCGGATGCGCGTAATATAATCTTCCAATGCACCTTCCATGTTTCCTTCTGCTCCACACCTTTTGAGTGCTTTTCCAAGTCCATTTTGTTGGAAAGTCAACATATCTTAAATCTCTTGCATCAGGATACTGACGATTTGTCTCAAACCACTGAGTGAACATAGTAACCTCTATTCCAGGTCTATTTAACACAGATTCTAAAATGTCATGATCATTGAAAACAACGATTTGTTGATTTTCAAGATGATATTGTAAACGCTCAACCGATGGATTTCTACTATGAAGGTTGAATTCAAATATTCTCCAGCATGCTTCTGGGGCCGAAACATAACGACAGTCAAAGTACTGCTTGATTTCATCAACCTGTCGATATCTCATTTGGCCTGTTGCATCAGGTGACTGTGTGCTTTCCTCAATAACGATAGTTGCTCTATCTGGGCCTTTGTGAATATATTTGTACAGATACTTAATGACCCGTGTTTGGCTACAAATCTCAATGTTTAGATGTGCATTGTATTTTCTTGACAAAAAAGGATTGTAAGGAACTACCCATCTATTATCTAGTTCAACATATCCCATTTTAATAGTCCTTCCATCATTTCTCCGCCTGTATGTCGGATAACCATTACTGTCAAGTGAGGTTTGTTGGTTGAAACGTTTTGGATATTTTTTGCTGCATTTACCGTCAACCATACATGGAGAATTTGGCTTTAATTAGTGGACCACATGGACCATGCATCATGCATCGCTTGATTGTTTCATACAACTCTGGATCGGTGTCAAGATCGGGAATTTCGGCCGAGACAATATCATCTATTTCTTCAGTCGTAGATATCTTATCACATTTATCCAGTGTTATCAATATATGTGCATGCGGAAGGCCCCTCTTTTGAAACTCAATTGCATATATATCTGTGAATGAAATAGTGAGAAACTTTAGTAATAAAAATTGATAATTAAGGAAATGAGTTATTTTGCACATGAAAATCGAATTACCTGCAATAACTCTGCCGAAAAGTTTTTTGTCCTTTATCTCGTCCATTAATTCTTTCAATTTTATATGAAATACCCTATCAACAACGTCAGGACGATCTTCTGCTTTTTGACCTGGAAATAAGTCTAAAAAGTGTTGGATTTCCTTCCATCTCGGATTGCACGTAAACGTTAAAAAAATGTCAGGACATCCAGCCCATCGGCATATTGCCATTGCATCTTGATACTGTTGGATCATGTAACGCGGGCTTCCTGTAAAAGAAGAAGGTAATATGTATCGTTGACCAATTGCTGATGCTCTTGTGTCTCCTTGAACAACTGCATCTGAGACACCTTTGAAAAAATCATATCTAAATGTATTCTGGTTATTTCTGATGTACTTTGCTCTATGTTGCTCAATACATGCAAATGCGTCCACGATGATCTGGTGCAAGAGTCTACCAGATAATAAAATCGTCTTTCCTTCATCATTCCTTTGCTGTAACCTGTAACAATAGTACTCTCTCATTGACACATTAGATTTTGATAATCGCGAAGGCTGATTATAAAATATGTTTGCATGCCATCCATCTTCTCCGTATGGAAATAGCAATGGGTATTGCAATGCCATATAACTTGGATGTAGTTCGCTTATTCTCTGTAAAGATCCCGTGACAGTTTCTAAGATGATATCTCGGCTATTATTTTCTGAAGATCCTTCACCAATTAATAATGCAGCTACCTCATTTGCCGTTGGACGATTATATTGCCTTGGATCTTTATATCTATCGTACAGTATTCTCATCTTTAGATCTCGTGGATATCCACGTCCAAATCTATCCCTTAGTGATCGGAAGCAGCCTACATAAGGATTGATTCCATCCAGTTCATTTTTCAATCCTTCTATGATTGAAGCATCCAAGCATCCGTAATCTGTATGCCGTGTAAATGCAAGATTTCTATTTTGAACCTCATGCTCGGTGTCATATATATAAAGCTGGGCGAATTTTGGAGCTTCCCCTGGCATTGGTAACAACGATCCAATTCTGTGGTGAGCTTGACCATGTATTCTGAATGTAAACGGACCCACACCACTTGCTACATTGTAGTCAATATTTGCTCCAAATGAAGTAAATGAAAATGCGTTGTTGTATGCTCGGATGGACTTTTTGAACTTCGATGATTGTTGGAGGTTGGAGTTTTCCATTAGTGATCTCAAATATGTAGGA
This sequence comes from Litsea cubeba, assembly GCA_012931725.1. NCBI lineage: Eukaryota > Viridiplantae > Streptophyta > Magnoliopsida > Laurales > Lauraceae > Litsea > Litsea cubeba. The sequence goes on from CM022946.1 coordinate 150,395,849, forward strand.
GGATGTTGTAAGAGCGGTAACAGTATCTTCCCGTCTCTACAACACCTATTGAAAATATATCTTCGATCATTAGCTCCTCCCTTAGTTCCTTCTTGTTTCCACATCAAAGCACCACATTTAATACATGTCTCACTTGGAGGGCCAAAGTCTCTCCTTCCAACAGTTTTTCCTACATAATAATGTTATGTTAGCAACATTAAATTGACAAACTTGATTGAAGAATAGGAAAATTTATAACGTCCACATACTTGAACATCTCGAGCTCATTGATGAATGACGTGGTTCTCTGCCATTTAATCTATCTTGTACTGCTGAACCCTCCTCATTTCCTATATGACAATTTATTGCACCTGACACAGTTGATAATTCTCGGCGATTTGATGCACGATGGTGTCGTAGGGGTGTAGGGAGAGAGGAAGTGAGAAGAAGAAGAGAAAGAAAAAGAAAAATGAAGATCTCTTTAATAAAGAAAAGGAGGGGTTCAGGCGGTGATGCAGGTGGAAGAGGAAGAGGGACAGTCAGTGATGCAGGTGTGCAGCGCGTGGAGAAGAAGAGAAGGCATACCTGGTTCAGGAGTCCGAGCGTGAGAGGCGATTGGCGTTGCTTTGGAAGGAGATGGCCGAAGAGACTGATCTTTGCATGGGGCTGTGAGACGGAGAAGATTATAGGGAGATGGGGATGAGATCTGGACGGAGGAGAAGGGAGGGGATGGGTTCTGCGTGTGCGATGTGTGATGGGGTGATAGAAGCCTGGTGGCGTGTGATGAGAAGATAGAAGTAGAAAGACGATGTTTAAGTGGGCACAGAGATACTCTTTCCATTATCCAACTGATGGAATAAATCAGCTATCCATTATCCAACTGATATGGAATCAATAAGACTGATTGATTGCATTAATTGGAATCAAAAGGAATTAAAAAGGAGGGAAAGGGAGGGAAGGGCAATTAGGGACGTGAGAATGAGAGATTTTAGGGATAAAATTTAGATTGAGAATGAGACAATTTAGAGATTGGATATGGATTTAAATTTAAAAGGAATTAAAAAGGAGGGAAAGGGAGGGAAGGGCAATTATGGACGTGAGAATGATACATTTTAGGGATGAAATTTAGATTGAGAATGAGACATTTTAGGGATTGCATGGGGATTTAAATTTAATTTAAATTTAAAAGGAATTAAATAGGGATAGGAAGGGCAATTCCGGTAGCGGGAGGGCAAAAAGCACCAGGGCGCGCCACTTGTCGTCCTCCCGGGCAGCCTCCCCCGCCACGTGTCGCTCTCCGGAGAAAAAACCTGCTGCTATACAATATATAACTAGCGCTTCGGGGCCCGCGCCCAACGCGGGCCTTGTTTAATAATTAAATTCAAATAGGACTCATTTGAAAGAAATGAAGATCTCTTTAATAAAGAACAAAGAAAAATAATAATTGTCACATTGATTTTTGTACATTCAAATTGACCCATTCCTTAATTCCTATTTTTAGTAACCAAACATCCAAGCTAGCCCACATGAAGTGGGCATCTTGTTATTTAAAAAAAAAAAAGAAAAAGAAAAAACCCACAAGGAATGGGCATTTTGTTTGAAAAGAAAAATGCAATTTCTACTTGGTCTCGTTGAAAAAAAATCATGAATTCTTCTTATTCATGACCCAAGCATATGAAGGCTACATTCTATTTTGCATTGAAAATTGGTAAAATACAATCCTAATTCCCTAGGCTAGACGTCTTGGATTGTGGTGGAACTCGATTGACCTCTTATTTTACCGTGAGTTTTTTTATTGATCGTCAGTAGGAAGTGATGGGGTAAAGGGTGTTTTGAGATTGCAAACGGGCAAACCCATATTTCCTTTTGTCTTGGATCAGACACCCAAAATTTATTTCATGCTTATTATATATATCTAATATATTATTATTATTTAATATATGCTATTATAGGGCCTGGGCTCATCATGGACGTTATGATCAAAACAGTCCTGATCGGATCACGGGTCACCTAATTAGTTTTTTTTATAAACATTTGCATAAAAGAGTCGGTTGGTGTAGTGGTGGAGATGTTGTTGAAAATGCCAAAGGTTGTGGTTTTGTATTTTCTAAGCCATCTTTTTTTATGGTAAGGGGTAATAGACAGAGTTATACGGGTTAGGTTGAGCCTAACCTGACCTGACCCACATTTAATGCAGGTTATGCGGGATCAAAATAGTTGTGGTTGCAATCTTGCAACCTGTTTTAAAAATTGGTCGGTCATAGGCCAGGGTACAGAAGGTGGGCCCCACCTCTAACCCAACCCAAATTGGCCCGACCCGCCCTATATTTATCAAAGCGATTGGGTTCATTTTAAAATTGGAGAAATAATGTGAATGTATAAATTAACTACACTTGGTTTAAAAATGCAATTGTGATCCTGTTATCTATTTCATGCATATCATATATATACTATTATTTAATATATATATGTTATTATTGGGCCCGAGCTCAACATGATGTTATGAACTTATGATCAAAACAGTTCTGATCGGATCATGGGTGGGCCACACAAACAGGGCTTCTCCCATGTAATACGTTATTTTTCCCCATGTAATGAATGGGTGAGTTCTGTTGTTCAGAGTGGCAAAATATAAGGGATTTGTTTATGGCAGGATTGTAACTGGACTTGGGTTCAATTGTAAGAATTAGGCCAATCATCAAAAGCCAATGCATTAGAGCACTAAGTAGTTCCCAATTTTAACCCAATACTCCTCCCCATTATCAAGACCACACAGAAAATTATGTCTCCACTCAACCTAGCTTCACACGGGCTGCCATAATTAACCGCCAACTGGTAAATTGATAATCCAAGCAAGGTTTAAAGCATCCCACTGCACAGACAGCGTCAAATGGGTGAAGACCATTAAAAATCAAAATTAATTAAAAGAAAAACAATTGAACGGTCCCAATAAAAACTTGTTTAGGTTCCAAAGGAAATGGCTGTACATTTATTGGACCCGTAATGAAAGAAGGAGCTTTTAGACAGATCACATGATTTCAAGTCCAGAGCCATGGAATGTATTGGGTTGGGATTGAAATCCCAGTCCATTGCCTGCAAGGCCCACACCAGCACCAAGGCCATGAAGCCCAAGACCAACCCCATTGATTTCAGTCACCTTCTTGCCCTCTGCGCCATTTGGGTTTGCTATCACACCACCACCCAAATGGGTCCTGCCGTTGACCTTGTTGTTGGCGCCAAAGTTGATGTTCTTATGATCTGGTGGCCCACCAGCATTCTGAGGAAGATTTCCTCCACCTTTCTTTCCAACATTGCCTGCTTTACCATTATTTGCTGCTGTTGCAGCAGCAAGGGCTTTTTCCCTAAAAAATCTGAGCTCTTCATCTTCATCACCATCATCTTCACCACCATCATCTTCACAATCATCATGGTCCCCTAAGCTGAAGGAGGACAGGTTGTGCTGGTTTTTGAAGATTTTGAGGCCGTTGATTAGGCCCTCCTTTTGCCCTTAGGTGTTCTTGTCATCTTTGCTGCATTGGGTTTGTTGTGATTTCTGATTTTGATTGTATTTTTGCGACCACAGTTCTACATATTTACCACCTTTTAGCAGTTTCTTAATTAAGGCTGAAGAGTATACATTTCCCGATACTGTAACCTTCTGCTGCTCTGAATCTACATCCACTTTATAGACATCTGATTTTGCAAAGCAGAAAAGAAACATAAAAAAGAAAATCATAACATATGAGATGATGATCATGATGATGATATGCGATCAATCAATTGTTATCAAAATAGTGATCTTTCAACAAATAGACGATGACACAATCAAACGTAATTGAAATAGAACTCCATCATGCTTTTAGCAACTTTACTCTGCTGTACATGATAAAAACATCTCCAGCTTGTCTATATATCAAAGCAGAGATTCTGTATTCATGGCAGACTACATACCAGGATTTAAAGAGCAACAAAAAGCGTCAGCATTCAATGGTCTTGACTTGCCAGAAGAGAGAGATAGTGTGTGCAGAGAGAGTGAATGAAATTAATTTTTTTTTTTTAAGATCAGAGTTTTCATATAGGCAAACCGGCTTGAACCCATAACGTCATGTTTGGGACAGTGAGCACCTTTTAACTGTGCTACAGGCAGCTTCTATGTTTCAAGCATAGCAAAACCAAGTTGAACAAATTCATTAGTGGTAGCAGTTTTTAAAAGTTTAGTTGAACTTTTTGTGCACAAAACGAACCCAGAACCATGTGATATCAAGAGATAAAAAAAAAAACTTTGGGCATCACAATAAGAGACACATGACAGACAGAACCAACCTCCCTAAAAAAACGTGTTGTTTCAAAGTTGCTAAGAACTCTTTGACACCTCCATTGTAGAAATAGAGTGGCGGAAATGCAAGTCCTGCACATAAACATGAACTTAAACAAGGAATACAAGGACCGTATAGAAGAAGCTCATATTGACTAAAGCCAGAAAACATGTCAATTGACAACTATAAATACAGTAGTACTCATGCAACATGGAGGGTAGGTGGTGTGGCCCACGGTTTTGTCTGAGTTGGGTTGGTGAGATGAGGGGTGGTGATAGGATGGGGATGAAGATGACGCAGGGGGCTGTTGTGGTGGTATTGGTTTGATGAAGATGGGTCCTGCAGGTGAGATGATTGGTGTGGTGGAGGTGTACCAGGTGCTGTGTGCAGGGGACTGATGGGATCGAGAGGGAGGTGAGGCTAAGGGAAGAGATGGTGAGGCCGAAGGGATGTGCAGGGGGGTGCGTGGATTGCAGGAAGGAGGGAGAAAAGAAAGGAGAGAAGGAAGAGAGAGATAGTGTGTGCAGAGAGAGTGCAGCGGTGAGAGATTGGTGCGGTGAGTGTAGGGTGTGGGTGCAGTACAGGAGAGAGAGGAAGAGCTGCACAGTGGGTAGTTGTGAGGGAGAGAAGGAGGAGGAGGTGATGGGCGCATGCACAGTGGGCTGGGCAGGGCGTGGGAGAGAAAGGGAGGATGGAGTGCAGAGAAAGGAGAAGAGGAAAGGAGGAAGGAAGGAGAGGGAGAAGGAGGAGGAGTGGGGGCAGCAGGCTATTGTGGGTGAGATGGAGTGGGGGTTACAGGGAGGGGGGAAAGTGAGGAGGAGGTGATGGGCGTCTGCACAGTGGACCATAATAATAAAAGCAATGTGTGGGTTGCAAAAGAGAGGGAGAGAAGAAAGAAGAGGAAAGGAAGAAAGAAAAAAAGAAAATAAGAGGAAGAGAGTGCACGGAAGAAGGAAGAGTTAGCGCAGAACTTCATGACAGAACCCAGTTCTGTGTTGAGTGAGGAGCTGCAGGGTGAGCGTGGGAGGAAGAAGAAGAAGATGGGGAAGGAGAGAAGATGATGCAGGAGCAGGCGCAGGTGGAAGTGCAGGTGGGTGCAGGGAAGAAGGAAAAGAAGAAGAGTGGGTGCAGGTGGGTGTAGGGAAGAATGAAAAGAAGAAGAAGGTGGGTGCAGGTGGGTGTAGGGAAGAAGAAGAGAAGATGATGCAGGAGCAGGAGCAGGCGCAGGTGGAAGTGCAGGTGGGTGTAGGGAAGAAGAAGAGAATATGATGCAGGGGTAGTGCGAGGTGGAAGTGCAGGTAGGTGCAGGCGCAGGTGGAAGTGCAGGTGGGTGCAGGCGCAGGTGGAAGTGCAAGTGGGTGCAGGTGGTTGCAGGGAAGGAAAAGAAGTGGAGCCGAGAGGGAGAGAGCGAGAGGGTGAGAGGTAGATGGGGAGCGTGTGATGGTTGCTGCGGAGTGCTCTGCGCGCTGGTGAGATGGGGTAGGGAGAAGAGAGAGGGAGAAAGAAAAGAAGATAAGAGAGAAAGCAGGGGAACGAAGGAGATAGAAGGAGAAAGAGGCTGGGCAGGGCGTGGGAGAGAAAGGGAGGATGGAGAGCAGAGAAAGGAGAAGAGAAAAGGAGGAAGGAAAGAGAGGGAGAATGAGGAGGAGCGGGGGTAGCAGGCTGGTTTGGTCGAGATGGAGTGGGCGATGGCAGAGAGGGAGAGAGAGAGATAGGGAGTGAAGGAGAGAGGGAACGGAGAGAGAGGGTGAAGCAGGGAGAGGAGAAGACGGCGAAGAGAGAGGGAGATGAAGAGGTTGGTGCGCAGTGGGGCGGAGAGAGTTGCAGGCGGAAGGGAAAAACAGAGATGGAAGGAGAGATAGGTTGAAGCAGTGACAGAGAGAAACAGAGGAAGGAGAATAGAGGGAGGAGAGATAAAGGAGGGGAGATGGAGTGGGCGGTGGGAAGGCGCAGTGGGTGCATGTGGTGGGTGGAGTTGCAGGCGGAAGGGAAAAAACAGAGATGGAAGGAGAGATAGGTTGAAGCAGTGACAGAGAGAAACAGAGGAAGGAGAAGAGGGGGAGAGATAAAGGAGAGAGGGGGAGATGGAGTGGGCGGTGGCAGAGAGGGAGATGGGGAGTGAAGGCGCAGTGGGTGCACGTGGTGGGCGGTGGCAGAGAGGGAGATGGGGAGTGAAGGCGCAGTGGGTGCACGTGGTGGGCGGTGGCAGAGAGGGAGATGGGGAGTGAAGGCGCAGTGGGTGCATGTGGCAGGGGTGCAGGGAAGAAGGAAAAGTGCGTGGGAGGAAGAAGAAGATGGAGAAGAAGAGAAGATGATGCAAGTGCAGTTAGTATGGTGGGTGGAGTTGGAAGTGCAGGGAAGGGGGGAAGAAAGAAGAAGATGGAGAAGAATGGAAGAAAAGAGGAGAGAGCAGAAAAGATGTCGTGTGTGTGTGCAGGTGGGCTGTGCAGGAAGGTGTGCAATGAAGGAGGAGGAGGGAGAGAAAAAAGAGAAAGAAAGAGGACTAAGGGAATAGATGGTGAGGCCGAAGGGATGTGCAGGGGGTTACGTGGATTGCAGGAAGGAGGGAGAAAAGAAAGGAGAGAAGGAAGAGAGAGATAGTGTGTGCAGAGAGAGTGCTCCATCTCATCCTTACACCGGGCAACATACTGATACAGCGTCCGCGCCGTCTATTCTGCACATGGGAAGAGGGCGGCGACGGTGCTGCGCAGGGAGGAGGAAGAAGAGAGGCGGAGGTGGTGGCAAGCAAGGAGAGTGCTCCAATGGAAGATGAAGGATGGGGCGCAGGGGCTGTGAAGGTGTGTTTGTGAGTGTAGTGCACAGGGGAGGAGAAGAAAATGAAAAAAGAAAAGTAGGAGAAAGGAAGATGATGGATGGGGCGCAGGGGCTGTGGCGGGTGGGTGCTGCGGCTGTGCGTGGGTTTAGGTGTAGGGAGAAGAAGAAGGAGGGAGAAGAGAAAGAAAGGAAAAAAAGAAAAAGAAGATGGGTGTGCAGGTGGTGATGAAGTTGCAGTAGGAGGAAGAAGAAGAGAGGAAAAAGGAAAGAAAGAAGAAGAAAGAGGGTGTGGGTGCAGTACAGGAGAGAGAGGTAGAGCAGCACAGTGGGTAGTTGTGAGGGAGAGAAGAAGAAGAAGAAGGGACGGCGAGGCGGCTGTGTGTGTGAAGGTGGGCGTAGTGTGCAGGGGAGGAGAAGAGAAAGAGAGAGAGATAATGGAAGATGATGGATGGGGATAACGGACAGTTTAAATCGTGGGCAAGGATAAAGATTGATTGATTAAAGGAAAATTTTAAATTGAATGGGAGGAGTTTTGGGGGAATGGGAGGAATTTTAGGGGAGTTGGAGAGAGATTAGGGAGTGAGAGATTTTAGTGAAATGAGAGATTTTAGTGATTTGATTGCATGGGGATTTAAATTTAAAAGGAGTTAAAAAGGAGGGAAGGGCAATTTCGGAAGGGGCAGCGCAAAAAGCACCAGGGCGCGCCACTTGTCGTCCTCCCGGGCAGCCTCCCCCGCCACGTGTCGCTCCCCGAGGAAAAAACCTGCTGCTATACAATATATAACTAGCGCTTGAGGGCCCACGCCCAACGCGGGCCTTTATCAATGAAAGATAAACACACATTCAGTTCAATGTAAAAAAAAATTGAACTAAATTTCAAGTTTTCACTTGTTTAATAATTGTCACTTTGTTTGATGTTATAAGTAGAAAATAAAATTACTAAGCTCACACTAATGGGATCGTGAGAGGAAATTTGGAAAAAGAAATTGATTTTATTTGAAACTTAAAATTAGGTAAACTTTTAGATTTTATGGCTATGATTTGGGTATCCAAGTATTTATCTTCTCTCCTAATTTTTCTCCCCATATTTCTCTCCACTCTACCAACTCAAAATCCCTAGTTTATCTGCATTTTTTCTCCCATTCCTATTTTAATGGCCCACTATTAAATGATCACTCCCTATTTTAATGGGCCCACTATTAAATGATCACTAAAAAGGCTTAAATTTTTTTAAATAATATTAATAAAAAAAATGAATGTAAAAAATAAAGAAAATTCTAAATAAACCGGCCTCTTCATCAAATAATAATAATATTAAAACTACACGACAGTAATAAATAATATTAATAAAAAAGGAATGAACTCGTCATCAAAATATAATAATAAAAATAGAACTACATGATAAAAATAAATAATACTAATAAAGAAGGAATAAATGTAAAAAAAAAAAAAACTGGCCGGTCATAGGCCAGGGTACAGAAGGTGGGCCCCACCTCTAACCTGACCCGAAGTGGACCGACCCGCCCTATATTCATCAAAGGGATTGGGTTCATTTTAAAATTGGAGAAATGATGTGAATGTAGAAATTAACTACACTTAGTTTTAAAAAAATCAATTCTCCTATTATCTCCTAATTTTCCTATCATTCTCTTTAAAATTACTAAGATGTTTCTTGACGATAATATTGGATGAACTGGATGCAACCCATAATCTATTTTAAAATAGAAAATGTTAATCGATAACATCACCATTTTAATATTAATAAAAAAATCAACAAACAAACAACATCTTAGTTCATGGCCCTTATTATACAAGAACCCATTCTCCCCACCACCCTCACCCATTGCCGGCTCAGTAAACCTCCTCCCATAGAACCTCAAAAAGTTCAAAGAATCGACCCTGGGCTCACCCAAAGGCATCCCACCTTCCAACATTGCCACCACAGTAGCCATACTCCGTGTTAGGATCGTCTCCTCATGGACGCAACAAAGCGCAATTCTCGTCACCCGACCTTCCAATCTCGGATCCGCCAGCTCCAAATACTTCCCTTGCTCGTGCATCTCCAAAGCAAACAGAGGAAAGTAATCAGTCTCAGACCCAGAGGAGGAAGATGACCCACCACTCTCCTCTCCATGGCTTCTGCCATGGCCCTGGCCATGGCGAGAACAATTCTTCCTTCCCCGTGTAATCTCCAGCAGAACCATTCCATAACTGTACACATCGGTCCGGTCGGAAATAGCCGAATTGCTTAGCCATTCGGGTGCGAGATACCCACGAGTTCCTCTCATGGTGGTGAATAGATTGGATTGCTCCGGAGTCATTAACTTGGACAGCCCAAAATCAGATATCTTCACGTGGGAATGATCATGCAGCAGAATGTTTTCTGGCTTGATGTCACAATGGATGATATTGTGCTCGCACCCACCATGCAAATAGGCTAATCCTCTTGCTGTTCCAAGCGCGAAAAAAAAAAAAAAAACAAACAGAAATAGATAAAATGAAAACAATCAACACAGATTGATGTGTATGTGAAGGTGGGTGTAGTGTGCAAGGGAGGAGAAGAAAAGGAAAAAAGAAAGAAAGAGAATGGAAGATGATGGATGGGGCGCAGGGGATGTGAAGGTTTGTTGGTGAGTGTGGTGCGCAGGGGAAGAGAAGAAAATGAAAAAAGAAAAGAAAGAGAAAGGAAGATGATGGATGGGGCGCAGGGGCTGTGGCAGGTGGGTGCTGTGGCTGTGCGTGGGTTTATGGTTGTGCATGGGTTTAGGTGTAGGGAGAAGAAGAAGGAGGGAGAAGAGAAAGAAAGGAAAAAATAAATAAAAAGAAGATGACTTGTGTCATCAACCGGGTCTTCACCACATCTAGTGGTGTGGTCAGGGACGCCGAAATGGCCCCTGCAAGCGCCCCACAACACACATTCTGGAAAGGCTCTAGATGATCCTTTCCAGTCCTACCCAACACAGCAGATTTCAAGTACTTCCGGGGAGATGATGGTGAGACCGAGAGAGGGGCTGCCGCGTGAGGGAGATGGGTCCGCGTGAGGGAGATGATGGTGGATTCATGATGTATGTAAGGAAGGGGATAAAGAGATACAATGAGCGAGAGAGTTGGAATGAGATTGGAGGGGCTGCCGCGTGAGGGAGATGGGTCCGCGTGAGGGAGATGATGGTGGATTCATGATGTATGTAAGGAAGGGGATAAAGAGATGCAATGAGCGAGAGAGTTGGAATGAGATTGGAAACTCAAAATTTTAAAAGAGATGGAGAGATTTTAGATGGAGAAGGAGAGATTTTTGGGAGGAGAGATTTTTGGGATTGGATAGGGATAAGGATTTAAAGGGAATTAAAGAGGAGGGAAGGGCAATTGGGGAAGTGGCAGCGCAAAAAGCCTAAGGGCGCGCCACTTGTCGTCCTCCCGGGAGGCCTCCCCCGCCACGTGTCGCTCCCCGAAGAAAAAACCTACTGCTATACAATATATAACTAGCGCTTCGGGGGCCGCGCCCAACGCGGGCCTTGTTTAAAGAGTTATTTAGATTTTAGATAGTTGTAATTTCCTAAAAGATCCAAATCATTCATTTTAGTTTATTTTAAAAACTGCTCTCTAGTAGGGAGAAAAGGGGGCAAGATTTAAACATTCGGGTTATATTTTTGTCAACCTTTTTTTTTTTTCATTTTTGAGCCTTCAGCTTTACTCAAGTACAAAGAATTAGACATGCACTTTGTTAACAATTTCGGATGCTAAATTCAACAACTTCATGAAAATTTTAGATTTTACCATCTGTAACTCTGCATCTTCACCTATTGCATAAGAAAATAGCATGCAAAATGATATACTAATGAAAGAAAAAAAAAAAGAACTTGCTGGCATCAAATATGAGTTATATTAGATAAACTTCTCCAAATGACACATTTAATAGATGAATTCAATTCATTTAAGTCTAGATGATCTAATTAATTAACAATATATAAACTCTAATCAACGAATATATCATATAACTAATAAAACAAATAATTTATCTATAAGAGAGATAAATATTATTGTAGAATGTAGTAACTAAATGCAAAGGAAAAATATAAAATAGCAAGTAATAAAATGTATTAAAAGAAAGCTTACCTATAAAAACCTGAAGAGAAGTAATAGCTTTTCTAAATTCTATGCCTTTGAATTTATTTGTAATTGGGTCATCTTGATCTGCAGGGATGATTAAATGCTATGTTTGAACTACTGAATTGATTCCAATGAAAACAAAATATAGAAATTCAAGCGATATAATTAAATGACTATGACCTAAGAAAAACAAATTCTATAGTCACAAAACTGCCTTCAATGAAGCTTCTACTTTGAGACATGATCAAATCCAATGAGTTAGACTAATGAAAATTTTCTAAAAATGGGTCAAAAAACATAGAAAAATGATACAACAAAAAATTAAAAAAAAAAAACAAAACTTTGATAAAAATGAAAATAAAGCCACATTGTATCTTCTTGCGGCACATGCTATATAAAGGACATATCAATTATCAAATAGAAAGTGCACATGCTATATAAGGATTAAAAACATTGGCCCATTTAATCATTTGACAGCTCAGTGTTAAAACTCATGCTGATTGAGTTGAGTGACTCAGGTGAGTTTGGCTAGCTGGAACCTAAAATCAAAGGAAAAGAAACCCAGATATTGAATATAGAAAAAAGGTGCAGTGTGCGATGGGTGCAAGTGGAAGTGCAGGTTAGGAGGAAAAGAAGAAGATGATGCAGGCGCATGTGGAACCCAACCCACTGATGGCGACGGAAGCCAAGAGATTAGAATCCCTATTTTATTGTATGTACACATCTCCACCGTCTATATATATCGAGTTTGTAAGATTCTTCCCTTCCCCCCATCCATCCAAGGTGGGTCTCAAAAGAGACGATCAGTACAAATCACCCAAACATTTCTCAATAAACACACTAAGCTAGAAAACATTAACTTTAAAGTTCAAACAGGCTCATGTGATTTATCTATCATTCCGGAAATGCTGAAATGAAATCCTCGACGTCCATCAGGAGCTCCTGGCCCTTTCCCTGATCGAACATCTATATGTCATGATATCCGTCCTCGTTGAACCTACACACAACGTGGACCCCTCACCCTTCCAACATCCTCACCAGCTCCCGCTGCAGATCAATAAGCAGATCCTGCCCGTGACCTGTCACCAGGCACCTGTCCAGCCAACTGCCAAACCAGATCGACGGCAGGGAGAGGCAGGATGCGGTCCTCCGCCAGCCTCAGCTCCGACCCCGTCCTCTCGACCCCACCGAAGCCCGGCTCGTTCAAGATCAGACCGTCGATCTTGAACAGAGGAGGGGCCTGCAGATCGAACGCCCTCAGCGGGGCATGGTAGGAGATATTGCCGCCAGCGCTGTTGCCCATGAGGAAGCAGCGGGAGAGATCCGCGGATCCGAACCACGCTGGGCGTGTATAGTGTGAGTGCAATGGCTGGGGAAGATGGGTGTGCAGGTGGTGATGAAGGTGCAGTAGGAGGAAGAAGAAGAAGAAGAAGAGAGGAAAAAGGAAAGAAAGAAGAAGAAAGAGGGTGTGGGTGCAGTACAGGAGAGAGAGGAAGAGCAGCACAGTGGGTAGTTGTGAGGGAGAGAAGAAGAAGAAGAAGGGACGGCGAGGCGCCTGTGTGTGTGAAGGTGGGCGTAGTGTGCAGGGGAGGAGATGAAATGGAAAAAAGAAAGAAAGAGAATGGAAGATGATGGATGGGGCGCAGGGGCTGTGAAGGTGTGTTGGTGAGTGTGGTGCGCAGTGGAGGAGAAGAAAATGAAAAAAGAAAAGAAAGAGAAAGGAAGATGATGGATGGGGAGCAGGGGCTGTGGCAGGTGGGTGATGTGGCCGTGCGTGGGTTTAGGTGTAGGGAGAAGAAGAAGGAGGGAGAAGAGAAAGAAAGGAAAAAAAGAAAAAGAAGACGGTGCGTGCAAGTGGGTGCGGGCGCAATGGGTGTGCAGTGAAGAAGAAGGAGGAAGAGAAAGAAAAGAGAAAAGAAATAAGGGTGTGCAGGGCAGGGAAAGAGGAAGAAGACAGGGAGAGAAGAAAGAAAGAGAGGGGCAACAAATGTACAGCTAGCCAAGGCACACAATTCTTTGTATGTGAGGCCATTCTTCAGGGGCTAAAACATGGTCACACTGGATGTGGTATCTTCCAACATTTTTCAATGCTGGAAGATCAAGATTCTTTGATCAGTGGCCTACAAATAGAAGGTTAAAAGAATAATACACGGGGAAACCCAACAGATAAAAAATGTAATGGTAGTCTTACAAAAATGAATTAAGAAAAAAATGTAATGGCAATGTTGAGTGTTACCAGTTAGCAGCCTTGAAGCTTCGCCTGTCATCTCCAAGGTACTCAAAGCATCAGTGGACTCATCAGCCTTCAGAGAAGGTGAGTCATGTGCAGCAGCAAAATAGACGCACAATAGATTAATCAAAAGGCATCTCATAACACAATTAAATCATTGGCCCCTCCCCAAAGATCAGAAAATGAGATGGGGTAGGGGGTTGGCGTGAGATGATGATGAAGAAGAAAGAATAAGCAACGAAAAACATTGCCAAAAAGTTCCAGTCAATCCTCGTTTAAATCTTGGGCAAGGGATAAATATTGATTGATTGATTAAAGGAAAGTTTAAAATTGAATGGGAGGAGTTTTAGGGGAGTTGAGAGAGATTTGAGGGAGAATGAGACATTTTAGGGATTGCATTGCATAGGGATTTAAATTTAAAAGGAATTGAATAGGGATAGGAAGGGTAATTGGGGAAGTGTAAATTTAAAAGGAATTAAATAGGGATAGGAAGGGCAATTGGGGAAGCCACATTGCAAAAAGCACCAGGGCGCGCCACTTGTCCTCCTCCCGGGCAGCCTCCCCCGCCACGTGTCGCTCCCCGGGAAAAAAAACCTGCTGCTATACAATATATAACTAGCGCTTCGGGGCCCGCGCCCAACGCGGGCCTTTGTCAATGAAAGATAAACACACATTCGGTTCAATGTTAAAAAAATTGAATTAAATTTCAAGTTTTCAATTGTTTAATAATTGTCACTTTGTTTGATGTTAGAAGTAGAAAATAAAATTACTAAAATCAATCTGACATGAATTTATAGAAAACATGAAGGAGGCTACCACATAATATACACATCAAAAGGATTAACTAACATAATCCACCCCTAAACCATCATTATATCAATGTCAAATCCTTTAAAAATTTAAAAAATATATTTTTTTTTTGGTTGGATGTAGATCCATAGTGGGTCTCACATGTTAAATTATCTGTGGAACCCAACCCACTGATGGATCTCCTTTCATTTTTTTTTTATCTATTTAGGTCCATCAGTGGGTCCTAGATCCCACATGTTAAATATGTTTTAAGAGTGGACCTAGTCCCCACTGTTGGATGAGTCATGAGTCAATTAGACAAATGGAATAGGAATTATAAGTAAATGGAATTACACTGTACCTTGGCCCATCATGATGGATCAGACGTACCTTGGGCAAGTGAAATGGAATTACATGTAAGCCCTGTAGTAACGTTCAAATCAGTCAAACCTGTAGAACCTCTAATAAAATCCCATGATTTTACCACGGTTGAAATTGATCAAAATGACCATTATAAACCACTGTTGAAATTGATCAAAATGATCATTTGACAGTTGACCCAAATAATAAAAGCAATTTACAATCAATAGGACAAATTCCATCCATTGGATGGTTTCATGGCCAATCCAAACAATTTTCAGGCCCCACAATATTCGATATAAATGTGGCGAGAATGGGCCCACAAAAAGGGTGCTGCTTTACTGTATATAATATATAATTCTTGAGTCGTGGGGCCACTATCCGAGTGGCCCAGTTTTTTGTTGGCGCCCAACCTCAAGACAGAACCCAGTTCCGTGTTGAGTGAGGAGGTACAGGGTGAGCGTGGGAGGAAGAAGAAGATGGGGAATAAGAGAAGATGATGCAGGAGCAGGCGCAGGTGGGTGCAGGGAAAAAGGAAAGGAAGAAGAAGGCGGGTGCAGGGAAGAAGGAGAAAGAGAGGGGAAACGATGGTGCAGGTGAGGTTGAAGTGCAGGGTGTAGCAGGTGGGTGTAGGTGCAGGTGAGGGTGCAGTGATAGAAGAAAAGAGAGAGAGAAGAAGGGTGGAGAAGAGAGGGTGAGGTGCTGCGCAGGGAGGAGGAAGAAGAGAGGCGGAGGTGGTGGCGATGGGAGATGGGTTCGCGCGAGGCTAGGGCGAAGAAGATAAGATGATGCAGGGTGAGCGTGGGAGGAAGAAGAAGATGTAGAAGAAGATAAGATGATGCAGGGGCGCAGCTGGAAGTGCAGGTGGGTGCAGGTGAAAAGAAGAAGAGTGGGTGCAGGGAAGTAGGAAAAGAAGAAGAGTGGGTGCACGTGTGTGCAGGGAAGAAGGAAACGAATAAGAAGGTGCATGGGTGCAGGTGGAAGTGCAGGGAAGAAGGAAAAGAAGAAGAGTGGGTGCAGAATGAGAGGGAGAGGGTGATGGCAGAGAGGGAGATGGCAGAGAGGTAGAATTCATTCAGCCTGTGGTTATGTTACAGTATATATAGAGGAAAAAAAAAGTAGTGACAGTTTGTGGAAACTGTTGCAGAAACAATGGCCAATTTCAGAAGCTGTTTGGTTAGCTGGTTGTGGTGGAAAACGATGGTGCAGGTGAGGTTGAAGTGCAGGGCGCAGCAGGTTGGTGTAGGTGCAGGTGAGGGTGCAGTGATAGAAGAAAAGAGAGAGAGAAGAAGGGTGGAGAAAAGAGGGCGAGGTGCTGCGCAGGGAGGAGGAAGAAGAGAGGCGGAGGTGGTGGCGATGGGAGATTGGTCCGCGCGAGGCTGGGGCGTAGGGATCTGCACGTGGGTGATGAGATTGAAAAAGGGAGATGGAGATGGTGGAATGGGTCTGGGTTGCTGCGCAGGGAGAAGATGAAAGGAGGAAGGAAAGAGAGGGAGAAGGAGGAGGTGGACAAAGAAGAAGATGGAAGAATGAAAAGAAGATGGGGAAGGAGAGAAGATGATGCAGGAGCAGGCACAGGTGGAAGTGGTGCAGGTGGTTGCAGGGAAGGAAAAGAAGTGCAGGTGTGTGCAGGGAGGGTGATGAGATTGAAAAAGGGAGATGGAAATGGTGGAATGGGTCTGGGTTGCTGCGCAGGGAGAAGATGAAAGGAGGAAGGAAAGAGAGGGAGAAGGAGGAGGTGGACAAAGAAGAAGATGGAAGAATGAAAAGAAGATGGGGAAGGAGAGGAGATGATGCAGGAGCAGGCACAGGTGGAAGTGGTGCAGGTGGTTGCAGGGAAGGAAAAGAACTGGGGCGTAGGGATCTGCACGTGGGTGATGAGATTGAAAAAGGGAGATGGAGATGGTGGAATGGGTCTGGGTTGCTGCGCAGGGAGAAGATGAAAGGAGGAAGGAAAGAGAGGGAGGAGGAGGAGGTGGACAAAGAAGAAGATGGAAGAATGAAAAGAAGATGGGGAAGGAGAGAAGATGATGCAGGAGCAGGCACAGGTGGAAGTGGTGCATGTGGTTGCAGGGAAGGAAAAGAAGTGCAGGTGTGTGCAGGGAGGGTGATGGGCGCCTGCGCAATGGGCTGGGCAGGGCGTGGGAGCGAGAAAGGGAGGAGGGAGAGCAGAGGAGGGAGATGAGGAAATGAGGAAGGAAAGAGAGGGAGAAGGAGGAGGTGGAGAAAGAAGAAGATGGAAGAATGAGAGAGAAAGGAAGAAAGAAAAGGAGATGGGTTCAGGTGGTGTGCAGGTGGAGAAAGAAGAAGTGCAGGTGGGTGCAGGTGGTTGCAGGGAAGGAAAAGAAGTGCAGGTGTGTGCAGGGAGGGTGATGGACGCCTGCGCAATGTGCTGGGCAGGGCGTGGGAGCGAGAAAGGGAGGAGGGAGAGCAGAGGAGGGAGAAGAGGAAATGAGGAAGGAAAGAGAGGGAGAAGGAGGAGGTGGAGAAAGAAGATGGAAGAATGAGAGAGGAAGGAAGAAAGAAAAGGAGATAGGTTCAGGTGGTGCGCAGGTGGAGAAAGAAGAAGTGCAGGTGGGTGCAGGTGGTTGCAGGGAAGGAAAAGAAGTGCAGGTGTGTGCAGGGAGGGTGATGGGCGCCTGCGCAATGGGCTGGACAGGGCGTGGGAGCGAGAAAGGGAGGAGGGAGAGAAGAGGAGGGAGAAGAGGAAAGGAGGAAGGAAAGACGGAGAAGGAGGAGGTGGAGAAAGAAGAAGATGGAAAAATGAGAGAGGAAGGAAGAAAGAAAAAGAGATGGGTTAAGGTGGTGCGCAGGTGGAGAAAGAAGAAGATGGACCAATGAGAGAGGAAGGAAGAAAGAAAAAGAGATGGGTTCAGGTGGTGCGCAGGTGGAGAAAGAAGAAGATGGAGAAGAAGGGAAAAAAAGAGAAAAGAGAAAAAAAGAAAAATGTGATGGTGCTGTGTGTGATGCTGGGCAGATGTGTGCGTGTGTGCAGGTGTGGGTTGGAGTGAGAGAAGAACAGAGAGGGAGAGAAGAAAGAAGAGGAAGGGAAGAAAGAAAAAAGAGGAAAGAAGAGGAAGAGGGGTGTTGATGCAGATGCAATGGCTGCAAGGAGAGGAGGAGGGCCTACCTGCACGTGTGATGGCTGCTGCGGAGTGCTCTGCGCGCTGGTGAGATGGGGTAGGGGGTTCGCGTGAGATGATGATGAAGAAGAGAGGATAACGTGGGAGAGAGAGTTGTTTGGGTAGGATACGCGTATGTGAGAGGAGATAAGAGGGGGAGAGACGATTTTTAAGGGGATTTGAGGGAGTCCAGAGATCTGGGACTCCTCTCTCCATTATCCAATTGATGGGATTGCATAAGAATTTAAATTTAAAGGGAAATAAGAGGAGGGAAGGGCAATTTTGGAATGTGAGAGCGCAAAAAGTCTGAGGCTGCGCCACTTGTCGTCCTCCCGGGCACCCTCTCCCGCCACGTGTCGCTCCCCGGGGAAAAACCTGCTGCTTTACTATATATAACTAGCGCTTCGGGGCCCGCGTCCTTTAATTCATGATGGGAAAATCCAATTTAAGTTAAAAGTAGACACCTAGTAAACATACAAACTACATTTAATACATAGGTTGTGCAAAACAAAAAGGGATTAAAAGGTGATCGTTACAAATTTAAAATGGAAAAATAAAGGAAGATAGAAAAATTAGATTACAAAGTTTGATCTCATATAACATCAGCCTGATTCAAAGTTTGACCATTTCATTGTTAGAGTTATAAGCTAGCAGACCAACCAATTTATTTTTTTCACTGGTAAAAAGCATGAAATGAAAATTTTAAAAATATACAATAAAAAGAGACAACAAAGGATATTAGAAAAGATTATTAAAAGCAATTCATGCCTGATTGTGGATGTTTATCATAGGACCCACCAAACGAATCAAGGGAAAAGCTACACTCGCAGGAACATAGTATGTGGGTTTAGTTTTATCCTATTTTTTCAGAATGCTAGATATAAAAAGTCTTATGCATGGTCAATCTAACACAAATACTATTATTAAATGCAATTGATGCCTGATTATGGATGCTCTACCATAGGGCATATCTGGTACATACAAATTGTATTTACAATCAAGCATGAAATTCAGCTCGACTCATAGTAGAGATCAATTAAATCTCTGCTCCTTCTTATGCTTGGTCTGGGGTGTGGGTGCATGCGCATGAGGGTATGGGGACGTACAAGAGACCTAAACTCACCCACCCACACAGTGTCCATCATTACACAGTATGGGTCTATATATTTTCCAAAAAAGTTCAATAGAAGTGAACTATATTTATATAAATTTAACATAAATTTATCTTTTTCTTTAAAGTAAGTCAATGTGAAAAAAGGACCTCTCTGATAAAAGAAACTGTACCACATTCCTAAGCACTTGACATGCTAGATTGTCTCCTTATGACACAAGACAGACCAATGATCCATGGGTCAACCAACGTTTGGGCCCAACCCATATTCAATTTTTATTTTACCTTATTTAGACTTGTTTATTTTAGTGACTTATATTTTAAGTATGGATGTTTTAATAAATAATATTAATAAAAAAGAAATGAATGTAAAAAATATACAGAAAAAATTTCATCAAATGATAATAATAAAAATAAAAGTACATGACAAAATAAATAATATTAATAAAAAATCAATGAATGTAAAAAATAAACTAAAAATTATAAAAATATAAATCTAAATAAACCAGCCTCTTCATCAAAATATAATAATAAAAATAAAACTACATGATAAAAAAATAAATAATACAAATAAAAAAGGAATGAATGTAAAAAATAAACAGAAAAAATAAAGAAATAGAAATCTAAATAAACCATTCTCGTCATCAAAATATAATAATAAATAAATAAACCATCCTCGTCCAACGCGAGCCTTTAATTCATAGTGGGAAAACCCAATTTAAGTTAAAATAAACTCTTAGTACATATGAAATTGCACATTTTGGAAAATTAATAAGGGGTAGCAAATTGATAAAATCTCAGGACAATTTAAACAAATATAAATGATGAAAAAAATGACAACTTATAAACAAATAAAAAAAGGAAAGAAATAAAATTCTCCAAATGATCCATTTAATAGATGAATTCAGTTTTTTCAAGTATTTCTGCCAAACTAACCCAAAGACTATACAAAATGACTAACTTTATTACTATGACTCACCAACCAAACCTAAACTTCGATGTTACATGCATCCACTTCATTATTATGACCCACCAACCTAACCTGAACTTCCATGCTACATCGATAATAGTGTTTTCATTTTCAATCCTATTAATAAATGGGCAAGCATTAGGTTAGTAAAATTATTTGGAATTATGACCAAAATTAAACTTAGCATGGGTGAGGCTTAGGTTAGTAAAGAATAAACTTAACCTAAGCATTAGACCTGACTTTCTATAGAATTTAGTAATTATATACAAAGGAAAAAAATAATTTTCAAAATAATAAGCGGAACTTTAAAAAAAGTATGAAAACTATAGGTTTTTTTTTCAAGAAAGTACAATCTATTGTAAAATGACAAAATCTCAGAACATATTAAACAAAACATAACAGAAGAAAATAAATTAAAAATGGAAAACAATTGATTTTAGTTTATTTTAAAAATTGCTTGGACCACCATATCCTATGTTTTCCTATATTCATATCCATCATGCAACGATGGTTGTTTCTTCATAATTATGGAGTCTAAAGGCCATGTGCAATGATTATTATCTCTCTTTTTTATTATTTTTCTATTTTTCCAAAGAGAAGAAGATCACTCTAATCAAAAGGACAAATCCCATCCATTGGATGGGTTCATGGCCAATCCAAACAATATCCCGTCCCCACAATATTCGTACACCATATAAATTGGCGAGAGTGGAACCACCATGTAATTGACCAATCCATACAAATTTCATGGCCATAATAATCTTATGCAAGCAAATCCTGTTATTAATGCCAAAGTTTCACGAATTTTTCAATTTAATGGATGGGTGGGCCCGTTTGGATCTGCATATTCCAATTTTTTTTTCTATCCAAGCACGGGACCATTTCGGATTTCACAGATGGGTGAGCCCCACTGATATATTTATTTATTTTCTCAGTTTCATTGGTCATTCTTTCTTGTTTTTTTATTCCCCACCCTTACATGACCCCACACGACCCCACACACATAATCAATATTGAAAACATAAGGTGCTTGGAATCATTGGGATTGTCTTGAGAATGCAAATTTGAATTTGATCTTTTTAATTGGATTGATTGGGCTCCATGGGAATGAGAGATCCAATGAAGTTAACCTTTGGTGATTGGATCTTAAAGATAAGATTATGATGAAGCTATTTGTTTAGTAACCAATCTGAATTTAATCTTCAGCCCAACACAAAATAATGAATGCCCTTCCACGGCCCTGTGCTGGAACAAATTCATATCAGCATGCCCAAGTTGCCTAATGAGAGAGCCCTGCCATCCGACATGTGCCATACCATGGCATGGAATTGGCAACGTGAGAATGATTTCCATGGCCACATGAGCCCACCAGATGACCAGAAGAACATGAGAAGGATGTAGAAATGGCACATCATATATAATGCACATGACATGTGGCACCATAGTTGGAGGAAATTAGGGACCTGGATCTGCTTGGAGATATGTTAATAGCAAAAAGCTCTTATGCTTTATCCTTAAAGGCCAAATAATGTCCAAATAAATCCCTCTAGCGTGTGATTGATAAATTGAAGATGGAGAGATTTTAGGGGTTTTGTTGCATTGCATTGCATACAGTGTGTAGATGGAGAAGTGGAGAATGAGAGATTTTAGGGATTGAATAGGGATAGGGATTTCAAGGGAAATTAAAGGAGCGAAGGGCAATTCCGAACTATTTAAATTTAAATTTAAATTCAGATTCACTTCACAAAAGTGATAAGCCTCGACCCAATTAATGCCATTAACCTAAAAAGACACATTTTATTCCCTTAAATCTCTCTTAACTTTTTCAATATTCTCTCCCTTCCAAATCAATTATTAGAAGATTTGGTGGTCATAAAATCTTAGTATTCCTCTTATTTCAGCCTACCCATAAACAATGGCCCTACATCATCATGAGGGCCCTATCAACTGTACAACATGCATGTTTCAAATTTTTAGTGGCTAAGGGATCATAGTCCCATAGTTATCTCAATGCATTAATTAAAATCTTAAAAATACATGGTCTACTTGACGGGTCCCATGATCTTCTTTGATCTACCATGATTTCTACCATTTAATAATATACATGATGGTCATCAACATTTAGATGGTCTATTGGTGGTGTCCAATATAATATGGCTTAATTATGATCATAGCCATCGAATGGTCACCTTCATGCAGTAATTTTGGATAAGATATATGTGCCATGATTACAGGGACGGATTGCATTGAGAAATGTTAGAAAAATTAAAATGAATGAAAAAAGGATAAAACGTTAACAATCAAGAAAAAAAAACTGCAATCTAATTGCATTCGAACCAAGCTGAAGCATAATTTAAAAATAAATAAGTAGAACACTTTAATAATGTAAATATATAGAAAAGAATGTAACAGTAGAACTGTCTTCATGAAGGAAAATGACAACAACACAGCCTGTAGTCCAATATTAAATGAGATTCATCATGCTTCATTTTGTAAGATTTTGTAGGATAAGGAAGAGAGAATATATACCATAATAGAAAGCTCTTATGCCTACAGGGGAATCTGGCATTGGTCATTCTTGCTTAAACACAAAGACTTTTTAATAGATTTTAAATAAGAATACCAATATATGATTCAAGACCTATATCTATTTCATATTTTCATCATTATCTTGCAGAAGAAAGAAGTAAAAAAAAAAACATTACAGAAGAAGAACCCATTGCACAAATAACTACCAACAGACATATACACATTAATTACTGCATTGGTATATAGATATAAACCGTATGAATTAAAGTTTATGTGGTCTATAGATATAAACGGTATGTCCGATAATTGGTGGGCTGCATTGGCATCGCATTCCACTCATGCCCCTACAATTAAACAAATACAAACCAAAAACCTGTATTAGCTAGAAAGAGAGGAGATAGTCATTAGCAATTCTATCATCGTTGACGTGCCAGATGGTGTACTTGTCTATGTGTCTATAAAATAAATAATACTCACTTCATCATGAATAGACCAACGTCCAATACCGGCTTAAATCATGTTAAATCGGATCCTATGAAGGATCATAATTATCAATTGAAAATATGACTGATGTAGAAAAGAAAAAAAAAGTCAGATTGCATGACAATATGATGCAAGGAGACATGATTTGAATAGGCAAATCAATGTGGCTTAAATGTGTCATGATCATGATAAATAAAAATCAATTTTTATTTGAAGATGTAAGAAAAATAAATAAAAATTATGGAGAAAATACCTTTAACTTTGTGACTTTGTTTTCTTCTTGAATCGAGATGAGGATTTGCAAATAGGAATACATGGGAACCTTCCTGTTGGTGGGAAAGGTCCCACCTTCCTTCCATTGTGTGGGCACAAACCTGACCATGTATAAAGGTTGCCATTTTTCAGCATCACCACCCAAAAGTGACATGGATTTGGGGTGTCTTCAACTTCACAGAATGAACCCAAATACTGCTCTTTCTCTGCTGCATAGAGGTCTGGGTTATTAGAAGCAACGGGGCTCAAACCTGGGAATGGTTTTCCCACTCCTAGTCTATTCTCAGCTTCTATTATTTATGCACCAATGAATAATCTGCCCAAAAGAAAATGAAAATCATAAGAACACAGGAAATGCAGTAGAGAAACCAGGCAATGAAATAAACAAAAAGGTTATCAAAATACAACCCTTCCCACAGGATTGAGAAAATGGCAGTTTAGAGATTAAGGGTAAAAAAAAGAAAAAAAATGGAGAAGAAGAAGAAAGAAACAGAACCCATGTTAGCTTTTGTTATTTGGATTGATTTGGGCTAACTTGATCAATCAAAGCAGTCGGCTGCTCTTGGACTACCCATCTGAACCAACTTGATTGCAGAAATTCCTGGGGGCAGTTGCTGCATGCGATGCAACAGTGGCTGCAGGCAGTGCAGGGGCTGGCCGGTAAAAGAAAGAGGTAGCAGGGAGATGGCCGGCCGCTGTGTAGGGAGAGAAGAGTGACTGCTGCAGCAGAGAGAGTGGCCGCCAGTTCTGTGTTGAGTGAGGAGGTGCAGGCCTGGCCTGTAGTTGGGCCCATGAGTATAGCATCAGAGACTCATCTATTAAGCTAGAAAGTAGGAGGAAGAAGAAGAAGAAGAAGAAGAAGAAGAGAGGAAAAAGAAAAGAAAGAAGAAAGAGAGGGTGGTTCGAGTGGAGTGCAGGTGGTGAGAGATTGGTTCGATGAAGGTGTACCAGGTGCAGGAAAGAGAGAAAGAGGAGAAGGTGGCCAAAGGAAGAGAAGAAAAGGAAAGGAAAGAAAGAAAAGTTGATGGGTTCAGGGGGTGCGCAGGAAGGATTGGAGTGAAGGAGGTGGAGGGAGAGAAGAAAGAGAAAGAAAGAGGATGATGAGTGCAACGGCTGGGGAAGATGGGTGTGCAGGTGGTGATGGAGGTGCAGTAGGAGGAAGAAGAAGAAGAGAGGAAAAAGGAAAGAAAGAAGAAGAAAGATAAGGTGGTTCGAGTGGAGTGCAGTGAAGATGGGGGAAGAGAAAAGAAAGAGAAGAAAGAAAAAAAATGATGGCGGCAGTGAAGATCTGCGTGATAGTAGGGAGAGAAAAAAGAGAAAGAAAGAGGATGATGGTGGCGGCAGTGAAGATGCAGCGGGGAGGGAGGA
Organism: Litsea cubeba; assembly: GCA_012931725.1. Classification (NCBI taxonomy): domain Eukaryota; kingdom Viridiplantae; phylum Streptophyta; class Magnoliopsida; order Laurales; family Lauraceae; genus Litsea; species Litsea cubeba. The sequence continues at coordinate 150,420,261 of CM022946.1, forward strand.
AGGAGAAAGAAAGAGGATGATGGTGGTTGCAGTGAAGATGCAGCGGGAAGGGAGGAAGGAGAAAAGAAAAGAGAAATGCGGGGATGCTGCATGCGTGGAGGGACTGCGCAGGTGGGGTGTAGGGAGAGAGGAAGTGAGAAGAAGAAGAGAGAAAAAGAAAGACGTGCAGGCGAGGAAGAGGGACATGTAGAAGAAAAGGAGGGGTTGAGGGCATGCGCAGGCGGTGTGCATGCAGGAAGAGGAAGAGGGACAGTCGGTTACGGGGCTGCTGCGTGATAGGAGGGAGAGAAGAAAGAGAAAGAAGAGGATGATGGTGGCGGCAGTGAAGATGCAGCGGGGAGTGAGGAAGGAGAAAAGAAAAGAGATCTGCGTGATAGTAGGGAGAGAAAAAAGAGAAAGAAAGAGGATGATGGTGGCGGCAGTGAAGATGCAGCGGGGAGGGAGGAAGGAGAATGAAAGAGGATGATGGTGGTTGCAGTGAAGATGCAGCGGGAAGGGAGGAAGGAGAAAAGAAAAGAGAAATGCGGGGATGATCCGTGCGTGGAGGGGCTGCGCAGGTGGGGTGTAGGGAGATAGGAAGTGAGAAGAAGAAGAGAGAAAAAGAAAGACGTGCAGGCGAGGAAGAGGGACATGGAGAAGAAAAGGAGGGCTTCAGGGCATGCCCAGGCGGTGTGCGTGCAGGAAGAGGAAGAGGGACAGTCGGTGATGCAGGTGGATTTTGCAGGGTGGTGGTTTGCAGTGTGTGAAGGAGGAGGAAGAGGAGAAGAGAGGGAAGAGAGGAAAGGGAGTGTAGCAGCTAACAGCGTGCAGGTGGCAGTGTGTAGTGGGGCTGAGTGAGGAGAAGCAGCGCAGGTGGGGTGTAGGGAGAGAGGAAGTGAGAAGAAGAAGAGAAAGAAAAAGAAAAATGAAGATCTCTTTAATAAAGAAAAGGAGGGGTTCAGGCGGTGATGCAGGTGGAAGGATCTGGACGGAGGAGAAGGGAGGGGATGGGTTCTGCGTGTGCGATGTGTGATGGGGTGATAGAAAGCTCGTGGCGTGTGATGAGAAGATAGAAGTAGAAAGACGATGTTTAAGTGGGCACAGAGATACTCTTTCCATTATCCAACTGATGGAATAAATTAGCTATCCCTTATCCAACTGATATGGAATCAATAAGACTGATTGATTGCATTAATTGGAATCAAAAGGAATTAAAAAGGAGGGAAAGGGAGGGAAGGGCAATTAGGGACGTGAGAATGAGAGATTTTAGGGATAAAATTTAGATTGAGAATGAGACAATTTAGAGATTGGATAGGGATTTAAATTTAAAAGGAATTAAAAAGGAGGGAAAGGGAGGGAAGGGCAATTATGGACGTGAGAATGATACATTTTAGGGATGAAATTTAGATTGAGAATGAGACATTTTAGGGATTGCATGGGGATTTAAATTTAATTTAAATTTAAAAGGAGTTAAAAAAGGAGGGAAGGGCAACTCCGGAATGCGGTGCGCAAAAAGCACAAGGGCGTGCCACTTGTCCTCCTCCCGGACAGCCTCCCCCGCCACGTGTCGCTCCCCCGAGAAAAAACCTACTGCTATACAATATATAATATAACTAGCGCTTCGGGGCCCACGCCCAACGCGGGCCTTTAATTCATCGAAGGAAAGAGTTATTAAAATTTTAAATAGTAGTATTCATTTCATTTAAATGAAATGTGAATGACTATTAACATATGATTCATTAAACAATCATAGTTAAAATAAATAATTTAAAAGCAATTATTTTAAGGATTAAATAACCAAAATGAACATTATTTTGTAATTGGATAATATAAATTGGGTACTAACTTGTCCATAGTTGACCTGTAGTGATCAATAGTATAAATGACCCAATCAAAGAACCCATATAGTTCCACGTGAAAAAAAAACTACACATTTTGGAAAATTATTAAGGGGTAGCAAAATGATAAAATATCAGGACAATTTAAACAAATATAAATGATGATAAAAATGACAAGTTATAAACAAATAAAAAGGGAAGGAAATAAACTTCTCCAAATGATCCATTTAATAGATGAATTCAATTTTTTTCGATATTTTTGCCAAACTAACCCAAAGACTATACAAAATAACTAACTTTATTACTATGACCGAACAACCTAACCTGAACTTACATGTTACATCCACTTCATTATGATATGTAATATAAGCATAACTAAAGATATTGGATTTCCGTTTTTTATGAAACCCATTTAAGAATGTGAGGTTCTGGGTTAGCTCAACCCAATCAGTCACCTTTCTAGGAAATTATATGTCATATTTCTCACTGCTACCAATACGATCAATTAGATAAAAAATAAATTTAAAAGGAACATACAAAGTTTGAAATCCATTCAACAACGTAACAAAAAAAAAAGGCTAAACCATATTTAGAAAAGTAATGTTATACCAACTACATACCTGATGATGCTTGATCTGGGGTAGATCCAAACAATGTCTCAAGACACCTATAAAAAATCATTGTGAGAAGATCTTTAGTGTAAGATAAAATATATTTAAAAAAAAGAAGTTGTTAAAATTACATATGAACTCAGTATTGTCTTCTCACAGACACAACATTCGATCAAAAGATTTTACACACAGTCACCATAAAAAATTGCAAGTTAATATAAATAAATCATCAAAAAGTAGAAAAAGAATATAACAACTTTAAAATCACAATCTGATTTCATCCATCATGAGATAGGATTTCAAGATGCCGAAAAATTAAAAAAAAAAAAAGATCACATACATTTGACCTAATTAATCTAAATGTGGGCCACAGCAAGCATACATGTGTCAAAACCATCATCTTTACAATTATATATATTATAACACCATCATCTTTACTCCTCCTTACTCAAACTCCAAGCACAAAACCGAGCCCACCAACATATTTAATAGGCGCCCATCTATCCAACGAAACAGTACTTCACCCAATCTTCACCATCTACCTATATACATAGTTCCACATCTTCACAATCATCTCTGGCTGGTGGTGAGTTATTTGCCTGGTTTTTTTCTACTAAAGTATCTAATAAGCCATTAGACTGGCTTTTTGCAGGTGGAAGTGCAGGGAAGGAGGAAAAAGAAGAAGAAGGAGAATGAGAGGGATGGGTTCTGCGTGATGCAGTGTGTGAGGTGGTGATGCAAGTGGAAGGTAAGGAAAACTCAATATTTTAACAAAAGAGAGAAGAAAAAAAAAACAAATAGAAATAGATCAAATGAAAACAATCAACACAGATTGATGTGTGTGTGAAGGTGGGTGTAGTGTGCAGGGGAGGAGAAGAAAAGGAAAAAAGAAAGAAAGAGAATGGAAGATGATGGATGGGGCGCAGGGGCTGTGAAGGTTTGTTGGTGAGTGTGGTGCGCAGGGGAGGAGAAGAAAATGAAAAAAGAAAAGAAAGAGAAAGGAAGATGATGGATGGGGAGCAGGGGCTGTGGCAGGTGGGTGCTGTGGCTGTGCGTGGGTTTAGGTGTAGGGAGAAGAAGAAGGAGGGAGAAGAGAAAAAAAGGAAAAACTAAACAATCAACACATATTGATGTGTGTGTGAAGGTGGGTGTAGTGTGCTGGGGAGGAGTGAAGGAAGGTGCTGGTTGTTTAAAGGCTGGTCGATTGGACTTAGGCCATAAGAGTTGAAGTGGGTTCGTGTATGATGCAGTAAAGAAAGTGAAATGAAAGAGAGATGGCTGTGATGAAGAGGTTGAATGGTAGAGGTTTGGTTTGCACAGGTAGCTAGGTTCAGTATGTGGTGGTTGTTAATGTAGGCAGGCCGTGAGTTTGCTGTTTGGTTATGGGAATAAGATGTGAAGAAGATAATGATGCAAATATGAAGGGAGGTTATGTGTTTGGAAGGTGGGTCGTGGGAAGATATGCAATGGCAGTGAAGTTAGATGGGTGAGAAATAGCAGAGACGAATGAAGTAAAACATGGAACTTGAAACAAAAATTGAAACAGAGAATGTGAGAAGAGAACTTGAGATATAGCAGAGCAGTGAAGAAGGAGGAGGAGGGAGGGAAAAAAGAGAAAGAAAGAGGATGATGAGTGCAACGGCTGGGGAAGAAGAAGATAGAGAAGAAGATAAGATGATGCATGGGCGCAGGTGGGTGCAGGTGAAAAGAAGAAGAGTACCAGCACCGCGGTCTCCAATAGAGCTAGAGCTCCTACCGCCACGATGTGCAGCACCATCTCTGCCACTGCTGACACACAGGTGATGAAGATGGGTTTGATGAAGATGGGTCCTGCAGGTGAGATGATTGGTGAGGTGGAGGTTTAACAGGTGCTGTGTGCAGGGGACTGATGGGATCGAGAGGGAGGTGAGGCTAAGGGAAGAGATGGTGAGGCCGAAGGGATGTGCAGGGGGGTGCGTGCATTGCAGGAAGGAGGGAGAAAAGAAAGGAGAGAAGGAAGAGAGAGATAGTGTGTGCAGAGAGAGTGCAGCGGTGAGAGATTGGTGCGGTGAGTGTAGGGGGGGAGCAGAGGAGGGAGAAGAGGAAAGGAGGAAGGAAAGAGAGGGAGAAGGAGGAGGTGGAGAAAGAAGAAGATGGAAGAATGAGAGAGGAAGGAAGAAAGAAAAGGAGATGGGTTCAGGTGCAGGTGGAGAAAGAAGAAGTGCAGGTGGGTGCAGGTGGTTGCAGGGAAGGAAAAGAGGTGCAGGTGTGTGCAGGGAGGGTGATGGGTGCCTGCACAATGGGCTGGGCAGGGCGTGGGAGCGAGAAAGGGAGGAGGGAGAGCAGAGGAGGGAGAAGAGGAAAGGAGGAAGGAAAGAGAGGGAGAAGGAGGAGGTGGAGAAAGAAGAAGATGGAAGAATGAGAGAGGAAGGAAGAAAGAAAAAGGGATGGGTTCAGGTGGTGCACAGGTGGAGAAAGAAGAAGATGGAGAAGGAGGGAAAAAAGAGAAAAGAAAAAAAAAAGAAAAATGTGATGGTGCTGTGTGTGATGCTGGGCAGATGTGTGCGTGTGTGCAGGTGTGGGTTGGAGTGAGAGAAGAACAGAGAGGGAGATAAGAAAGAAGAGGAAGGGGAAAGAAAGAGAAGAGAAAAAAAGAAAAATGTGATGGTGCTGTGTGTGATGCTGGGCAGATGTGTGCGTGTGTGCAGGTGTGGGTTGGAGTGAGAGAAGAACAGAGAGGGAGAGAAGAAAGAAGAGGAATGGAAGAAAGAAAAAAGAGGAAAGAAGAGGAAGAGATGGGTGTTGATGCAGATGCAATATTGGCTGCAAGGAGAGGAGGAGGGCCTACCTGCGCGTGTGATGGCTGCTGCGGAGTGCTCTGCGCGCTGGTGAGATGGGATAGGGGGTTGGCGTGAGATGATGATGAAGAAGAGAGGATAATGTGGGAGAGAGAGTTGTTTAGGTAGGATATGAGTAGGAGATAAGAGGGGGAGAGACGATGTTTAAGGGGGTTTTGAGGGAGTCCAGAGATCTGGGACTCCTTTCTCCCTTATTCAATTGATGGGATTGCATGGCTGCTGCTGTAGAAGGTATTGATGATGAGACGTTCACGAAGGAAGATCTCCTTGTTGCTGTAGAAGGTATTGATGATGGGACTCAAGCTGATTGATCTCCGCCTGGAATGCGAAGGTCTCAGTTTCTCCAGCCATCTGAACATCCGCCATTGACGATCTTTCGAAAGATGAGAAATTGAACTGCAGACGCAATGCTTGTTTTTCAACACAAGTGAGGAAGAAATGGAGGAGAGAGGGCTTTTATGGTGGCGACGGGTTGCTCAGGGCGTTCCGGGGAGATGATGGTGAGACCGAGAGAGGGGCTGCCGGCTTGAGGGAGATGATGGTGGATTCATGATGTATGTAAGGAAGGGGGTAAAGACTAAAGAGATACAATGAGCGAGAGAGTTGGAATGAGATTGGAAAGTCAAAATTTTAAATTTTAAAATTTATTGATAGAGAAGGAAGGGATTCGTTTCTGCAATTCGTTTCTGCAATCGCTAGGGACATAGTGGGGTCCTTTTTTTTTAACGTTTGTGATTGTTTGTGCATGAGATAACAGTGTGTGTAGAGGGAGAGATGGAGAGATTTAAGGGATTAGATAGGGACAGGGATTTAAAGGGAAATAAAATTAAAGGATAGGAAGGGCAATTCCGGTAGCGGGAGCGCAAAAAGCACGAGGGCGCGCCACTTGTCGTCCTCCCGGGCACCCTCCCCCGCCACGTGTCGCTCCCCGAGGAAAAAACCTGCTGCTTTACTATATATAACTAGCGCTTCGGGGCCCGCGTCCAACGCGGGCCTTGTTTAAAGAGTTATTTAAATTCTAATTAGTAGTATAATTCATAGTATTTATCTACATGCACCGATGGGGAGACCGGGCTGTGGCCCGGCTCCCCATGGGAGCGTTGGATCCCGGGCAGTCTCCCCATCGGTGCGTGTAGACGGTCTCTAATTCATAATGTACTTGTTTAAAAATAGTGTAAGAGGACCGTGCTGGATAAAAAAAAAAGTATTAAAAAATATAATGCATTAAAGATGAACCATACTTCTTCTAGATGTAACTTGTCTATTCAATGATCGGATAGTGTGGAATGGTTTTAATCATGTCCTAATGTTGTTTTCTATCTTTATGAATGAAATGTGACCGAGGACGCGTGTTAGGCTCAGATTTAACATATTGGAATGGATCAGGCACAATTGAGCAATTGATTCAATGTTTTCATAAAACTTTGTTTTTCTTCTAGGGATCTCATGTGAGTATGAAGTCTTCCATAATTTATTCATGTTACTTGCTGTTCTTCTTATATAATGCATTAAAGATGAACGCCTATGCCCAAAAAAGTTGAGATCTTTTAATTACACCAATAATCTACCAAAAGAAGAAATACACTGAATTGAATTAAATTTTATTCTCCATAAGTATTAAGAGGCAACATGAAGATCATAAGGACAATGAGCCATCAACTATAGATGAGAAGTGAATGGATTGGTCAAAATTCTAAATTCCTGTGACTACACCTTTTTCATCATTTAAGCAACAACTCTTCCAATCATAAACATTAATCCGAAAACCAAACTCATGCACATCCATCAAAATCTAATCTAAATACGTACTATTATTATTTTTGCCCAAAAAAGATCAGATCTTTCCAATAGAACAAAAAAACCATAGATAAAAGTAATACAAAAGATCAGATCTTTCCAATAGAACCAAAAAACCATAAGGTAAAACCAATGCATATAATAATCCATCCAAACACATCCCTATCCAAAACGCAAAAATAATAATAATAATAATAATAATAATAATAATAATAATAATAATAATAATAATAATAACCCAAGATCCACAACCATTAATAAAATAACGCTAAAACGACGACAACGATCATCATCGCTTGGTTTTGGATGAAGCACTTTTATGAGTCTTCAACTTAAACCCAAGTAAGGACATGATCGATTAATCCAAGCCCAAGTCAATTGTAGGCCCAGATACAAATTTTAGGACAATATGGGCCCAATTGGAACCCAACATGAACCTGTTGCCGTTTGGAATGGAGATAGATCGAGTGTGGGTCAGATCAATCTATATCCAGAGTCCAGACTTTAAAATGTCAACTTAAAATCCACATCGCTTGTCTTCTACCATGCATCAGCAATCCAAGGATTTTTTATCTAATCCAACTCCAACAGAACGTGTACGTGCTTGGGAAGATCCATCTTTAGGGGATGGAAGAGTTCGATTTTTTTGAGAGATTTCATTGCTCCTTCCTCAACTGTCCAATGGGCGCAGGTGAAAAGAAGAAGAGTGGGTGCAGGGAAGAAGGAAAAGAAGAAGAAGGTGGGTGCAGGTGGGCGCAGGGAAGAAGGAGAAGAAGAAGAAGGTGGGTGCAGGTGGTAGTGCAGGGAATAAGGAAAAGAAGAAGAAGGTGGGTGCAGGTGGAAGTGCAGGTGAGTGGAGGTGCGTGGGAGGGAGAAGAAGATGGAGAAGAAGAGAAGATGATGCAGGTGCAGTTTGTATGGTGGGTGCAGTTGGAAGTGCAGGGAAGGGGGGAAGAAAGAAGAAGATGGAGAAGAATGGAAGAAAAGAGAAGAGACCAGAAAAGATGTCGTGTGTGTGCAGGTGTGGGTTGTTTTCCTGCGCGTGCGAAGGAGATGGGTCCGCGCGAGGTTGGGGTGAATGGATCTGCGCATGGGTGATGAGATGGAAAGAGGGAGATGGAGATGGTGGAATGGGTTTGAGTTGCTGCGCAGGGAGAAGAGGAAAGGAAGAAGGAAAGAGAGGGAGAAGGAGGAGGAGCGAGGGCGCATGCTGGTGTGCGTGCGCAGGCCATGCGCAGGGAGAAGAGGAAAGGAAGAAGGAAAGAGAGGGAGAAGGAGGAGGAGTGGGGGCGCAGGCTGGTCTGGGTGCGCAGGCCAGGGGGAGAGAGATGAGAGAGGGAGAAAGAAAAGAAGATAAGAGAGAAGGCATGGAACGAAGGAGATGGAAGGAGAGAGAAGATGGAGAGATTTTAGGCGAATGGATCTGCGCATGGGTGATGAGATGGAAAGAGGGAGATGGAGATGGTGGAATGGGTTTGGGTTGCTGCGCAGGGAGAAGAGGAAAGGAAGAAGGAAAGAGAGGGAGAAGGAGGAGGAGCGGGGGCGCATGTTGGTGTGGGTGCGCAGGCCATGCGCAGGGAGAAGAGGAAAGGAAGAAGGAAAGAGAGGGAGGAGGAGGAGGAGCGGGGGCGCAGGCTGGTCTGGGAGCGCAGGCCAGGGGGAGAGAGGAGATAGGGAGAAAGAAAAGAAGATAAGAGAGAAGGCAGGGAACGAAGGAGATGGAAGGAGAGAGAAGATGGAGGAGGAAAGGAAGAAGGAAAGAGAGGGAGAAGGAGGAGGAGCGGGGGGCGCGGGTTTGGGAGCGGAGGCCAGGGGGAGAGACAAGAGAGGGAGAAAGAAAAGAAGATAAGAGAGAAGGCAGGGAACGAAGGAGATGGAAGGAGAGAGAAGATGGAGGAGGAAAGGAAGAAGGAAAGAGAGGGAGAAGGAGGAGGAGCGGGGGCGCAGGCTGGTCTGGGGGCGCAGGCCAGGGGGAGAGAGAAGAGAGAGGGAGAAAGAAAAGAAGATAAGAGAGAAGGCAGGGAACGAAGGAGATGGAAGGAGAGAGAAGATGGAGAGATTTTAGGCCAATGGATCTACGCATGGGTGATGAGATGGAAAGAGGGAGATGGAGATGGTGGAATGGGTTTGGGTTGCTGCGCAGGGAGAAGAGGAAAGGAAGAAGGAAAGAGAGGGAGGGTGTGGGTGCGCAGGCCATGCGCAGGGAGAAGAGGAAAGGAAGACGGAAAGAGAGGGAGAAGGAGGAGGAGCGGGGGCGCAGGCTGGTCTGGGAGCGCAGGCCAGGGGGAGAGAGAAGAGAGAGGGAGAAAGAAAAGAAGATAAGAGAGAAGGCAGGGAATGAAGGAGATGGAAGGAGAGAGAAGATGGAGAGATTTTAGGGAGAGAGATTGGGTGTTGTGCATTGCATAGATCGAACGAAGGAGATGGAAGGAGAGAGAAGATGGAGAGATTTTAGGGAGAGATTGAGTTTTGTTGCTTTGGATAGATTGTGTGTGTAGAGGGAGATGAGAATGAGAGATTTTAGGAGATTGGATAGGGATACGAAGGGCGTAGGGTGGTGATGCAGGTGGAAGTGCAGGGTGAGGTGGCGCAGTGTCTGGAAGAAGAAGAAGGTGGGTGCAGGTGGAAGTGCACATGGGTGCAGGGAAGAAGGTGGTGATGCAGGTGCAAGTGCAGGTGCTGCTGTGCAATGGCAGCGTGGTGCGCAGAGAGGAGAAGAAGGAACGGTACCTGGCGCAGGGGGAGAGGTCCGGCGGAGATGAAGCCGATGGAGGGTGGAGAGAGATGAGTTGCGGGGCTGCTAGCTGCGTGCGTGCAGGGATCAAGAGTTAGAGATAGAGAGGGAGAGAGAGACGTCAGGTGAGGATGACGCGTGATAAGGATCGAGAGTCTGGGTGCGCAAGCCAGGGGGAGAGAGAATAGAGAGGGAGAAAGAAAAGAAGATAAGAGAGAAAGCAGGGAACGAAGGAGATGGAAGGAGAGAGAAGATGGAGAGATTTTAGGGAGAGAGATTGGGTTTTGTGCATTGCCTAGATCCTGTGTGTAGAGGGAGAGATGAGAAGGAGAGATTTCGGGGAGAATGACAGATTTTAGGGAGAGAGGGAGAAAGAAAAGAAGATAAGAGAGAAGGCAGTGTGTGTAGAGGGAGAGATGAGAATGAGAGATTTTAGGGATTGGATAGGGATAGGAAGGGCAATTCTGGTAGCGGGTGCGCAAAAAGCACCAGGGCGCGCCACTTGTCGTCCTCCCGGGCAGCCTCCCCCGCCACGTGTCGCTCCCCGAGGAAAAAACCTACTGCTTTACTATATATAATAATAACTAGCGCTTGGGGGCCCACGCCCAACGCGGGCCTTTATCAATGAAAGAAAAACACACATTCGGTTCAATGTAAAAAAAAAATTAAACTAAATTTCAAGTTTTCACTTGTTTAATAATTGTCATTTTGTTTGATGTTAGAAGTAGAAAATAAAAATTACTAAGCTCACACTAATGGGATCATAAGAGGAATTTTGGAAAAAGAAATTGATTTTATTTGAAACTTAAAATTAGGTAGACTTTTAGATTTTATGGCTATGATTTGGGTATCCAAGTATTTCTTTTCTCTCCTGATTTTTCTCCCCATATTTCTCTCCACTCTACCAACGTCAGCATCCCTAGTTTATCTGCATTTTTTCTCCCATTCCTATTTTAATGGCCCACTATTAAATGATCACTCCCTATTTTAATGGGCCAACTATTAAATGATCACTAAAAAGGCTTAAATTTTTTTAAATAATATTAATAAAAAAATGAATGTAAAAAATAAACAAAATTCTAAATAAACCGGCCTCTTCATCAAATAATAATAATAATATTAAAACTACACGACAGTAATAAATAATATTAATAAAAAAGGAATGAACTCGTCATCAAAATATAATAATAAAAATAGAACTACATGATAAATATAAATAATACTAATAAAGAAGGAATGAATGTAAAAAAAAAAAAAAAAAAACTGGTCAGTCATAGGCCAGGGTACAGAAGGTGGGCCCCACCTCTAACCTGACCCGAAGTGGACCGACCCGCCCTATATTCATCAAAGGGATTGGGTTCATTTTAAAATTGGAGAAATGATGTGAATGTAGAAATTAACTACACTTAGTTTAAAAATGCAATTGAATCCAATATCTATTTCATGCTTATTATAGGGTAGCTTCACATAGGCTCTCATAACCGCCAACTGATAAATTGATAATCCAAGCAAGGATTAAAGCTACATGGTCTCAATTAAAAAAAATAAAAAATTGATGGTCCCAATAAATGTACAGCCACCTTTTTTTTTGGGATGAATGGTCGAGATTCCCATCCGATGGGCCCCACTTATTTACGTTCCAAAGGAAGTGGCTGTACATTTATTGGGACTGGTAATGGGAGAAGAAGTTTTTAGGGGCCACTCTTTTTTTTTTACTCATACACAACAGTATCATGAAAATATGTGCATGGCTATTATGTAGGAAAATTAGAGAATTTAGATTTTCACATCCATAGTAGTAAATGACATACTAATAGGAGACCTATTCATAAACTAATGCTAGCCTAATATATCTCAAAATCTGATATAATCTATCAAGGTAACTCATGATTTTCATATCTCAACCTTCTTTATAAAATTATTATCTATTAAATAGAATGTGAGTTTGCCTTCAAACTCTCCCCTACAATCTCTCTTATTAATTACTTAATATACACGTCTCCTATTATCTCCTAATTTTCCAATCATTATATTTTTTAAAATTACTAAGATGTTTCTTGACGATAATATTGGACGAACTGGATGCAACCCATAATCTATTTTAAAATAGAAAATATTTATTGATAACATCACCATTTTAATTTAAAAAAAAATCAACAAACAAACAACATCTTAGTTCATGGCACTTATTATACAAGAACCCATTCTCTCCACCACCCTCACCCATCCTCAAAAAGTTCAAAGAATCGACCCTGGGCTCACCCAAAGGCATCCCTTCCAACACTTTGTTCAGACCGTCTAATGGAAGCACATCTAATTCATAAGATTTTTAGAGAAGTTTAGATATATGATATTACATATGCTTTACTTAATTAAGGAGTTCCACCATCAACATAAAATCAAATACCCTTGGCTTCATCAACTTGAAACGGTTCAGCAAATAAGGACATGTATCTCTTCTTTTGTTCACTGTCGGGATCGCCAAATCCATCTCCTTGTTTGTAAGTAAAATAGGACGCACGCCCAACATTCATAGCAAAATTGATAAATTCCTGGGGAAGAGGAGAACATTCCACAAGGTATTCATTGAGTTTCTTCCATGTCTCTCTAAATTGAACCATTATGTGGTCGCGAGCAACATCCTCTGTAACACCTGCTTCATGCATGTAACAATGAATAGATTTTGGAACATCACCTATCTGTAGGAGTGGCAGACCTGATGAAAACCTGAAGGAAGAACAAACACCCATATACAAACTTCATCAGTTAAGAAACACATGTGTGTCAATTGAAAATAGAAGGGCATAAATTTTGGGTCCTTCTTAGAGAAGTACTTCATTACAAGATAGTAGGAAAACCATTACAACATAGAACAGAAACTTTACACCAGTAAACAGAGTCAAGGCCAAAGATAAAGAAAGTAGTAGAGAATTAATAAAAGAAGAAAGGAGAACTTTCAATTACTCAAGAATAAATACTCATAAACAAATTTGAAAACAATAATATCAGATCTGATGCTAAAAACAGAAAACCTAAAACTTGAAGAAGGAAGAAAAAGATAATCACCTTGCAAACAATCGCAGTTCTCTGCCTCCTTTCTCACAACATCAAGGACGGAATCAATCAGCTCTGCTCCCTCCGTGTAGTGCCCCTTCGCCCAGTTGTTTCCGGCACCGGACTGCCCAAAAACCGAAGTTATCCGGCCGGAAAATCTCACAGGGACTGGACTGGACTGGGATTGGGATTGTCTGGCCACATGGAGAATATTACCATATGTTGAAGTGAGAAGAAGAAGAGAAAGAGGGACAGTCGGTGATGCAGGTGGAAGTGCAGGGTGGTGGTGTGCAGTGTGTGGTGGTGATGCAGGTGGAAGTGCATGGTGAGCGTGGGAGGAAGAAGAAGATGGAGAAGAAGAGAAGGCCTACCTAGTTCAGGAGTCCGAGCGTGGGAGGCGTTTGGTGTTGCCTTGGAAGGAGATGGCCGAAGAGATGGATCTTTGCATGGGGCTGTGAGACGGAGATGATTATAGGGAGATGGGGATAGATCTGGACGGAGGAGAAGGGGATGAGATCTCGACGGAGAAGATGAGAGGGAGAGGGTGATGAGATCCGGAGATAGAATGACTGGAATGTTGGATGGGATGTGTTCTGCGTGTGATGGGATGATAGAAGTAGAGAGACGATGTTTAAGGGGATTTTAGGGAGTACAGAGATCCTCTTTCCATTATCCAACTGATGGAATCAATTAGCTCTCCCTTATCCAACTAATGGAATCAATTAGACTCATGGATTGCATTAATTGGAATCAATTAGACTGATGGATTGCGAATTCCATAACCTAGAGATCCTCTCTCCTCCCTTATCCTATTGATGGAATCAATTAGATTAATCGATTGGATACCATAGTGGGGTCCATATTTTTAAACGGTTGTGCATTGAGAATGAGACATTTTAGGGATAAATTTTAGATTGTCCAAGTAGACTTTTTATTATTTTGTAAACTACGATATGGAATCCATTTACGATATGTAAGCATTTTCTGATATGACTCGTTGAACACTAGCTAGATTTATACTGAATGTGACTTAGTTAGAGGGTGAAATCGATCAAAGGCTGTAGGTTAGGTTGTGATTTAGCAACTATGAGTACATGATCGATTACTTTAATGTTCATCAAACCGACAAAGTAACACTTGGTAAGTTGTAACACTATAAATTTTTATTTTTTATTTTTAGCTAAAAGCTTGGGTGGGCTGCAGCCCACCCCCACACCCCCTATATCCGTCCCTGCAAATGGACCAAACACACGACCTCCCTAAATTTCACATGTCCACCAGCTTTTGTTCAGATTCGGATTTACTGGACTATTGGATCGACTGTGTACCGATCCGAATGGATTGTTAACCATTAAACTTTTGAGGGTAGATGGAGATGGTAGAAAACACGGTTGAGACTAATTTTTATAAAGAGAAGGGTCCTAGTAAGTCCTTGAAATCCCCACATCACCACCCCATGTGGGTCGCTAGGTGGGCTCCACCACAAACTTGAGCTTACCTTAACCTAAATTTTAGCTTAGGAGAGCTGCCCCTATATAGACACACATTCATACTTGTGTAATGGTCAATGCCTTTAAATTCAAGAGGGCATTATGTTATGTAAGTTTACTTCTCAATATTTTATATTTATTTTCATCACATGTTAAAAGATTCTAATATTCAAAGATAATAAATTTCTTTTTTTAGACTTATGTTATCTTAATAATATTTTAAAATAATTCTTACATTTCTAATATATTTTTACTTTTGGCTCGGGCTTTGCACGGGCGTTTGGTGCTAGTATCCAACTAATGGAATCAATTAGACTCATGGATTGCATTAATTGGAATCAATTAGACTGATGGATTGCGAATTCCATAACCTAGAGATCCTCTCTCCTCCCTTATCCTATTGATGGAATCAATTAGATTAATCGATTGGATACCATAGTGGGGTCCATATTTTTAAACGGTTGTGCATTGAGAATGAGACATTTTAGGGATAAATTTTAGATTGAGAATGAGACATTTTAGGGATTGCATAGGGATTTAAATTTAAAAGGAATTAAAAAGGAGGGAAGGGGAGGGAAGGGCACGTGAGAATGAGACATTTTAGGGATAAATTTTAGTTTGAGAATGAGACATTTTAGGGATTGCATAGGGATTTAAATTTAAAAGAAATTAAAAAAGGAGGGAAAGGCAATTCGGGAAGCAGGAGCGCAAAAAGCACGAGGGTGCGCCACGTGTCCTCCTCCCACGCATCCTCCCCCGCCACGTGTCGCTCCCCCAGGAAAAAACCTGCTGCTTTACAATATATAATATATGTGTTTTTATTATCATATTTAAACAAATATTGAGTTTAAATTTATGAATAAGTTATAGTTTGCAAAAATTGAAGTCCTCTTAGATTTATTTTTTTACCATTTTTTGTGATTTTTTTATGTACTAGTTTGATCCATGCATCATTTGGATCAAGTTAATTTTCAAATTCGAAAGTAAAGAACACTGGAACCTGTGGTCATGCATGACCTCTCAACCAGTCCAACATGTTACTGAAAAACAAAAATCTGAAATTGGAATGATCAAAGAAAGGATCTCGGGGGCAAAGAGCCAAAGACATGAACAACAACCAGAAAAGAGTTTCTACCAAAACGACGACCAGAAGAGAGAGAGCATGGATCGAAGATCTAAAACCGTAAAAACATATGTAAGAGTAGTCAAAGCATTGTGCTCAATCGGAGGGTAGATGAGATTCATCTTGAACGATTCGGATAATCTCTATATGGCAACACAATAAAATTGGGGAATCAAAGGGATCATTGCATATTAAAATACAATCTTTCAATCTATACGTTATATAAATGATAAAATCAGAAAATATAACCGCAGAGAAAGCATCAAATAAATCATTCAACCATAGAAAGAGATAAACAAACACGGCCAAATATGAATATAATCATAAAATAAAATAAAAAATAAACGGGGCCATGTCACGACCCGAACCCGAAATTTAATTACCTCGAGTTAACCGTAATCGAAACCATATTTACTCCCGTGAATTTTAACACATAAAATCACAAGGGATAACAGTACTCATATAATGCGGAATATATACCAATGTTTACATTGATTTCAAAAGGTACTTACAGCATGTTCATGACTATCACTTGCATACAAAAAGAATGCAAGGATCTCAAAAGTACATATACAAAAGTTTTCATTTCAATATACAGAATTTATAACAAAATTCTCAACAACCAAACACATGTGTTGTCATCATTTCCACTCCACTAATCCGCCTGGCGGAACCGGAGTGGTCTCCTCCGCTGCCGGTGCGGTCGCACCAACGGTAGGGGCAGCTGAGCCTGTAATGTCATCATAACACTGGTGAATTCGACAATTCAGCAAAGTATAAACAGTGTTTTATGATCATACATGCTACATATAAAACGGTAAACAATAATCAGTAAATAGTTTTATAACAAGTCAATAAGGATCTTATTCATCCTTGACATTGACAACTTGGCAACTAACATAATATTTCCATAACAAATCAAGTCAAGTGCTATCTTCCTTAAAAGGAAGGATTACCATCTCCATAAACAAGGAGAATTTACCATCTTCTCTATGGAAGAATAATATGTGGGATTATCAGTGTCCGGGCCAGGAACTACTGACATCACCACGGAGTTCCGGAACACTCCACAAATAACTGCTGCAGACAGTATCAATATCAGCTCAATGAGCCTGAAGAAATCATTATGTAGTGCCGTGCCAATTCACATATAATTCACGTACAATGTAAGTCTTTAAAGTTGATTACATATAATGAACGTTTACGAGCTATACTTTATAGTTTCCATAATAATTCAATTCAAGTGATTACCAACCAAATAGGTGTACTTCCAAGTGCTTTAATCTACATGTGTTAATCGATAGACATTACAGTTCTTATGGAAAGTCGTACATTAAAGACCCATAATTAACCCTTATTGGCGGTATGAAGGTACCAATAGCCATGAATAAATCAATAGGCTTATCTCTTAAAATTCAGACCTAAAGTCTGAAAACACATCACTTTGATGTGCTGTCGGTTCACTCGTCGGTTGACCTGTCGGTCGACCGAGATGTGCTTTTCGGCTGACCGATAGGTATCGGTCAAGTTGACGGTTAGAAAACCAGAGGCGAATCCTCTTGTTCAAATTGCCGTGTAGGTTAAGTCTTCGGTTGACCGAAGAACCGAAGACGTTCTTCGGTTGACCGATGTGTATCGGTCAGGTCTCGGTTCAAAAACCAGAGACGAGTTTTTCTACATATTTAACACTATCGGTCAGCTCGTCGGTTAGCCATCGGCTAACCGAAAGCGTCGGCTGACCGAGGGTGCACAGAACGACAGAATTCAGAATCGAATTCTGTTCTGTTCTTTCTTCAGTTTACCCTGCACAAAACCTATGGAACCTTCTGTTCCCTTCTCCATTCATCATTTAAATACAAGTATCACTTCTATTCCATTCCAAGAAGATAATTAACACCCAATAATATCATTCAAAGAATAAAAACCCATTTCATCAATCCATCCATTCAAATCAATATAACCAGTACTGAAAGTCATGAAGAATCTAAAAGAACTAACATGCAGTAGCAATTAAGCACATAAACTTATTTATACTTGCCTCTATGCAAAAACCCCTTTTCTTCTTGGGCTTGAATGGTGGAGTCTGATTCACCCCAACCTCACTCTTTCTTCTTCAAACCTTTTCTTCAAGAAACCCAAGCACAGGGAGGAGGAAAATGACAGCACCAATTGCTCAATAAATAAGGAGAAGATACGAAGAAGATCACAAATCTTAAAAACCTACTTGCAATACCCTTCTTCCAGGTATTTGATCCCAGCTACATGAAGAAGAACTATGAAGGAGAGAAACCCAAGTGCACACCACAGTGGCTTAAACGGCTGAATGTGTAAGAGCTAGTTCATTGCATGGGAATGTTGTGCAAACCTTATACAAAGAACACTTGGGTAATGTTTGGATCGTCTTAATTTGGGTCTTATGTCTTGTGTCTTAAGCGCTAAGACAAGAAAATTAAATAAGATTGTTTGGTGCGCTATATAAACAAACATGTCTTAAGCGCTAGCCGACGTGTTTTTAAGACAAGATTTAGCGTAATTCCTAGGAGCAAAAAATTTCTAGCTCCGGGAATTAGACCCTAACAGTCGTAAGCGGTAAGAAAAAAACAGTTCAGAACTTTTAAAATTCCCGAATAACCCTCACCAATATCAACGATGCACGCCCTCAAATATTATAATCATAAAAAAAAAATAATTATATAAAGAAAATTTAATTAAACATATAATAAAAATAAATTTGAATACCAACGCTTTATCATAAATAAATACACATATAACATTTAAAAATAAACAAATGATTAAAAACATAATACTAACACTTATTAATTAACAATTAAATAATTAATATTATATCGATAAAAATAAAATGAACATATAACAAAAATAATAAATATTCAACGACTATTAATTGAAAAAAATTCATCATATAATTTAATAAATATATATAAAAAATAAATATAAAAATAATATATTAGCACAATTACAACTATGTAACAATTAATAAATTAAATATATACAAATAATATAAATGAAACAAAAATAAAATACAATTAAAAATATATATAAATAATAATAAATAAATAATAATCTATGATAATAAAATTAATAATTATGATAAAAAACAATCATAAGACAATATAAATAATAAAATAAAAAAAAACACAAAATAAACAAAAAAAACAATTAAATTAAAGAGAAATAAATAAATATAGATAAAATTTAAATAATAATAATTAATATAAAACATTAATAACATATTATTTAATGAAAAATAAATAATAATATAATAATAAAAAACATAATAAAACTAATATAAATAAAAAAATTAATACACATAATTATTAAAAACAATAACAAAACATAAAATTACAATTTAGATAAATAATAATCATATAAAAACATCAAAAAATATATATAATAAAACTAATTATAAAATATATAATTATATTAAAAATAATATATAAACAATATATAATAAAATATTAAATTAATATAACTAAATAAAAACATAAAAAATATATAATAATTATATTTATAACAAAAAATATAGAGTGTACCGGGCATTGTCCGAGTTTAAAAAGAAACAAATTTGGAGTGTCACTAATATTTTTCAGGCTTGAAACCATTTTTTAAAAAATGACAGAAATTACCCTTAACTTAAGACATGGATAAGATGCATTACCAAACAGTCATATTCAATTAAGATCTCATTGCGTTCGGGTGTTGCCAAACGATCTTATTACAAAATAACTAATCATATCTTAAACTCGCAGCTCTAATAAGATCTTAAACTCACAGATCTTTTTCAGACAAATAAGACGGTAAAAAAAATAAGACGATCCAAACAAGCCCTTGGCTTCTCCTCCAAATTGCATGTACTAAACCATACAAGCAAATGACACTTGGTTTCTCAATTTGCAAAAGAAACCCATTTTTTAGAGAATTTACATTTAAAGTCAAAGGTTAACCTCTTTGATTTATCTTACATCAGATGAGATTAAGGGTATTATGAAAGTTGACGTACTCGTCGAGATACATACGTTGGTATCAAATTCCACCCAATTCAACTATTTCCACATAAATTGATATTTACGAAAAAGTCCTTACATTCACTAATTGGGGTTTAAAATTAAGTTCATGTCTTCCAAATAATTGTATTAAGCTTAATTTAGTCATTTAAGATTAATTTAGACCATAAGGATTATTAATCTCATGTAATTTAAGTAATCACACATTAATTAATGATAATCACGATTAATTAAGATTAATCTCGTTTAGCTCGGGGTGTGGTGTAACAGGCCATAAGAGGCACTAATTGGGTAATGCTGTATGGGCAAGAGAGAGACGATCTGCTGTATGGGCGAGAGAGAGAGAGAGGGACAGGAGAGATGAAGAAAGAAAAAGGAGAGATCAGATCTAATCTGATAGCACATAAACAAAAAAGAACATAAACGAGAAAGAAGAGAAAAAAAAAAAAAAAAAGGAAGTGGGGGGCTCCAAACTTCTTATTAGCCCTTGCACCCGTTGTAGTGATGAAATAATAAATTATCATTTAAATTAATGAGACGAGCACCCACAGTTGGATTGACTAAATCTGAAATCTGTTATTAACTTTCTTTACTTCTATTTAATGGGCAGAAATGAAAGGAATTCTTATGTGTAAAATCTGGTGATCAATCCATTGGATGGCCCACTGAAATCAACTTTAAATATTTAGATATAAAATATACAATGGGTCTAGGGATATAGCACGATTTGGATATTCTAAAGGTGGGCCCCACCCATGTTTTGCTGCACCATGCAGTTCTGCCCATACAAAGTCTTCTCATATTTTATATCGATCTAGTTATAGTTGGTCCCACCGATGGATTGTCATTTGATTAAAATATGATGACCCATTTACATAAAGGGAAATAATAAAGTGAAAACTGTGAGAGGGGCGGAACCAGGATAAAGTCCTTGAGAGGGCTATTGTGGAAAAAAAAGTTTTTTTTTTTTTTTTTTTTTTTTTTTTTTTGGGGGGGGGGGGGGGGCGGGGGCTTTAAGTTTTATTAAATCCCAAGGGGCTTTATGTAATTTAGGAGGGGCATTCCGTCCCGGGTGAGAACTAAGGGTGGGGCCCACCTATCACCCAATCCAAACCTTGCAATGGATAGTGACCTCTTGATAGTTACATGCCTCAGGGTTTGACACAAATGCGAATGAATTGGACCGTTCGATTGAATATATACCCATGCCCATGCGAACGGACTGGGCTTGTCGGTCATAAATAAAGGAGTGAGGAGCATAGGATTAGAGTCAAACTTGATATTCGGGGTACGTCCAATTTCAAGTGATCTAAAATTTAGAGGATAGCTTGCAATGTTATAAAGGTAGGTAGGTAAAGCAGGTAAGCGTTTTTGTTAGCAACCATTTTATTTGCACATACATGATGTAGTTCAAACAAGGGAGAGAAGAATTCTAAAATTTCTGGTCGGTGTGCAATTCATCGCGCGTGTTTGGGATATTTTCACGAAGTCCAAACTAAAATAAGGCCATTTCTGGACTTATGTGGGCCCCATTTCTACAGGCCAAACCTTGAAACCTATCATCTTCTTAAGAAGGCCAAAAATGTTAGGGTGCCAAATTATGCATGTTCATCATAGATCATAAGAAGAAAAAATCACATCGTTGATATGCCATGCTACAGAAACGGCTTTGGAATGATTACTTAGTTTTTCAATCATAGAATGTAATGATTCCTTCCCTTATAAATCCTCAATGAGGATTGCATGGTTCCACTTCCAATGAGTTTAAGGAACCCTCTTGGGAATAGCAAGGATGGTTACCATATGTGTTCTAAGTAAAACTCTGCTGGGAGAATTCTTTGAGTGCAGCCAGGGCGGAACTAGAAATTTTTTCTTTGGAGGGGCCATCGTGAAAAGCAGTGTGAAGCATGTACATGGTAAAGATATTTTATTACAAAAAAATATTTAATAAATAAAATATAAAAAATATGGAATTCCATAAAAAAAAAAAGTGTATATATAATATTAAGAAAAGGCGTTAGGAGTTTCAAATCATAACAAAACTAGAAAAAACTTTTTACTAAAGGTATAGACTTTTATAAAGTAAAGAAAATGGATGAAAACATTTCCAATGAATAAATAAAAAAATCAAACCTTATCAATGGAGAATAGAAGAATACAGATACAAGAAAATTCAATGAGAGCAAATTGATGAAGAAAAAATAAGTTAAAAGACATAAGATTGCACAATGCATTGTGATTTTTACAAAAAAAAAAAAGGTTTTGGTCATTGTTTTCTTTTTAACATAAAAATAGATTAAGACATTCCAAAATAGGTGATTCTTAACATATTATATGAACGGTGAGAAGTAATTTTTTGATGAACTATTTGAGATCAACTTAGTTCCTACAACTTGATAGAATCTTGTTGTCAATTTGATGCTAATACATGTGGTCACCATGTTTAAATATATAATTAATGATAATCTGAATGAAAGAATATTGAAAAAAGGACACCAAAGCGAGGGTCCAAAAGAAAATGAATGAGTATGAAACCTAATTAAAGAAATATTTATAAGGGGTTTTTACGCGAAAATACACTTTAGATGGCCACTATATGCAAAAGTGCACTCTAGCCATCTATGCACCTAATAGAGAATCTGTACAAGATTCCCAATATTTTTTATCATTTTTTTGGCGGTCGAATTCGACCTTCATTTGCTATGTTAAAGGTCAAATTCGACCTTCATTGCAGCGCTGGAGGTCGAATTCGACCTTCATTTGCAGTGTTAAAGGTCGAATTCGACCGTTAGATATAATTCATTTGGGGCACTGGTTAACCCACTTTTCGAGGAAATTTTTGGACGAAATTTGGGTTCGAGTCCTGGGGAGGCCACTCCACGGAGCCAAATAAACAAATGGCTCTGCTGTGGTGGGAGGGCTATGGTGGTCAGAAGGTCTCGCCCTTCTCACTGACATAAACGAATCCCCTACATTTGTGAATGAGAATTTATGCAAAGTTCATGAGATTTCATGGTTTGGTGTGCGAAAACAATTTCTGTACAGAATATGCGTTTTTCCATACTCGAAGCTGCAGAAAATGTCTACACAGAACGACAGAAATGCTTCTACTCAAAAAATTATTTTGATATTCAGAAAAAAAAAAAAATGCGCTGCACACGCTTATCTTCCTAACCTATTCCCAACCTAGGTGCGAGTTTGTGTAATGTGAAATCTATTGGTCAATTGGTGAATGTGTATGCGGATTGAAATGCACTAGCATGCCCAAACCTCTAAAAATAAATTAAAAAAAGTGTGATTGCAAAGCACAATCAGTTAGTTTCACAGGTTATTTACGGTGTCCATTACCTGCGAAAGCCGTAGAGGCCCGTCATCGTCTTCAAAAATTGTCTTTTGTGGGGGCAACCCGTAACTTTTACGAGGCTCCTATGTAGATTTACAAGGCATGCAGTCCTCAAGCGGTCTTCTCAAAATGTCTGAACAACTCTAAGATGTTGGCTAAACCCCTTGCACCTGAAGAGATAAAAAAAAAAAAAAAAATAGCCTGCAATTGACGAAATAGAAATGCATGCTCAAATTGACATCTTAGTCCCTTGGTATGCTCTTGGGGGATTTTAAAAAATTATCTTTGAACCATGCGAACTTTATCTGCACCCCATAGTAACCATAGTTCACGCTTGGTGCGAGCCCCAACAATTCGTTACAGGTGGCATCATCCATTGTGGCGGTGGAAGAGAGTGTAGCTGGTGACTGAAAGGCTATCAATGGAGAGGCCGTAGATATAAACAAAACCCTTTAGGGCACGTTTGTGTACATGTAACTTTCATGAAAAGAAGAATTTGCCACATCATCAAATTCTATGATTTTTAAATACCTCGGAAAATGTTTTCCGGGGAAGTAAAAAATTCATGTTTGGTGCAAAAAGTTTTTCCTTGATGAATTAGTGGCAATGTTGTTTGGTGCGGCTGCGGATTCCTTCCAAAAAAACAAGTGTTTACTCTTTGGTAGGAAATGGGTAGGAAATGGGTAGGAAATGGAGTTTATAAAAGGAGGGCCAATTTTCTGTGGAAATAGACTTCCCATACCCCCCCCCCCCCCCCCCCCACCCACCCATGGGAAGTCCATTTCCATGGTAAGGAAGGAAAAAGCTGATGTGGCAAAAAAGTGATTCTGCGGAAAACTACCGCACCAAACGCATAAAAAGTAGGTTTTCCGCGGAAAACCGTCAACTTTTCCGCGGAAATGGGCTACACAAACATGCCCTTAGAGTGATGCCATTCTCCCCATTGTTAAGGTGTGAGGTATTTATTTATTTTCTGGCCTTGACCTGTCAACTAAATTCGAGATTAAGGCGTTTGCATCTTCCCAATATCTGTCAAATGCTCCAATCCCATTTGATGAATTGGCTCCCACATTTTTTTTTTTTTTTTGCTGGAATAGGATTAAAATTAAAGGCAAGCAAAGGAAACATCATAGGGCCCCAAAGGACCAGGTCAATACAACTGTGGGTTAATTGGCTCCCACATTTTGTCGATCAATTCCCACTCATGTCTTAGTGTAGTGGGATCGCATATTAGGGTGCCCGACTCCTGCAAATTAATAATGATATATTAAGTATGCATATTCTTTTATAATATCTTAAACGGCAAATTAAAAATTGTGTGCCACATATAGGAGTTACAACATGGCACGCAGCAAACGGGTTGAACCCGTTTAAAAACTAGTTAGAGACAGTTATCCACATCCGATTGGTTTATTAAACGGGCTAGAAACTTCTAATCTACTCCTAGTGACCCGACCCACCTAAACCCACTTAACCATTGCGGGGTTATTACAGGTTGGGTTGATCCAGCTTCCATTTAGTAGATCAATTTGTTGGAAATAGGTGGGCCTCTAGGATATGTTTCAAAAACTTTTGACCCACTTGATGCAGGGATCATCTATCCAGAAGGCAACAAAAATCCAATCCAAGATACATACCCTCAATCTCAGCAATCATGATCAGTAAATAAACCTATTAAGAAGATAGTACAGCAACAAACAAGCCACAATAAATATCTACAACATACAAGGAAGTAGATAATACCTTTGGAGCTCTGTTGTGCTCTAATGGAGAAGTTGCGTCTTTCTTTGATAATGAAACTCTTTCATGTATCAAATTAAAATCTCCAAGACCTCTTGATCTTCCACGCTGTGACTCATATCAGATTCTCTTTTCCTCAAGAAGATGGTGGGATCTCCAAGAGAAAACTACTAGAAACTCAAAGGAGGAACTAGAAGAGAACTAGAAGAGGGAGAGAGAAATTGTGCAACACTTGCACTTAGAGGCTATGGGCGTGAATCCCTATGTGAGAAGATGCATTGGACGTCCACCTCCTTTTTCTCTCCTATTTATAGCACAAAGGCAACCTCCTCTTTTACTAATAGAAATAGAAGTCTTACGTCAATTAATAATTAGTAACTTTCTCTTTTCTAATCAAAATAGAAGTCTCACTTCCATTAATAATTAGTAACTTACTAAATCGAGTCTCACTTCAAATATGATAAGTAACTTTCTACTAATTAAAATAGAAGTCTCACTTATACTAAAATTACTAAGTTTACTATTACCACTATTAGATGTCTCACTTTAAATAGAAATAGTAATTTTCTTTTTAGAGTTCAACTAGAATTAGTATCTTAATAATTGGGCTAGCGCGGGGACCACTAGGGATTCCTTAGAAATCTGGCTCCAACTGGGACTCGCAACCCCATATCTCATGTGTAATCCGGGCCCACAGTTAATTGCAAATAACTCCACTATATAAATGCAATTGAACTCCAGTCTTAGGAATATTACATAGAAGACCCTAAACTTCCACATTACCACAAGTAGGCCCCTCTATCAATATCCATGAATCAATTGGATCTGTCTTCCAAATCAGATTCATATCTTATTATCCTTGAGCGCCAATTAATTATAATGATCATGGTACCTTTCCAATTAACTCTTAATCAGAATGGTTGCGCACTTACCAATAATAAATCCATTAATTGGCAAAAGGGGATATTAGATATAGATTCCAGAATCTTCTATTCTGATGATCGAGATAAATCACATTATCTCATAGTTACCAAAGTACTGCAACCTTGTCAGTATGAGATGTTCAGTCTCATCATTGTTTGTGAAGATATTTAAGTATAAGATTTGCCACACATGTCTCCCGTATGTGGATCTCATCCACACACATGTGTTATATCTAATAAACTTGTGGACTCCAGTTCATCTCATGAACCATCATGCCATTCGTATTGGTTATGTGCAAGTATATAACAAAACACCATTCATCTCATGAAAGGAAAATATGAATATAATGATAAATAAATAAATTAATCAATTTATTATATCATCTACTGGATTGAGACCATAAAACTAACAATCTCCCACTTGGGCTCAATGATAGTTAGTGTTGCATCTCAAGCCCATCCCGTTTACATACCGATCAAAAACTTTGGTAGTCAAAGGCTTAGTAAAGAGATTTTCTAGATTATCTGCAGAAGTTACCTTGGTGATCATAGCATCACCTATCTGCACAATCTGTCTGACCATGTATAACTTCCTCTGTTCATGCTTTTTAGCTTATGGGTTCCTTGGACTTAGCAACTGCCATGTTGTTATCATAGTAAACTGTGAGCGGCTGTCATGCCAAAAGTACTACTCCAAGTTTTATAAGGAATCTTTTTAGCCAATATGCTTCCTTAGCTGCTTCTCAAGCAGCTACAACATAAACACATACCCAGAAGTTGATTTCCTGGAATCCTGATCTAACTAGAAGTCAGTATCTACGTAACCGAATGGAATCAACTCATCACTGCTGTGAATCAACATGTGATCTCTAGTCATTCTCAAGTATTTGAGAACACATCTTACAGCAGTCCAATGATAAGGACCCGAGCTAGACTGATACTTGCTCACAAGGCCTACTGCGTGATAGATATCCGATCTAGAACAAAGCATAGCTTACTGTACCAGCATCTTATCTATATACGCATCATGAGATAAGCCTATCATCCTATCATTCTGGTCTCAATGAAAAATTGATCCCTAGGATGTACATGGCTTCTCCCAAGTCCTTCATATCAAAAGTCTTAGTTAACCAAACTTTTACTGTTGATGATATCCCTATGTCACTCCATGGGAGAAAGATGTCGTCGACATATAATACCAGAAAAATTACCCTGTCTTTTGACCTTTAATGTACACACATGACTCATCCGAATTTTGACAAAAATCAAATGACTTGATTGCCTGGTCAAAACGGATGTTCTAGTTCTGGGATACCTGCTTCAGTCCATAAATGAACTTTTGCGGCTTGCAAGCTCTTTGCTCTTGGTTATCAGCTATAAAACTGTCTGGATGCATCATATAGATGTCTTCCTCAAGATGGTCGTCGTGAAACGTCGTCTTAACATCCATTTGCCAAATCTCGTAACCAAGATGAACCGTAATGGATAAGAGTATCCGGATGGAACTCTTCCATCTGGTCCTCTCTTTCTCTTGTGGACCTACTTGCACCCAATAGATTTGTTATTGGCAGGCAAGTCCACTAATGTCCAGACCTGATTGGAGTACAAAGACTTCACCTCAGCTTTCATAACATCTAGCCAACGTTCCGAATCTATGTCAATGATTGCTTCATCATAGTTACAGGGATCTTGTTCTAGTTCTTCCGGGATTGCCTCATAAGACTCCCAAAACCGAGAACTTGTCAAGGGTCCTGATAATGCTCCCACTACGATAAGGCACTGGTGTAACTACTGGGTCAGGTATGGTCGGATTTTCTTAAAGTTCGGTTATTCTTGGATTTGGAATTGATCGATCTTGAATTTCTTCCACGATAACCTTTTCTAGGGATTTTCGGTCAAGTATATAATCTTCCTCCATAAAACTGCATTGGTGCTTACAAGCACTTTCTGCTCTCTGGGATTATAGAACAACTAACCTTTAGTTCTTTAGGATATTCTATAAATGTGCATATTTCCAAATTCGATTCCAACTAATCCGTCTTATCCTTCAGCACGTGTACTAGACAATCCCTAAAAAAATTGTAGACTAGGCTTTCGCCCAGTCCATAACTCTCGGGGAGTCTCAGGTATAGACTTAGATGGAATGAGGTTTAGCATATATATTGCTTATCCCAAAATATAGGTAATCCGTAGAAAATCAATCATAGGCCTAATCATATCTAAAAGAGTCTGGTTCCTTCTTTCTGCTACTCCATTCTGTTGAGGCAAACCAGGAGCAGACAACTGGGATTGATTCACATTCTCTGATAAGTATACCATAAAATTAGCGAAGAGATATTTTCCTCCTCGAACTCATCGGAGAGTATTTATATTTTTACCTAATTGCTTTTCCGCATCCGCTCGAAACTCTTTGAACTTTTCAAAAGTCTCGGACTTGCAATACATAAGGTATATGTATCCATAACTTGAGTAATCATTGGTGAAAGTGATGAAATACTCGCATCAATCTCTTGCTCTAATATTATGGGTCCATACACATCAGTATACACTAACTCTAATAAATCTTTGGCCCTACTGCCCTTAGATGAATAAGGCTTTTTTGGTCATGTTGCCTTCCAGACAGGATTTGCAGACAGACATTGGTTCTACCACCAATGAAGGCAAGATACCATCTTTCACTAGCCTGTCAATCTTGTTTAGGCTTATATGACCTAGCCTCTTAGGTGCCAAAGGTTTGTTGGATTAGATAAAGGTGACTACCTCTTTAATGATGGTCTATTATTAATATCAGTGTCATGTATCTCATACATTGTGGGAGTTAAACAAATAAAGGCCATTGATTACCTTGTCAGAATATATAAGAGTACCGTTCCTCTTTAAGACAATTTAATTACCAAAAGTAATAGAATAACTCTTATTCATCATACTAGAAATTAAAATTCCGTCTTAAAACGGTACATATAATGTATCTGACAAAATCAATTTAATATCTGAAAGCAACTAAATTACTACTCCCACTGACACTGCTTTTGCCTTAACTTCTGATCCCAGGTTAACAATGATTTATCCGTCACTAATCCTCCTGGTTACCTGTAACTCCTGCAACGTATTACATATGTGATTAGTTGTACCGGAGTCTACACACCAGAATTCTGAAGTACTGGTTGCAAAACTAACTTCAGAAACAAGTGACTCAATCATACCTGAGGTCTTTTTCTTTGACAGAATATCTGGACAATTCCTTTTCTAATGTCCTGTCATGCCACAGTGGAAACACTTTCCCTTTACTCCCATATCCTTGGCCTTGGCCACACCACTAGGAGAATCATTCCCCACCTTAGGACCCTTGATGACTGATTTTTTCTTGCTATCCCGGTCTTTGTCTTTCGGCATAGACTTAGCAAATGACTTTTCTGTCATGAGGGCAGTTGGTCTTTTCTTCATGATTTCCTCAAACACTACCAGCTGGCGAGACAGCTCAGCTATGGTCATTTCCAATTTGTTATAATCGATCTCGAAATGATTGAATGAGTTCGGTAGTGATTGAATGATCATGTCGATCTGCGATTCTGTATCAATAGTAGCACCCAGTACATCTAACTCATTCAATGCCAACATCATTTTCAGCAAATATTTTTGTACTGGAGTTCCCTCGGCCATCTTAGTTTTTATCAACACTTTCATAGCAGCCTGCCTAGCAGCCTTACGTGTTCTGTAAATCTCCTTTATGTTCGATATAATATCGTATGCTGACTTATAGGATTGATGATGATCTTGCAAAACACTAGACATAGATGCCTGTATAAAACATCTGACCATCTCATTGTCTTTGGTCCACTTGGTGTAAAGGTCTTTTACATCCTGTGGTGCATCAGGCTCAGGAAGGGAGGGTATGGTAAGGATATATCTGCATCCTGAAGCTGTTAGGATAATATCCAGATTACTTTTACAGTCTACATAGTTGGATCCCATCAACTTATTCTGGTTGAGGATTGTAGCAAGTGGATTGAAAGTATTTGAATTCATGCTTTATAAAATATTGCACATAACCGTAAATTCAATAAAAGAATATAAATAACATTAGGGTTTAGTATTCTACCAAATTCATGTGGGAATCTTAATAACCACTAAATTTAGAATACATCGGAATCCCAATCCCCTAGGGCATGACTCCTTAGGGAGTGCAAATCCCCCATAGATTGGTGCGATCAAAGTTGTCAAGATTAGGATTAAGACTAACTATCCTTGATCTCCAATCATTCATTATTATCCAGGTATCTCAAACTAAATAATGTATGAATCCCGATTAGCTTTGGTTTCTAAAATACATGAGGCAAATCCTTGTGGATACTACATCACTATTTTAGTTAAGTGTGACCCACCAACTAATATTGCATGACAACCGCGATGGGCAGCTCCTCCTTGGGGAGTGAACCCCCACCACATCTCACCAATACTATCCATAGGAGATCCATATCTAGTAACCAGAAAAATAAAAGCCCTCTGTGGGGAACGGCCATTCTCATTGATGGCGCGAGGCTAATACTTTCCTTACAATGGACATATGGTGGAAAACTACGAGGATTTCTTAATTTAAATACCCCGCTCCTACTTATTATTTTAGAATTGAGGAATTTTTCGTATAAGGTATTAGGGCCCACATATAAATATGCACATCAAAACATCTCATGATATGATCTAAGATTGGTTCCAAGTCAAGTTATTTTAAGGAAAGTCCAGTTTCTTAAATTAGTGTTACCAATGTGTCCATCTCATGGGTCAACAATACTAATTAGAACTCTTTCCAAAAATTAATTTAATTTGACCAATATTAGTAACTTGCTATGTTTGGATCAAATTTGGAAACTTTCTAAAACAAGCATTCTTCCACAAATAGAAAATGCTAAAAATAGAAACTAGTCATCTCCTCCACATGGCCCAAGCGGAATAGACTTCTTGGACTTCTAGACTATTCAAAACTTTGGAATTCCTCAAACTCTTTGGGAAACTCTAAAACACCTTTTGGTAATCTTCAAACTCTTTGATTAGGAGTCCAACTTCACTTTTCTTCTTCGACTCGAACATCGCCAGAATTTATAAATTTAGAAAATTACATAAATTCCTATGTCTCTACGATGAGATTTACATGGTAATCTATTAATGGAAATAAAAAGGCCTCACAGGGAATTTCACCATGCTTTGCCCTAAACTGGGAAACCAAGGAAACCATGATGCCCTTTACAAATTGACAAAAATAAATCATCAACCATAAAAGAAAGTAAAAGACTTGTGGGCCACATGGAGAGGACAAGATAACCTGCAGTTAGTATCTCATACAAACATACAAAACACATAAATAGGTTGCCCAACAGTGCTGGAAAAATAGGACTAAGAAAATAACCCGAAACTGAAAAATCCAAAAATCTGCAAATTTTGCACAATGTCCTCGGTTAACCGACCTGCAAGTGTTCGGTTAACCGAGCACGGGACTCGGTTAACTGAACTGACGAAAAGTAGAATTTTGGGTTTTCACAGTTCGTGTCCAATCTCTTCCAAAGTGTTCCAATGGCTTCTTATCATCCATCCAACATTATTAAACCTCTTTGTGACAATCCAAACATAGATTCACAAATTATCCAAGCAAAACCATCAAAATTGATCCGTACATAGTCCTTGATCTATCATCTTCGTATCTCATGTAAAGATTAGATCAAGCTTACTGATCTAACATGATTAGAGATGAGGTAAGGCTCTGATACCAATTGTTGAAAATAGGTGGGCCTCTAGGATATGTTTCAAAAACTTTTGACCCACTTGATGCAGGGATCATCTATCCAGAAGGCAACAAAAACCCAATCCAGTAAATATACCCTCAATCTCAGCAATCATGATCAGTAAATAAACCTATCAAGAAGATAGTACAGCAACAAACAAGCCACAATAAATATCTACAATATACAAGGAAGTAGATAATACATTTGGAGCTCTGTTGTGCTCTAATGGAGAAGTTGCGTCTTTCTTTGATGATAAAACTCTTTCACGTATCAAATTAAAATCTTCAAGACCTCTTGATCTTCCACGCTGTGACTCATATCAGATTCTCTTTTCCTCAAGAAGATGGTGGGATCTCCAAGAGAAAACTACTAGAAAACTCAAAGGAGGAACTAGAAGGAGAACTAGAAGAGGGAGAGAGAAATTGTGCAACACTTGCACTTAGAGGCTATGGGCGTAAATCCCTATGTAAGAAGATGCATTGGACGTCCACCTCCTTTTTCTCTCGTATTTATAGCACAAAGGCAACCTCCTCTTTTACTAATAGAAACAGAAGTCTTACTTCAATTAATAATTAGTAACTTTCTCTTTTCTAATCAAAATAGAAGTCTCACTTCCATTAATAATTAGTAACTTACTAAATCGAGTCTCACTTCAAATATGATAAGTAACTTTCTACTAATTAAAATAGAAGTCTCACTTATACTAAAATTACTAAGTTTACTATTACCACTATTAGATGTCTCACTTTAAATAGAAATAGTAATTTTCTTTTTAGAGTTCAACTAGAATTAGTATCTTAATAATTGGGCTAGCGGGGGGACCACTAGGGATTCCTTAGAAATCTGGCTCCAACTGGGACTCGCGACCCCATATCTCATGTGTAATCCGGGCCCACAGTTAATTGCAAATAACTCCACTATATAAATGCAATTGAACTCCAGTCTTAGGAATATTACATAGAAGACCCTAAACTTCCACATTACCACAAGTAGGTCCCTCTATCAATATCCATGAATCAATTGGATCTGTCTTCCAAATCAGATTCATATCTTATTATCCTTGAGCGCCAATTAATTATAATGATCATGGTACCTTTCCAATTAACTCTTAATCAGAATGGTTGCGCACTTACCAATAATAAATCCATTAATTGGCAAAAGGGGATATTAGATATAGATTTCATCTTGACCATTGAATGATCCTACAGCTCTACTACCACGTACCCAAATCACCGAGGTGTTGATCTACAGTTGGCCTCACTCATTGGTGACTCAAAGCAAATGAATAGATAGATACTTGAGTTCATTAATGTCTCAGGATTGAGAGCTTACTGCTAGAGAATTATGAGAACAGACCTTAAATTTAAAGACAGCGTTCATAAGGTGCTTCTCATGGTCCTTCAATACATTCAATGTACCAACACTATGATCCAGAATCTTCCATTCTGATGATCGAGACAAATCACATTATCTCATAGTTACCAAAGTACTGCAACCTTGTCAGTATGAGATATTCAGTCTCATAATTGGTTGTGAAGATATTTAAGTATAAGATTTGCCACACATGTCTCCCGTATGTGGATCTCATCCACACACATGTGTTATATCTAATAAACTTGTGGACTCCAGTTCATCTCATGAACCATCATGTCATTCGTATTGGTTATGTGCAAGTATATAACAAGACACCATTCATCTCATGAAAGGAAAACATGAATACAATGATAAAAAAAAATTAATCAATTTATTATATCATCTACTGGATTGAGACCATAAAACTAACACAATTGACCCAACCACGATTCTCCACCCGATCCAAACTGACCTGTAAGCTTAACTTGAGCCCAATTTTATTTCAAAAACCATTTTGAGGTGCAATACTTAGCTTTCCATCGATAAATAGTGAAGCCAAGGTCAACTGACATTTTTTTTTACATTCATTGAAGCAATTCATGCAAACTCTTGCCCTTTTATGCATGACGAAGCCCAACTTCGTTTCAACGATATGAGGCTGTTTACTCATGTTTCCATCCATATAAAGTGCCCATTCATCCTGTTCTAGCTCATTGATTGAAATAATCCAATTCAATTTTAACTCTTTTCTTATTTTATGTCATGTCTATCGTATTTTCTTCATATCCATAATCGATATTATAAGAAGGAAGACCATCTAAAATGCTCTTGAGTAAACTAATAAAGGGCATACTTGAGGGGAAAAAGGAGAAAAAACCTTGTGTATAGTTTATATTAAATAACGACTATAGAAATAAATTAGTAGAACTAATAGAAATGAAATAAAGTTTTTAGATAATCAATGAAGTCCATGAAAATCCCTGTTTTAGAAATGACGATCGGGTAGGAGAAGCCCTGATCTCGACATGCAAGGCACCATCTCAGATCGCCCACACACAATATGGTTTCTCCACATTTTCAGGCATCGACATTCATACACACATAAGAAAAAAGAAGAATAAATCTTCACAAAAAGAGGAACTCATTGGATCATTTTTGTTGAGCAGAGTGGGCTTGACATTAGACATTTCCATGGACGTAATTGCTTGTAGGGCTTCGAAGACCACTGCTATGGCTTGGGAGTTAGGACTTGGGAGACTTGCTGTAGAAGAAAAGAGGAAAGTGAGTGGCATGGGTTGTAAGTGCAAAAATGATGACTCACAAGATTAGGGGTGCCTGATAGGACTTATCCAAAGGAAAGAAGATGATCAGCTGCCTCAAAGCCTGAAAGAGAATAACAAACGGTCAGAGGACCCTGGCCTAAGTGGCGCAAGGCTCTCTGATGCCTAAGTTAGTGTATGAACTAAGCAGAGGATGGAGATTTTTGGGGAAGAAGATGGGCATACCAAAATGGCGTATTCGTTGGCCCTCTTGCTTGTGAACTGTTCTTGTGTTTATATAGAGGAAGAAAGGAGGCAAAGAGGTGGTTGACTGTCTTGTCATAGCCCACTGTCACGCCCCGAGCCCGAGATTTCACACATCCCGAGGCGCGACACACGCCTGGGTGGAAATTCGAGTCAACTCATTGACTCTAGGTCCCCACGTACGGAATTTACCCACAGGATATTGCGTGTGAGGTTTATATTTTTCGATATGCCTGTATAATTTGTCAAATAGATATCCAATTAACATAACACAATCATCAAGATATAGAGCATAAGGGTCCATGAGCATAGATTTAAAAGTTCAAGTTCAAGAGATAGAAAGAGAAGGAATAAGTTAGTTAAGTTACAATCACAAAAGCTAAACAAGATTATAAGTTTCTACAAAATATGTGGCAATCCTAGCCACGGTCAGTGGGTCATTTAACGTCCATTTCTCATCGTACGGATGTCTAAAAGACATCATCAGGAGTCCACTCTGCTACGTTAAGTGGAGGTTCCTCTTCCTCAAGGATCTCCGGGGGAGTGGCGTCGACATATTCACCTGTAACGCCAAGTGTAGCACCATTAGACTAAGCTAAGCAAGACAAACATATACAGTCCATATAACATGTATCAAATGAATAGTCAGACAGGTATAAATCATAAGAGATCAAGGAATAATCACTAGGCATATCAGTGCATGAATTAGCATGAGACATACGAGTCATAAATGATAGATAAACATATTAACAGTACTAGTTGGCACATCCACATAAGCTATGTTCTCTCAAGTTAATCATATGACATGAAATAAAATGAGAGCAGAATATCAGGACAGGACAGGGTGGTGCTACTAGGAGACAGAGGTACCCAGAATTCTCCATCGTAGACCTAGGGTGCCGGTAAACCCTCAGAATATATTTCCATTTGCAGAGGGCCAGAAGTTTACTAAACCCACACTTAGCCGGGTCCGACTTAGATAGGGTCGAAGCTAAGTGGTGCCGACTCATAGAGTACAATATACAAACAACAGAGCAGGTGCAGGACAGTGTAAATCAGATACAGGGCATATACAGGACAAGACATATAAATAACAAATCGGGACTTACTGAAATATGCTGAACAAATACAGAAATAAATATAACATAACAGATGTGTAACAGAAAATACATAACTGAACAGAAGTATGATCAAGTCATACTAGAATACTGGAAATGAAATGCAATGCATGTACATACAGATCATATACGGAGTCAAGATGTAATTCAAGCCAAGCCTACGGTCTTGGGAACACATGTGGTCTTCACCGTCCAACTCAGGGTAGTATTAAGAGTCCGACATTATCGGCTACAAGGACCCCTTGACGTTACATAATTTGGATGTCGAATCCCTTAATAGAACACATTTGGTTCGGTTACAATCCGAAGAACACAAGGTCCCTTGTGGGTACGGTTGCTCAATCCATATCCACAATTCAACAAACCATCGGTCATGATAAAAGTTCAAGGTGCACATCCTACAGGTCCATCTATCAGGCCAACCAACTAGAATAAGCTACGGTCCAATGTCCGGCTCATGGAAACGTCCATTTGTCACAATTATGTAAAATCCAACATATAATCTTTTTGTTGGGTTCTACACATCATGAGCTTTCCAACGGTATGTAGATCTCCAAAAACGGACTTACGGTTAAAAAGTTATGGTCGTTGGAAAATCTGCATACTGTAGGTATCAGGTTCGCTCGAGCGTTCAGATGTTCGCTCGAGCGGACCCCAGACAGAAAGCTGTTCGCTCGAGCGAACTCTCCCAGAGAGCCCTTCGCTCGAGCGTTCACTCACGCTCGCTCGAGCGAACTGTCAAATCTCTGTGTCCGAAAATCTGAAACTTTGTTGTTTCTCCCAAGCCATTCAAGGCATTCATTCCAGGTTTAAACCACTACCAATGGGTATCCTTGAGCTTCCAAAATGCTCATCAAAAACATCAATAAACCCTTATACATTAACAAGAGAAATCATCCACAAAATCATTTTTGAGCAAGAAGAAGGGTTTCTACATATGATTTCATACATTCATGAATCAAACAAGGAAGCATGCATATAAACATGTAAGTTTAACTTGCCTTGGTGCTTGGAAGCTATCTCTCACACCTAAAACCCCTTAAGCTCAAAATCCCCAAAACTCAAGCTCAAATGCCCTAAAATGGTGAAAATGAAAATGAATGAAATGAATGAGGAAGAAGATGATGCATACATGATTTGTAGCTTTCCAAGGATGAAGGAAATCAAATGGAAATGCTTAGTGAAGAAAGAGCTTACCAAAAGCAAGAAGAAAGAAAGATGAGTGGATGCTTGAGCTTGGAAGATGTTGTCTTGGTGGAGAAGATGAAGTGGTGGCTAGCTTCTACTCATGCTAGGAGTCTTGGTTGATGCTAGGAGTGAAAGAAGAAGAAGAAGACAAGGAGAAGAATAGCTCCCAGCTGGAAATGGAGAAGAAATGAGAGGAGAAGAAAGAAAAATGGCTGGGTAAGGGTTTTAAGCCCAATTTTTCCTGCACTACATACAAGTCCACAAAAAGGACTGAAATTTCAAATAAGGGCCTGGGTTAAATGAATGGGCTGGGAATGGGCCTAAATGGATCCAAATTAATTGGGTCAAAGCATGAAAGTTAAGGCCCATGAAATGCTCTATGCAATGCATTAAAAACCCAAAAATTTCTAAGTACACACAAAGCCCAAAACACTCCAAAAGTCATAATCTACCTAGTAAATGGTCAAACCCCACTAATTCTACCTAATCAAGTCCAATCAAGATCAAAACATCCATTAAGCAATTAATCTAAATTAATTAACTCTAAAGTGAGATTAAGGTGGGTCGGGGTGTTACACCCACTCTGTCAGGTACTAGGGAGGCGCAGTCCCATCGTAGCCTACTTCTCTTTAATTGCAGTCTCAACGAGCATGTCTTGTCCCATCTGGCCATATCCTGGCGCCTTGGGAGCTGTGGACGGCGATCTGTCAGGAGATATGGGCTGAGCTCTTGTCTTGTCGCACGTGCCGTAGCGTGCTTGAGCGTGTTGACACCAAAAATGTCACTTTGCCTCTTCAAGATCCAAAGAGCTACATGAAGTCGCAACCTGCCATAAATAGGCAATGCTACTTCCAAAAAATCAAATCTTGTCAGAACCAAACAAAAACTGCAAGATCCTTCAAGACAGCCAAAAGAGGAATACACAAGAAGTTTCGGGCCATTTCAAAATCATTTGGCCTAACTTCGCTTCTCCGGCAGCTGAAAAGGAGCTCCCAGTAGCGAAAGCATCGGAGACACCAAATCTTCGATCAGAGCCGATGGATTGTCTCAAAATACATCCAAAAGGCTCCACGTCAAGTTCCGAGTCAAACCGACAATGTTTGACCCTACATCAACTCTCGAACAGCTAAATCAAGACTCTCGGCGGCAAGAACCACCGAGGCCATCACTCATCAGATAGAGCACATGGACGGCTTCAAATGCTTGCAAAGGGCTACACGTCAAATTTCAGGTCATTTCGACAACATTTGACCATAGTTTGACGCTCAGAAGCCAAATCAAGCCTCTCGGCGGCGAAGCTCTCCGGGACCATGGTTTCCAAGACAGAGCCTATGGATCATCTTAAAATGACTCCAATAGGTTCCCTGTCAAATTTCAAGTCAATCGGACATCGGTTGACCACACATCAAGCCGCGACATCTTCATCACGACAAAAGCGAGTCTACTGAAGATAGGGCCCCATACGGCTTCAAAACTCAAACAAAAGCCTATGTTGGTCTTATTTATTGCTCAGCAGGCTTCACTCCAAATTTCAGGTCATTCCGACATCGTTTGACCCAGTTTCAGCTTCTGACGGAAAATCGGCAGCTCTGCGCGACAAAGTCTTCGGCTCTCTCAGGAAATTGGAAACTTTGCAGAATAAAATGCAAGGATTCTCATCAGGTTTCCTACAGGAAAATCAGGCCAATAAATGGTCAAAATGTCAAGGAAAAATACAGAAGAAAAAAGAATCGAAAAACAGCAAAAACGCACACAAAACGGGACAAAAGGGGGAAAAACTCCCCAGGGTCGCACCTGCGACCCTGGGGCCCGGGATCGCCGGGAAGGCCCCGGAAATTCCGGTTTTCGCCGTTTTTTTCGCGATTCGAAGCGTCCGGCCTCTGGTGTTTTTCAAAATTCATACTTTTGAGACACCAAATCCTCTGACATCCGTGAAAAACACAGGTCAATCATCAAAAGTATTGAAAATAACATTGATCGCCACCCGGTCAACAAAAAAAAAGTGTGCTTTCTACCCGACCGATCGAGAAATCGACAGGACAGATGGCACCGACCCGCTGTTGGCAACCAACACCTGAAGTCACATGGTCATCCGATGTCGATCTACATGAAGATCCATCGATGATCATTACCAGAAGAATCCCAAAAGATGCGGCACGGCCCGCGACTCTTCAACTGCTCGGCGACCACTTAATGCGATTAATGGACTAGCTTTATTACAGTCATTAATCCATTTCTTTAGACGGACCAATCAGAAGCAAGCATCCGGGAGTTACAAGTCAAGAGATTCATGGCATTTAACCCATGAAACTCCTCCCATCATGGCGATTAAAGGCGATTAAATGCCCTCAATCTCCTCCGGCCAATCAGAAGCCAAGAAAAAGGAGTTACAAAATAAAGAATTCAATCTTGTAACTCCTCCCTTTATGTAGCTTTATGACAATTAAGGCTCATAAACCCTCCTAAATGGCTACCTAAAAGCCTATAAATAGGAGAGCTCTCAAAGAAGAAAAGAACAGGGACACAACAGAAAACACACAGACAACAGACTGCAGAAAATCCGGAAACTTAGGGGGTACCCCCCCCAAGGTCCTTGTCTTCTCCTTCTGCCTCCAAATGGCTCAGACATGGCTTTTCAGCCCGTCTACTCGGCTTTTTATTGGACATAGGACCTCCTTTTGGTCTTTGTCCTCTAAAAACCTGAGGTTATAGCCAAGCCAAGCGAATCAATAGCATCCTCTGTTCTCATCTGCATGGATGATGACGAAGTCCACATATGGCTTGCGACCGTCAATCTGAACGGGTCCCCCACAATCTCCTGAGAAGTTAGATCCTCCTTTTCTTGCTTTTCATTGTAGTTTGTATTTTTTTTCAAAAGAGACAAAAATCACAACTCTTGTCTTTCATTATTGATAAGAATTGTAAAACGGCTATAAACGCCAAAAATCGGCTATAAACGCCAAAATCGGCTATAAATGCCAAAAAAATCGTCTTTCACGGCAAATCAAGAAAATGTCTTTTTTCTTAAATATATGTGCAATGGAAAACTTGAAAGAAGTTGATTTCCTTTTTACTTGTGAAGGTTGATCTCCGGATCACCACTTGCAATTCCAAGTAAAATAGAAAATCTGGCACACCCACACAAAGAAATGTTGATGCACGCCCCTTGCCCCCCGGTTACGAAAGGGTCGGACCCAATGGGCTCCCACGTTCGCCGACCTCGGTAAGGACCAGGCGCCGGGAGCGCGGTCCATCAGAGCGTCCATGGGAGGACAGCTGTCAGTGCTCAGTATTTTTACTGAGTTGAGGCTCTTTTGGCCGAGACGGAGTGTCTCGCCGAGGTGAGGACCTGACGGAGTGGAGGGTCCTGGCACTGATGCCGAGGTGGAGGGGCCTGGCACTGTCGCCGAGTTGGAGAGCCGAGGTCGGGGATGACTTGGCTTGGCTAGAGACTTCTGGCAAAGGTGCCGAGATGGAGCACTAGGCCGAAGTGGGATGCTTTGGCCGAAGTGTATTCTGCCGAGGTGAAGTGCCTGGCTGAGATGGACTTAGCTGGTGCGGGAGCCCGAAATGGAGCATCTGGCCGAGACTCTGATGAGTTCGGGAATTTCCCCACACATGGGTAATTCCAATTCGCTGCTGGCATAATCAAAGTTACAGGTGGCATCTTTTTATTCATCCACTCACAGGGTTTCACAGCTGCCACAGAGGATCTGAACTTTCTGCTCGATTTCGGATTTAGTGAGGCTTTACCTGTGGTGATGTGGCAGACCATGATTGTCCACCCCGCACAGTCAAATCCCTCATAGGAACCTGATTCCTTTCTCCTGTGCTAACCTACATCTATATTATTTACCAAAAAAAACCTACATCTACATCACATGCACCGGGGCAAGGTTTATTTGAACCTATTATGATAGTGCCTAGCAAGTACCAGAGATTTTTAATGAGCACACCCGGTTAGGCTGTCAATGGGCCGGGCTTGGGCTGTCCAATCCCGTCCCGAATATTGGGCGGGCTTGTCGAGGGTTGTCAAATTCCGACCCTAAATTGAACGTGCCTATGTCAAATCCCGTCCCCTACGGGCCTGGGCCCGAGTCAGGCCAGGGCTTAACACAATCTTAAATGCAATGAGTACACAACATGCACGAATCTATATTGTAAGCTTTTCAGTAAAAGGACCAGCCCAATCATTAGCTTGATGGGAAATTACTATTGTTGATTATATAAATGCAATTTTTATCAAGATTTAGCTCAACCGAACATCAAATTGGTCTATTTTTTCAGGGAGATTAAAAAATGAAATTTGAGTTGTTGATTTGCTTAGTAGACCTTATGGCTAAATTTATCACATTCAAGTTATTTGTTTAATATAGAAGAAACATGGAGATTACTCAAAGCTACAAAATAAATGGCCCACCTATGTTACTCGGTGGAGACCATATTGGAAGATCAAAAACTTCAAAAGCTACAAAACAAATGGTTGGGCCAAGCTTACTTGAATCATCCATTTAGATGGCTCTTTATAGTAGGTTTAGACCATCCAAATAAGTCAGAGGAGCAACTTTATTCATCCAAGCTGGAGCATACCTATTCAACAACCGATCAGTGCTAACAGGATCTTTGAATGTAATTCTACAAGTAACCTCAATCATCTTCCATTTTTTGGAACTCATTTATTTTGAAAACTATCTTCCATTAGACTGCTAGTAGATCCGTAGATTATGAAAGCAATCATCAAAATCACTGTAATAAGCTTAGGGTGATTAATCTAGCTTAGGTTATGGTAAATTCATAAAAAATTAATGAAATCTCCATGTGGGCGGGCGGGCCGGGTAGGGCCTGTTCTGTCTATTTTCAGTCTCATTTTGGCCAGACTTTAAAATCATTGTCCAAACCCATTCCGC
This sequence comes from Litsea cubeba, assembly GCA_012931725.1. NCBI lineage: Eukaryota > Viridiplantae > Streptophyta > Magnoliopsida > Laurales > Lauraceae > Litsea > Litsea cubeba. Next base: position 150,461,615 of record CM022946.1, read on the forward strand.
TGGACTTGATTTTTTTTTAAAACCTTGTATTTTCAAGCTGAGGATGGGCGGGGTACCCATTTCATAGGACTCAATTTCCAGGTCTACATTGAGTGTAGAAATTGGGCTTATGGTTTTGTCACTCACACGTCACATGAAATGGCCACTTAACTCCAATTCAGCCTCTATCTCATCATATTAGCTAGCCTACATCTACATGCCGTGCCATCCACTAGGGATAGGGCCAATGGAACCTATTATGACAGGGCTAGCAAATATCAGTTTGGCTTCGTTGTATGAGAGATCATGCCATGTGTTATGTGATGTGATGTGATGATGCTGAGAGTAAGGTTTTGGATTCCCCATCATATTAGTAAACCTATATCTACATGCCATGCCATGCACCAAGGATAAGGTGTTTGGATTCCCAAAAATCTAATGGGACCACTGTGGAAGAAGTATTTTTCTGCTTTCTTTCACCCACACCGTGTTTACAGTGAAACGGCAGGGAGATGGACGTTCTTATCATTATTGTAAAATGATTTTATCTGCTTAGTCTTATCAACCGAAAGGTTAAAACCTAAGGAGCTCTGTTCTACGCTTCGAACTTCTCCTTCCCCACCTAATGAAATGGCACTTTCTTCTCTTGCTGGGGTTGTTGGGTTGCGTTTGGATGTACCCAAATGTCAGTTTGGTATGATTGTTGTTTCATAAAATATATATATATATATATATATATGAAAATTATTCAGGTGAGAACAAGTGAGAACTGTCTTAAGGGCCGTTGGATCTGTAACGTAGATCCAACGGCTGCAACCTTTTTTATATAATGAGGGTTTTTGAGAAATGGGCGCCCATTTCTTTTCATTTCCTCATCTCCAATCGTCCCAAAATCCAGAGCCCTCCTTCGTCTGTAATTTATAATGAGGGATTTTGTAACGATTGGAAAGGGGGAAGTGAAAAGAAATGGGCGCCCATTTCTCAAAAACCCCTCCTTATATAAAAAAATGTTGCAGCCGTTGGATCTACTTTACAGATCCAATGGCCCTTAAGACAGTTCTCACCTTATATGTGAGAACTGTTCTCACCTGAATAATTTCCTATATATATTGATTTTTTTTTATGGATTTGATGTTTGTCTGGATAAACCCAGTAAGATTTTAACATTTTTACCGTATATGGGATTTGAAGAATCTTCTGCTACATTTAGGGTATGTTTGGCAACGGTCCATGCTAGGGGGAGGAATCCTCTGTTTAGAGGATTCTCTCCATCTCCAAAGAATCAGGTAGGATTCTTGATGACAGTTCCAGGTTTGGATGGAGCAAGGATTCCTACAATTCGTAGAAAGCATGATCCAATGGACAATTTTACAAATTTTTCAAGATACAATAAGGTTCAACGGTTGAAATTTGGTCACCTTACCGTGTTTGACCAATATCCCAATCTAATGACTGGTTTCGATCATGATTTTGGACTCCACATGAACCAGAAGATTTGGAAAAAGGACTGTTTTTATTTTCATTTTTAAACTTAGTGTAAACAGTAAGATGTTTTGGAACATATCTCGAGATATAAGATGAATAAACGGTTGAAATTTGGTCACCTTGTCGTGTTCGACCTTCCATAACTAATGACCGGTTTGGATCTTGATCGTGGACCCCACATAAACACAAAAATAAAAAAAAAAACGGACTGTTTTTATTACTGTCTTCAACATTAGTGTAACAGTTAGACGTGTTTGGCACATATCTCGAGATATAAGAGGAATCAACGGTTGAAATTTGGTCACCGTGCGGTGGTTGACCTTCCAGAACTAATGACCGGTTTGGATCTTGATCGTGGACCACACATAAACCCCAAAAAGAGAAAAAACGGACTGTTTTGAATATTAGTTTGAACAATAATGACTTATGGCACACATCTCGAGATATAAGATGATTCAATGGCTGAAATTTGGTGAGGTGGCCGTTTTGGAGTTTTTAAAGGTGACTAACGGTTTGGATCTTGATTAGGGAATCTAAAATGTACATTTCCAAAGCAAAAACTTATTAGGGCCATATTAATTGTAAACTATCCTTATCGTTACTGTCCATGAATTTCTTTTTAATATCTCATGATCTAAGATGAATCAACGGTTGAGATTTTGGGACATAGCCGTTATGGACCTTATTAACACAATCATCGGTTCAGATCTTGATTGTGGGGCCCATAAAAATAAAAAAAAAATCGGTCTAATCAATTTTAACGTCCAGCGCACTGTAGTTCCGCAAATCCGACCATACGCTGATTCCATGGATCCTATGGGGGGGGGGGCTGACTCTACAAATAATCAAAAGGTCTGAAGTCTGCAGTCCATCTTCATGGAAATTCATGATGAACCAAACAAGAAAATCCGCACTATTGTGGATTTTGGGTGAGGATTCCGACCCTAAGACCATTGCCAAACGTGCCCTTATTGTAACCCACCAACCTGACTAATGGCTCAACAACTACTATCCTATGTTTCAGAAAAAAAAAAAAACTTACTACCCTATGCGAAATTTTGAAGAATCTCCCATTAAGTTGCTACATTTATGTAACCCAACAACCTGACTAATGTCTCAAGTCTCAACAACTACTGCCCTATGTGAAATTTTGAAGAATATCCAATTAAGGTGCTACATTTAAGTAACCCACCAACCTGACTAATGTCTCAACAACTGTCCTATTAGATGAGAGGCATTTTTTCTATAACTATGCTACGTGTTCATCTAATACTCTCGTTCTCTGGCCTCACGTACATGTAAGAACCTCTTCGTCTCCACCACCTGCTTATAAACAAAAAGACCCAGAAAGTCTTTCGTCTTCCATTTCCTCGCCTTTCCTCTTCCTCAACGCTTCTGCTCACGAATGTGTTTTTCTCTCCCTCTATTTCATCTCATCTCTCCAACAAAAGTATTATTGCCGTTATGGATAGTGATTTCTATCCCATACATAAAAAACGGGTGTTTCTCTTCCCTGCTTCTCTCCTTTTCATCAATTTTATCTTCTTTTTCTTTCTTTATATTTTTCTTATTCTTTTTCCTCAACTCAAGCAGAGCCGCAACGAGAAACCCTCGTTTGTTCCCAACCATGAAACCCTTCTCACTGCTCTGCCCTCTCTCGTTGATCCACCGCCGGAGCTCGAGCCATCGATCGCCGGAGCCATCTCCTCTTTCAAGCGCAGGTGCTTCTTCTTCTTCCCTCTTTTTTCCTCAAAAGTATGGATGCTTCTTCTCAGTTGTCATTCTTCCTCTCATCACTAATACACCCTCTTCTTTGATTTGCATGCATGATCACATCTGTGGTGTCAAACATGATGGCTCTACAGGAGCCGATTTGTCAAATATGATGGCTCTTCAGGAGCCGATATTTGACTGTCTCAATTGTTAGGCTTACCAACCGACAAGCTAACAATTTCATGTGCAAAGGTAAGACTCTGTATTCTCTTCTATGCTATAAATAGAAGCATCATGTATTGAATGTAAGTGAGACACACATAGCACAAGAGAAGGGTGTACCTGGGATTGGGGTTGAGAGAGAGGCTGTAATCTTTCCTCCATATAGTTATACTCTTGTCGTTCTCCCGTGGATGTAGGCTCAAGTCGAACCACGTTATCTCTGTGTGTGTGATTTATCTTTCTCTGTGTGGTTTGATCTTATCTCTGTGGCTTGATTGATGCTCTCACGATTGCTATATCTATTCATTAAAGAAAGACGAGTTTCAAAAGAAAAATGGGTCTCAATGAGGTTGGTATATGGACTTCGGGGCTTCTCACCCAAATCCCTCTCCCTAATATTTCTCTCTCCTACTTCTGATGGTTTTTTGTCTCTCCTTTTATTTTATTTTTTTTCTATCTCTGTTTGTAGTTCTTTGAGGCAAAAATTCTCGTATGTGATGGCGACGACGAGATCTAGCTTGCCATTACGATCCGTCGCTTAAGTTGACGCTGGAAACGGTATGCTGGCAACTATCTTAGACACTAGATGACTCTTTAGATTGTATAATGTTGTGTTTCGCATTTTTTTTATTTTGCTGTGTTTTTTTTTTGTTATTATTTATTGTCTGTTTACATTTTTTTAGGGTTTAATTAGTTGTTTTGGAATTCAAATTTGTGTTTGTGATGTAAGAAAATCATATGATTTATTATTATTATTATTATTATTATTATTATTATTAATTGTGATTTAGGTTTGTTGGAAATGATTGTTCAATCGGTAGGAATGACTATTCCTCTGATGCACAAATACGGCAAGGACACGCCATAGGCACGGCAGGGATATGGATTTTACACATAAAAAGTGAAGTATGAAATACGATACGACACGATACGTTACCCATTTTGAAGTATCCGTGCATCATAAGACTATTCTATTATATTGTTACACTGTTCTAAAACTGGGTAAGGTTAATTTGGTTTTTGGGATTTGTAAATTGATTTTGTGATGTGATTTAATTCTATAGTTCTCTTTTGTTACTGTTTTTTGAAAAACTTCTGAACCAATTACAGCTAATTAGGTTCTCAGATGGAATTTGTGTCTGCATGAATTTAAATTAGTTCTTTTAATTTTTTAAATTTGTTATGGTAGGTTTGGATATATACAAATAAGAATGATGGTAGAAATGAATGGTTTTTAATTATTAATCAGAATCGTACAAATGTGTGTTGAAAACACGTCTGTTTACATGCTTTTTAAGCATGATTTCTATAGTGATATTTTGTGCATCTCATTCCTTACCCATGTTCTGAATTCTATTCATTGCTAAAAAAAAAACATACAAAAGAAATAAAAAGATCAGCAAACAAATCGGTTTGATTATTTTCATCATCTATTTTTTTTTTTTTGTTAAACTTTGTATTACGCAGAAAACAGAGCTACACAAAAGATAGCCCCCAGAAGAAGGCCAAAAGAGCCGGCTAAAAAATTCTACCAGAGGCAGGAAGAAAAGCAGCCAGAAAGCTCAGAAAGAAACAGAGGGAAAAAAGAAAACAGGGGAAAAAACAGAAGACTACAGAACAGCCCAAGAGAACACAAAGAAGCAAAAAGAGATTATCTCAGCAGTGAGAGTAAAAGGTGTTGGATCTGATCTGAATTCAAGCTATCAGCACTATCCATACATCTCTCTCTAAGACTTCTTATAGTCATTACAAACATCAAGAAACTAATGAATCCTCATTCGGTTTTTTCTATTAAATTATGAATCACAAATAAATTGAGATTTCCAAACATGCTACATAGTCCCCAAAGAGATAGAGCATTCTTGCATTTATGATTTCAGAATATGCTCCTTAGGTACTTCCCGATTCCCATACATTGTTATTTTCATTGGAGGTATTAAGAAGCTCACATGCATATACATATAAATGTTTGGGTTTGGCACTGTATTCGAGGAAGTAACCTGTCTCCCATTTGATAGCTGAGTACATATTTTGCAATTGCCCAACCTTTTGCAACCGATTCTATGTATAAAATTGCACCCCAGGAAAGAGTTGTAATGGTGAATGCTATTGGGATTCCAAATTTCACATTATCTCCTGCATCATTGTATCCGCCGGTGAGGAATTAGGATATTTTGGTGAATTCTTTTGTTATTTTAGCTGGTTAATTGAAGTATTTAGAGTCTTTGGATCTCTTGGTTGTTGGGCTTTAGGAGTTCTGTTATGAAAAAATTAGTAGAAAATCAGTGATTTTGTGTTCTTTCTGGGCCCCTTTGTATCTTATTCATAATCCTGTAAAAAGCTTGTGATTTTATTTTTTTCTGTAGAATATTTGTTGTGAATAATATGAGTAGTGTTTGATTAGTTTATTATGAACTTTGACGACACAGATTATAGCACTCTTGAATCTCGATCCTATTGAATGGTGACACTCAGATTTTTGTGCAAGACCCCCTTCCCTTCTTCAAGCTTTCTCCCTTCTCGAGCAATCTTGAGTTATCCAGAGGTATCAATCAATTATCTATTGTTTCTCCTTGTTTTGCTTTACTTTCTTGTGGATTATGTGGTTTTACTCGACACCTTCTTTTGGGTCTTTTATTTTATTTTTTTTTAATTTGATTATTTCTTTGTGCTTTCTCAGCTAAAGGCTGCTTCTTTCATCGATCCTGATTTAATTTGTAGGTGTTTTAATTCAATTTCTCATGGATTGTGTTGATTTTAATTGCCCCTTTCTTCTGGGTTCTTTATTTTCCTTCAATTTGATTATCTCTTTCCTGTTTTTTAGCTAGAGATCTCATCTTTCATTGTTCATGACTCAATCTGTAAGTGAATTTCTATTCAATTTTATCTTTCTTTGTTGAAGCAGATTGAGTAAATATTTGTTTTGGGTTTGTATGGGACTTGGGTTCTTCCTTGAAACCATGTGTAAAAAGAAAAGAAAAAACAGGCGTTCTCGGTTTTGGGTTCTTTCCAATTGTGCATTGGTTGGATTTGGAGGAATCGATAATGCCTAATACCCAAACCCACCTGAATCACTATCCGATTTTATGTTTCATTGTACTCCCGATTTACTGATGAGTGATGACATGTATTGATTCAGCCGGTGTATGAAATGCACAAACAGATGTTGGATGCTGGTGTTAGTTTCTCTAATTAGATTGCATGAAATTCATTTAAGCTACTCAACTCTTTATTGGATATTCTGATGCAAAATCCATGTACTAATAATAGATTGGTATTTCTTATTTGATTACTCTATCTAGCACTCTAGCAATAATGTACACGATACTTGTATTTGCTCAAAAGTATTTTTTCACCAGTTAAGCTTATGGGAGTAGAAGTGTTTTTTTTTTTTTCTTTTCTTTACCACTGTAGATTGTGTTATTTAAATGTGTAATTCGCGTAGGCTGCTTATTTTCATTTTTTCCTCCTTACATGTTTCATTTAAAAAATGGTTTGCCATGATTCGTCCATGTTAATGGAGACAACTTAGTAATTGCAAAGTGTTAAGGGTAAATATGCAATGGTAATATTTTTTCCTCAACTAATAATTAATAAGGTCTCTAAAAATTACCATGTGTGACCTGATGAAACTGAGATTCAACTAAATATTCCTAATATATGCATACGTTGTACTTTTTTTTTTGGTGAAAACTTGCTTTATCTTAGAGGTCGTTTATCTACACCCATTTACATATGTAAATGGTAAATATGTGTAACATTTACGTATCAATCATGTTTTTCTATAATTATTTACGCATCTTGCGTGTAAATCAGACGTGTAAATGGTGTGATTTTCACACCAAGATTTGAACACTTGTCGAGGTGCGCTTTCGAAGAATACCCGTTGTTGGAGGCGGACGGTTTGGTGTTGGGGCATTTCCCTAAAATAGGTTCTAGGTTCGAACCCCCTCCAATGCAAGAAAAATAATAATAAAAGAGGTCTCAAAGTTTGGGCATTTCCATGAAAGAGGTTCTAGGTTCGAAACCCCCCTCCAACACATTAGAAAAAATAATAATAAAAGAAGTCTCAAAACGGATGATTTTAAGGGACAAGATTTGTAAGACAAAAAACATATTAGAAGATTAAAGTGGCTCCAATGATTTTAAGGGACAAAATCTGTAAGACAAAATACATATTGATAATAAAATTTTTAAGGGACAATCTATAAGATAAATATCTCAATGATTTTTCTATATCAACTTTTAACTAGTTAATTACCTTATTATTTTAGTTTTCTTCCAATATCTCTATGATTTTTCTAAAGTCATTTATTATTGTAATACTTTAAAAATCTTTAAACATGTATATATGAATGTAAAAGAGAAGAAATAATGTATTTTATATAGCATTATGACATCATTCAAAAGTAAATATTAGCATAAAGCCTATGAGATGCGTGGGTTAAGTTTTATGCAAATTGAATAATGAATTAAGATCAATATTGAATTGAATATCAATTAATAAAAATATTAATAATAATACTATTTGCTTAACCATCAAAATATAAATTCATATTTAATTAACCAAACATGTTGGAATATATTTTTATGAAGGTGATCACTGATAGAAATGTATTTTTTAGAAAAGTATATTTCATATTGAAAGACATGTTCTTTTTGAAGGATCTAAAATGCAAATGAAAATTTTGATATAAAATGAACATTTTTTCTCTTTTTTTAAATCATTATATTAGAATTTAATTTAATGAATAATAAGCATCATATACAAAATCTTTTAATACATTTACATATATCATTGAAACAAATATGGTAAAATAAATCACATATGTAAATGATGCGAAAATATTGTTATTAGACAAACGTTGTAAAAAAAACGCATGTGTAAACGTTACATTCTTAAAATTTGAATATTCATCATTTACATGTGTAAATTGTATTTACATATCACATGTGTAAAAAACAAACGACCCCTTAGTATTAATACTATATGTAAATGTTTTTTTGTTACGGCAATTAGTATATGTATAATGTATATTTTTTATAATTTGGTTATTAAAAGAAGTTTGAATGCTCTTGATAGAATAAGTATGTGAATATTGTAGCATGCATGTCCAATGAAAAGTTCTCCCTGCAGGAAATGCGTACGTTGTCAACTCTTCAAATGGATCTGCCATCGGCAATGGCTTTATAATGTATCAAGATCACGTCATTTCCGCCTTTTAAAAAACTAAAAAAAAAAAACTCATATTAGATACTTAGAAATAAAATTGGACACGACACCCCTCTCTCGTGTCATATAAAAGTTGTTTAAATCTCATTTTCTCTCATCAACTCATCTAAAATTATTTGGCATGTTTCCTTATTCATTTTTAGGTAAATCACAAATTATCTTCTTGGGCTAAGAACACTCATACAGTCATACTTTCCCTCGAAGGGAGATGTACTAAATATTAGATCAATTGGAGACCTGGAATTATTATATAAAAAAATTAGAGACCTGAAATCAGTTAGCTCCTTAGGGCCTGTTTGGATAAATGAGTGGAGTGAAATGAAGTGGATTTTACATGTGGAGTGGAGTGAAGAGAAGTAGGTTGAAGTTAAAATATAATACTTCATTTCACTCCATTTGGATGCTTATTTTGAAGTTAAGGTTTGAAGTAGAATCTACTTTTACTCAAGGAAATGAAAGTAGTTAGAGTTGAAGTGAAATGGAGTACATATGGCTCATAACATTACTTCATCTATTAGGCCAGACTCATCCAAACGGGGGTAGAGTTGAAATTTTAGACAGTTAGGGCCCATTTAACTCCACTCTACTCTATTTTTTGCCTATCCAAATAGGCCCTTAGGGAAGTTGTGGAGAATTGAGTCAGCCGGTGATTCAATTTGGATACAAGGTAATGGGTAATTACTTGATGAAAATAGGTTTAGCATATTAAGCTTACGTAGAGTGGTTTTTGGTGAAAATGGGTAAATCCTTTTTCCACTGATCCTTGACATACTTAGGAATGAACTTATCCATAAATTCTTCAGTGAACGTCTTCCATGCATCTTCTTCTGTCACGGTGTCTGCTTGGATTACTGCTTTAACCGAATTCCACCACTGGAGGGCTATTCCTCGAAACATGTAAGCTGACAAACTAACTTTCTGCTTCTGAGTGCAACGGAAAACTGCGAATATTTGTTCAAGCTGTTCTATGAAATCATCCACTACCATGGGGTCTTCTGAACCATGAAATTCTGGAGGAAACCTCTTCCTAAATTTTTCATAAAGGTCATTCGGATCCACTACTTTCGGAGGCATAACTACTTGCACCGGCTGAGCTGCCCGATTTGTTAATTCTAGAATTTGGGCTTGAAATCCTGCCCTATCTTGATCAGCTTGTGCTCTCTCAGCGGCTCGTTCTTCTTTTTCTCGCTGTCTTTGCTCAATCTGGTCAGCCTGCGACTGCATAAAGGCTTCCAAGAGTCGATTGAAACGGTCGTCATTAGAGTTCGACCCACTTCCATTATTATCTTGCGATTGAGTTTCTTAGTGTGCCATTTCCTGCAGAAGAGTGTTAGTAGTTGATTCCTAACAATAATCTAACAAACAACACTATAGACTTTACCATTAATACGTAAAGCCTGTCTAACGAGATCGAAATCCTCACCACGTCCTACTTATTTCTATCCAGTTTTAAGTTCCGAGAAACGTGCTGGCTCTGATACCAACTGTCACGTCCCCAAAATACAACCAGGGAAAAACGTGAAAAATAAGAATAAATATTCAATTTCCTGTGTTTAATGCAACACATGCTCCCAAATATGGACCCACGAAAATTTCGAAACATGGTGAGTCATAATAAAACATTTGCGGAAGCATTAAATCAATTGGTATCAATATTAAAAATCAAACCAACATATAACTAGTTGGATATTTAAGGTTAAAGTTTCCAAAATAATTTAAACAAAATAACTAAATAAAAATTAGGTTCATTATGAACAGTTTGCTACTAAAATAGTCTCTATGATGAAAGTCACTCCCGTGCGGACTCAGACAGCTTCGTAGCCATCATCGGCACTCCACTCGGGTTCGTTAACTGGCTCAAACGCTTGAAACGTTTGACCCTCCACCGTCTCCTTGATAGGGTAGGGATTCGTACCTATGCACCAATAAACAAAGTAAACAGCAAGCACGAAAGCATAATTCATAAATAAAACACAAGAACAAAGTGAGTAATGACAAGTAATGATCATAAGAGAATAACAATGTGACAATGACGAAAAGAACGAATATCCTAAATCCAATCTACACAATAGAGCAATACAATAATCACACAGAAGCAATGCCACTATTTTTGGGTGGTCAGCCCTAACTATAAAGCAGGAAAACCCGTTCGAATGCCGGCGGTCATAAACCGGTTCGTAATCGTAGGCCGGATAAACCGGTTCGAAATTCGAATATTACAGTGTCTGCACACATCGGTGATCAGCCGTCCAATTACAACTGCAGTCGTTCGAATATGACCCAATCGAAATACATATATATACATATCATAGTAGAATAGACCTAATGATTTTGTAAAGCTCTGACATAGAAACTTAAGTCAAAGTGAAGGGCTGGCTGCACAAAAATCCACAATCGAATACCAATCAAATCATTCGAATAAACTTCTACAATATCTCAATCAAATACCAAGCCACATCATGGTCCATATCCAATCAATGTAAGGTATGCAGCTAATGGACCAACATCAATCTCGATCATGTATGCAAACCCGAAGGTCAAAGGATAATTCACAAGCCAATCCTAAGGTCAAACATAAGGTCTCGTACCCAACAACCACAGTAATCTCTAAATAGATAAAAGATCAACACATCCCTTCTCAATCAATGGTGCATAGACCCAATTAAGGGTTTTCCAATAAAGATGGGTTGAGCTCGAATCCATTAGGATTTCCTCGAGGTTATACGAAGTACTAAACCCCACATTAGTAATATACCGTTTGCCCGGACGGTATTTACTCAGGCCCAATGATCCAATTAATAAGGTACAAAAATATAATTTAACATATTAAAAATCAAAGATATTATTTAAATATTAATTTGAAAATAACAACCTTAATGTATAATTTTAAAAAACCTAAGGATTCCATTTATAATATTTTCCAAATTCAAGTCTTTAAAAAGTAGGCCCAAGGGTCTAATTTGGTTTCATTAAAGCTACAATGGGCTCTTTTCTAAATTCTAAAATCTGATAGGGCCATATGATAAAAATCACATGCTATGTTCTGTCACAACAGAACTTCTCTCATCCCATTATAGCCCATGCCATCAACATCCTCTCTCTTATCCCATGTATAACAAGTCTTAAAGTTATCCCCACTTCCCTGATTCCCATGCATGACCTATCATCAGGTCAACTCTCCCCCATACAGAACGGGTTCTGTCATGGATTCTGGGCCATCAAATATGCAAATTTCCAAACGATGGACATCACGCCTAGCCCATCAAGATCAATTGACATAGTGGGCCACACGGATCAATACACAAGGTCGCAAGGTTCTGCATCCGGGAACCTGTGACAGGTCCTGTCCTATTTGGGTTATTTGGTGGGTCGACAGTAATGCTATTAAACATAAGAAAATCAATTCAATGATATCCAATCTCCAATCTTTATTATTAAAATATCATAACAAGGGCATCGAAAGGTTTCTACATGCATCAACACATAAATCAAGGAAGAACACAAGTATTAAATCTACAAATTATGATTAAGTACTTGCCTGAGGTCTGCGGTTGACGGAGACGGTCTAGAATCTCTATTGCCAAAGCCCAAGGTGCTACCCCAGAGAAAAATTAGAAGAGAGAGAATTGTGTGTGAAAATAAAATAGTGTGGTGTATAAATAGGAAATAGGAATAGGAATTGTAATCTGACTTAAAGTCTAAAAATAATAGAGTTTCGTTTCTAAAAAGATAGGAGTTTGGATTAGAAAAGAATTATACCACTAAATTGGGCCTGGGTTGACTATGGGTTAGGATACCTATCCAACAAGCCTAACTCACCAAACCTAAGCCTAACGTGGTCCCCACTTAGACTAATCGCGTATTTAATTAATATACAATCAATTAAATAATAATAATAAAATAATATAATATTATATATATAATAACAAAACGTCACATCTAACGAGTATTTAGACATTTATTCCTTTACCTTTTTGTAGGAATGAAAGAGATGGAGAGTGAGTGTGAGAGGAATGATGTTTTCATGTTTAGTGATGAGCATTTGGGTGAGATGAGTGGGTTGGAGGGGGGAAGAGATACCATTCAGGTGTTGTGTGGGTACATTTGCCAAAGCTTTGGAGATGCTCCAGGGAGAGTTAACGTTTTTGCTTCTGGCGACTTTAAGATCAGCTGTGAATGTACTTCTGGCAGTCAGGAAGGTTAGAACCTTTTTTCTGACTTTGGCTTTTGTTTTTTTTTTTCTTGTTTTTCTTACTTTGACGTATTATTTTCTAATCTATTTGGATACTTGTTTTTCTCTGTAGCCTAATAATATATGTGACATGAAAATCCTTATCTATTTCATCTTCCTACCTTTGGCTTTTGAAGATACTGATATTTTGGGACATAGATAGTGACTACTACTTGATGAATACATGTATGCATGCACTATTGCAGTCTTTGGGATTAGATGAGGTTATGTGAATCTCTACTTTCCAGCAGCTTTGTGATACTCGAGATGTGCCAACACTGATTCCAGTTGAAAAGATTGCATCTCTAGAGCCAGGTCAGACAACAAAGCAAATTCTTCAGTTTCATTTTCATCAACAGCTGGCTATATTTTGTAATAAGAAAAGGTATCTTGTTAAGTTGAGGTAAAACATTGGTTATTTTATAAAACCACTCTCCTTGGTTATGGATGTCTGTATGGACCATGGCAGCAGCTACAAGGAATGCTTGTAATTTTTTCCTCCATAGCAGTCCAACTTTATCAGCTACTTGTTAACTTGGAATGTCAGACTGCACACATTCAATTTTGGACACATTTAATATCAAGAGTTTTGATTAGATGAACAGGGATTTTTCTTTGAAATGTACATTTTGTGGATTGAGAACTGAGTTGGTTGCATAAGAGTTGGGGATATAAACTGGTATAATTTAGGTAAATCCATATCATGATTTGCATATTTGTCAAATATATGAAATGCAGGCAACTAATACTATCACTTTACTTACAACTACGCGTTGCATGTACCCATTACTAGTCTACATAATTAAAAAGACACGGCTGCTTTCCTTTTTTTCCTCTTGGTTCCTTCAAACCCATCTGCTGGCATTCATTTACATGAGTTTCGTGGACCCACTTGCATGCACAAGACAATTTGTTTCAACATGTGGCATCCACTTAGATGCAAGATGTCCATGTAAGATACAATCTTGTGGGGCCCACGGCATGCAAACAATTTTCATTCTTGCCAGGAAAAAGAAGGAAGACGTCTGAGAGCTCTTTGAAGTTTTCTTTGTTAATGATTCTGGATCCATTGGGCCTTAAAGCCCAACTCATTGGCTTAGTCAAACTGTAATATATTGTATAGATATTTCATTCTATCTTAGGTCATAGCTGACTAGACAATAACTAAATTGTAGCACTAAATTGTAGCCTTAAACAAGGTTTGTACATTATATATATGAAGATCAATCGATCCTTGGGAACGATCCCATTACAATTTACATTGTCTTCAATATTGGTTCCTGACAGTGCTTGTTCCTAACATGGTATCAGAGCCACAGCTCTAGTGTTCTTCAAGATCCAAGTTTTTTGTGGATCCCCCTGGTCATCTTCCAAGATTTGGAAGCCATTCAGAGTTTTTTATCCAACCTGATTACCTTTGATCATCACAAATCATCTCAGATCAGGCGTGGCCCACCTATGATCATCATCACCATCTTAGCGGAATCTACCCTTCATGGTCGCCAGAATATCTTCTTGTTTATGAAGATTTTTTCCATATTTTTTTTATCACCAGAGGTAGGTCATCTGCTCATTTCTAATGGTTGTAATTTTTATCCAAAAGTTTCAATCTCGGCCGTCTAGATTCTCGGATCTTGATCTTTTTTGAGGGGTTCTTCTTCCATCAGTTGTGGTTTTTAGATCTCCTATCATCCCTCTCCTCTGATCTGTCCAAAGATCATCTGGTGGGGCCCCTGTACTGCTTCTCTACCCTGACGGCCTGGATGATTTTTGCAGTTTTGGTGCAATTCTTCTCCCCTGACGACCTTAGCATCTGATGGTTTGTTTTTTATAGTTGCTGCTGATTGTTCTGCTGCTATTTACTGCTCTACTGGTGTTACTGCTGTGTCTTGCTATTTGTTTTGGGCATCTTCTCTACTACTCAATCAGTGCTTGTAAACATATAATTTCTGTGCTTTCCATATTGATCAGAAGCTTGTTGCTGTGTGATTAGTTTTCTTCATCAGTCTGCTGCTTCATCTGACTGTTTGTTTCAAATGGAGAAATCTGAAATACATTTAATCAAGTTTAATGGTACTAATTATCCATCTTGGGCTTTTCAATTTGAACTTTACCTAGAAGGTAAAGAATTATGGAGCCATATCTCTGGGACTGATCCCAAACCAACCGAGGATGAGAAGAAAATTGTGTCCTGGAACACAAAAGATGCTAAAATCAAAACTTGGATTCTTGGGTCCATGGAACCTCAGTTTTTCATGAATTTGAAACCATACAAAACTGCCAAAGATATGTGGAACTATCTAAAGAAAGTATATCATCAGGGGAATTCTGCACGCCAATGTCATTTGGAATTTGAAATTGCAAACTATATGCAAGGCACTTCCTCAATTCAAGACTATTATTCTGGTTTCCAGAATTTATGGGCCGAATTAGATGAAATCAAATATGCAAATGTCTCTGCACAGGCTCTTCCAGAATTGCTAAATATACTCGCAACTAGTCATCGGGATCAATTTCTCATGAAATTAAGGTCTCAATATGAATCGGTCAGATCCAATCTCATGAGTAGGGTACCTTCTCCATCCCTAGATGAATGTCTAAATGAATTGCTGCGAGAGGAACAGAGATAATTGGCCCAATCTGGTGTGCTACAACAGACTACTCATGGTGCCATTGATGTTGCCTATAATGTACCCACTCAATCATCGAACTCACCAGTTCATGCTACTTATGCTCCCAAAGGAAAGCAACCAAGCAAGGATGTCAGTAAAGTGCATTGCTACAAGTGTCATACTTTCGGCCATTATGCAAATCAGTGCAAGCAGCGGATCTGCAATTATTGCAAAGCATCTGGACATTCGATCAATGAATGCCGCAAGCGTCCTCAGAACAGAAATCCAAAAGTTTACCAGGCTGTCACTGCTACTTCTGATTCTTCTTCCACCTCTTCTTTTGCCCCTGCTTCTGCTGCTCCAGTCACTCCTGATATGATCCAACAAATGATCCTTCAGGCTTTTTCCACTCTTGGTATATCTGGTAAAAATCACTCTCTCTCACATTGGTATTTTGACTCTGGTGCCTCCAATCATATGATCGACTTCATCATCCCAACACTTTTCCAAAATTAAACCATATGATGGAAAAATTCTGGTCCATGCTGCTAATGGTACAAATATACCAATTACTTCTGTTGGTGATATTTCTCATTCTTTACCCTTACATGATGGTTTTTGTTCGCCAAATCTTTCTACCAATTTAATCTCTGTAGGTCAATTGGTTGATGGTAACTGCAATATTTCTTTTTCCTCCTCTGGTTATGTGGTGCAGGATCAGGAGACGGGGAAGGTAATAGCGAAGGGGCCTAAGTGTGGGCGTTTGTTTCCTATTCACATACCAACACCAAATCCAAATATGTCTTTGTTTGCTTCAACAGTTGTTTCTAAGAATAATGTGCAGTTATGGCACAATAGATTAGGACATCCTATTTCCAAAGTATTGTTATATTTGTTAAATTCTGGTCATATAAATAAAATGAAGTTTTTATCTTCAGATGTTGCTCGTGATTGCACCACTTGTAAGCTAGGGAAAAGTAAAATTTTGCCTTTTCCATTACATGTTTCTTCTGCTACCAAATATTTTGATTTAGTACATAGTGATGTTTGGGGTGTTGCACCAATTGTTTCTCATTCACAGTATAAGTATTTTGTGACTTTCATTGATGATTATAGTCGTTTTACATGGGTTTATTTTCTACATGCCAAATCGGAAGTCTTTGATGTGTTTAAAAAATTCTTGAATTCCGTTCAAAATCAATTTTCAATATGTATTAAGATTTTTCGTACAGACTCAGGGGGGGAATATATGTCCGCAAAATTTCAAGAATTTTTACAAGACAAAGGGATTATATCCCAACAGACTTGTCCCTACACCCCCCAACAAAATAGTGTTGCAGAACGGAAAAATCGTCATCTTCTAGATATGGTCAGGTTATTATTAGAATCCTCGAATTCCACCTAGATTTTGGCCAGAAGCATTAACCACTGCTACTCATATCATCAACCGTCTTCCTTCTCCAACACTTCATAACACCTCTCCACATTTCCTTCTTTTCCAAACTGAACCACAATACACATATTTACACACTTTTGGTTGTGTTTGTTTTGTTCATCTTCCAACCCATGAACGTTCCAAGTTATCTGCACAATCTGCAAAATATGCTTTTCTTGGTTATGCTTCTCAACAAAAAGGTTTTATTTGTTATGACACCACCTCCAAGCGTATTCGGATTTCTAGGAATGTTGTTTTCTTTGAACATCAATATTTTTTTCAGTCTTATCCTGATTCATCTCCAGAAATCACATTTTCTAAAGTACCATCCTTTGATGATGAATGTCTTCATTCACCTCTGCGATTTCATCCGGACAAGGTGTATGTTCGTCGACGAGGAACAAATGCCACCCCTTTGCCTCTTCTACAAGAACCAGCCCTAGATCCTTCTTCAGCACCAAATCCACCTCCACTTTCTCTTCGTCATTCTTCTCGTATCTCTCGGCCTCCGGATCGATACAGTTTTTCTCATTCTTCATATTTAGCTACCTTATCCTCTGTTTCAATTCCTAATTCTTATTCCCAAGCAGCAAAGCAGGAATGTTGGAGAAAGGCTATGGAAGAAGAACTTCATGCTCTCAAGCAGAACAAAACATGGGTTGTTGTTCCATGCCGAGTCTCGGTTAAACCGATCGGGAGTAAATGGGTTTACTCTATCAAATTGAAGGCAGATGGTACTTTGGATAGATACAAGGTAAGGCTTGTGGCGCTAGGCAACAGACAGGAATATGGCATCGACTATGACGAAACATTTGCGCCTATAGCAAAGATGACCACAGTTCGCACCATTCTTGCCATCACTACATCCAAATCTTGGCATCTTTTTCAATTTGATGTGAAAAACGCCTTTCTTCACGGTGATCTTAAAGAGGATGTTTACATGCGACTGCCTCAAGGTTTTCCCAAATCATTAGAAGGACAAGTTGCTCATTTGAAACGGTCTTTGTATGGGCTAAAACAAGCACCAAGAGCATGGTTTGACAAATTCAAGGATGCATTACTGAAGCTGCAATTTCAACAGAGTCCTTATGATCCATCATTATTTTTGAATTAGACATCAACAGGAATTACTATTCTTCTCGTTTATGTTGATGATATCATAATCACCGGCACAGATACAGCCAGGATTAATGATCTCCAAGTTTCTCTTCATCAATCTTTTCAAATGAAGGATCTGGGACCTCTGCAATATTTTTTGGGTTTGGAAGTACATCAATCTGAGAAAGGGATGATTCTGCATTAACATAAGTATACTATGGATTTAATTGAATCAGCAGGCCTGTCAAAATCCACACCTGTGGATACTCCTCTGGAACTGAATCTTAAACTCCATAGTGATAGTGGTGATCCCCTTCCTGATCCGACATATTTTCGACAGGTTGTCGGCAGTCTTATATATTTGACTACTACTTGGCCTGACATTAGTTATGCAGTAAACTTGATGAGTCAATATATGACCAAGCCTCATCATCTCCATTTAGCAGTTGTTCGAAGCATTATCCGTTATCTTCTTGGCACTTCCCACAGAGGCTTGTTTTTTCCTGTTGGCTCTCCAGTGATACTGACTGCCTACTCTGATGCTGATTGGGCAGGTTGCCCTGATACTCGTGGGTCCACAACGGGGTGGTGCATGTACTTAGGTGATGCCCTTATTTCATGGAAAGTAAAAAAGCAAGACAAAGTTTCCAAATCTTCCACTGAAGCAAAATACCGGGCTATGTCTGCTGCTTGCTCAGAAATTCTATGGCTTCGTGGCCTTCTTGAGGAACTTGGATTCTCGCAAAAATCTCCCACCCCCCTCCATGCAGATAACACCAGTGCCATTCGGATTACAGAAAATCCAGTGTTTCATGAAAGAACTAAACATATTGAGGTTGCTTGCCATTTTATCCGGGATGAATATCTACACAATATTATTTCTCCTCCGTTCATCTCCTCCAGCCTCCAAATTGCTGATATTTTTACAAAAGCACTTCCTCGACCACGACATCAGTTCTTGACCGACAAATTGATGCTTGTTGACTCATTAGCATCAATTTGAGGGGGGGTGTTAATGATTCTGGATCCATTGGGCCATAAAGCCCAACTCATTGGCTTGACTCATTGGCTTAGTCAAACTGTAATATATTGTACAGATATTTCATTCTATCTTAGGTCATAGCTGACTAGACAATAACTAAATTGTAGCACTAAATTGTAGCCTTAAACAAGGTTTGTACATTATATATATGAAGATCAATCGATCCTTGGGAACGATCCCATTACAATTTACATTGTCTTCAATATTGGTTCCTGACAGTGCTTGTTCCTGACATTCTTGGGCTTAAGAAGATTATTTCTGCCCTCTTTTGAAGTTTTTCTTCGGCCTAAGAAGATTATCTCCTCCCTCCCTCATCTTGCAAAATAAAATTGAAGCTCCTCCCTGGATTAAGTTAGTGGATGCGTTTTTGACATGCATTTGGTTATTGGTTTTCTGTGATGCATTTTGTAGATATTTGATGTCCTTCCATTCATGTGAAAAAAATATAAGTTAAAAAAAATACCCTCCTTTGCTTTCTATTTGATTTGCTTTTTATACAAATTTAGGGCTTCCGGGTTTATCAGCAAATGGGTATATACATTGTGTTTGCTTTTCTACCGATTTTCCTTTCTTCTCTTAAATATATTGTGTTTTTTAGTATTTGATTTTTTATTTATCAAACAGGTGTATCAGCAATCGATTGCTGCGACAAGCAATTTGGATGGGCCTAAGGTCACATCTGCTCATCCAGATTCTGGATGCTTCCGATGACCCAATTACTCAGATGTTGATTAAGAAGAGGTGCTGAAATGGCAACAGAATGGTGCTCATAGGGAATCTCAAGTCGGCGATGAATTGCAGCTACATCAAGGACTATGAGTTTGTCGCAATCTTTGATGCAGATTTCTGACACTCGTCTGATTTCTTAAAGAGAAAAAGCGTTCCCCATTTCAAGGTATATTTGATACCTCTGTGCAATTTACAGATTTTGTGAACTGGGGTGTTCCTAATTCTTACCATGTGCACTAATATTTTCCTTGAAAAGCATTTGAATTTATACATTTTTTAAAATTATGACATCAATCACTGTCTTGAATTGGAAGTTTGATGAAAACTTGGATATCCTTGGGTAATCTGCCATCTTGTCATGCTTATAGCTTTTCTGAATCACAATGTTTATTTGATGTACCATTCTCTGGAAACTGAGATTTCAAATGGGTTTTTATGGGGTTGTTGAGATTTGATGCAGATTGCTTAAATGTCCAATTAGGTTTTTTGGGATTGGGATATTGGATTGAGATTTAGGTTCCAGTACTTTTGGCTTCACTTTCTAATTAAAATCCTATACCTAATCTAAGCCTTTGAGAACCAAACAAGATGAAACAGACTACAATCTTAAACCAAGGTTCATACTGTAAAAAGCAAACAAACAAAATGCTACAATAATTATTTTTAGTTGAGGAAAATTAATTTATACATTGATTGAAACTTAAAGCAAGTAGATGAGTCCCTCTTCACTCTTGAGCCTTTGGCATAAAATGCAGGTACCACATTGTTGAAGTGGATCCTTCATGTCATGCCCGGCATCATAATGCATGAAACTGAAGTAGCTCAAAAAATCAAATCATGAAAGTTATAATTTATATATGGGTGTAGTAATGATAGTTGATAGGTCCTCCTGTATAACATGCTACGATGCCCGGAAACAACATGGATATAAGTATGACAGAGATCAACTTCACATATAAAAATATCAGATACAAAACTGATATCCAGCCTATTTAGAAGTATCCGAGTATTATACCCAATTTATCAATTAAGTTTAAAGGCTATACCCAACATATACCCAATGCATTACAAATGTAACATAAAAGACAATAGAAAATGGATTAAATAGAAAGCAAATATTGTGCAACTGGGTGATAACAACCTTTTGGTTATAAAGGAGCAATAGTTTTGGTTGGAAGAAATTGATAATCAAATAATGATCAGGTTTAAAAGGTGCAACGCTGTACATGATTTTCTTCAATATTGACAAGATAGTTTCTCTGAACCGCACATATTCAACACTAAATGACATTTGGAGAGATGAAATACAGAACATAAGAGAGAGAGAGAGAGATGAATGTCGTGCCTCCTTTGAGGATCGACTGTTGTTTATATAAGGGCTCAATTCCCTAATTACAATCAATTACAAATCTAATTAGATCCTAAACTGAAGCAACAAATTAAGTAACAACCTTTGACAAATTACAATGCAACAAATGGGTACAATAAATGGGCCTAAATGGATGGGCCTGGATTGACACCCCCCTCAAAATGATGCTAGGGAGTCATAAAACAGCAATTTGGATACAAGAAATTGATGCCGAGGCCGAGGAAGTCCCTTCGTGAAGATATCTGCAAACTGAAGTTCTGTAGGGACATGAGGTAGACGAATGACATCACGCCTATATTCATCTTGAATAAAGTGGCAGTCAACTTCGATATATTTGGTGCGTTCATGGAAGACGGGATTTTCAGTGATGCGAATAGCCCCAGTATTATCGGCATGCAATGGAGTAGGAGAGGTTTGAGTGAACCCGTCCGAAAGAAGTCCCCGGAGCCATAAGATCTCAGAAAAGCAGAAGACATTGCCCTATATTCAGCTCCGTTGAAGATTGAGACACCCGTTCTTGTTTCTTGCATTTCCAAGAAATGAGAGAATTGCCAAGGTACATGCACCAACCAGTAGTAGAACGACGTGTGTCCTGACAGCCTGCCCAGTCAGTATCCGCATAAGCGGTCAGATGAAGAGGATTATCCTTTGGATAATATAAACCACGAGGGACAGTTCTTAGCAGATAGCGGATAATGCGCTTCACAGCTGCCAAATAAAGGTGGCGAGGAGCTGTCATGAACTGGCTCATAAGATTAACATCATAGGATATGTCAGGTCTAGTGAGGAAGTCATTGTAATACTCCTGAATAGACTGAGTGCCTTGAGAGATTTCAAGTTCCAATTGAAACTGGCGAACAGCATTGCCCTGTTGATAAACTTTCTGAAGATAGTCCCACATTTCACGAGCATTTTTGCAAGGTTTTAGGTTGAGAATAAAATGTGACTCAACAGAGCCTAGCGACCAGGTCTTGATTTTAGCATCCTTTGCCTTCCACGCTAAAATCTTCTTATCATCTTCCTCAGGTTGAGGTTCAGATCCATCAATGTGTCCGCATAGTTCTTTTCCTTCCAAGTAAATTTAAAATTGGAAGGCCCATGAGGTATAATTTGTTCCATCAAAACGAATCAAGGCTATCTCATTTTTTTCCATTACTAAAAACTAGTAAGTACACAGAAATAAGCCCTAAAAGGAGACAGACAAGGAGAACAAGTGTAGATCCTCTATGTTCACCGTGGTGGTGCAATTGTAAATAGACCACAGTCACAATTGATAATAACATATAGCAACCAACAGACAAGATTGGATGAATAAAAGAAGCCCAGATCAGTTCCCAGAACCCACAGGAGAAACAGGGCACAAAAATATAAAGCGTAACAATCCCCAACGCAGGAGCAACTTAGCAATAGTAGACAAAATAGCAGAAATCCAATAGAAAACACCAATAAACAGTAGGAATTAATAGCAGGAATCAACAATAGCTAGCATCAGTTGATAGAAAGATGGCAGCACCAACCATCGCACACAGCAGACCACAGCCACAGTAAAAAACGGCAAAAACGTCCCCGCCGGCTGTGGGTAAATCCACACATGGGCCCCACTTGGTGATCTGGACACAGATCAAAGTGTGGGGATGAAAAGAAAGGAATTTTATGCAACTACTGGAAGTGGTCGCATGAAGATCAAATCCATATCCAGGATGTTGTACGGCCGAGATGAAAACTATTGGCAAAGAATGAATTTTCACAAAAAATGGTAGAAAACCTACCTCTGATGATCAAAAAATTAGGAAAAAATCTTCAGAAATCCAAGAAGCTCAAGGCGACCAAGATGGTAATATTCCGCTGATGTGTGGGTGATGATCACAGGTGGGCCATGTCTGATCTGAGATTATCAGAGATGATCTGGCTGAAGAGGATGATCACAGATGATCATAGACTGGCTCCCAATGTTTGGAAGATGAGTTAGGAGAAGATCAAAGATGGTCGACCTTGCTCTGATACCATGACATTTGGAGAGATGAAATACAGAACATAAGAGAGAGAGAGAGAGAGATGAATGTCGTCCCTTCTTTGAGGATCGACTGTTGTTTATATAAGGGCTTAATTCCCTAATTACAATCAATTACAAATCTTAGATCCTAAACTGAAGCAACAAATTAAGTAACGACCTTTGACTAATTACAATGCAACAAATGGGTACAATAAATGGGCCTAAATGGATGGGCCTGGATTGACACTAAAAACTATATCATCTACAAGGGAAAGAAATCACAAGAGATGAACATTTTAGAGAGATATGTTACAGCAACATGTCATGTATAAGTAACAAATACTAAGTTATTAGTAAGAGAAGCTGTGCAATTCTTTTCTAGGTGAAGAGTTCCAAATTATTGGAATAGGGTAATTTATCTTTGTTCAATCAATGTCACATCATAAAGAGTCAAGGAGAACATGGGGATTGAATGTTTAAAGATTTGTATACACCATTGTCATAATACTTGATAGTTCAAGATTTTTGGACGATCATTTCAGCCATGCAGTTTGTGAGGAAAACAATTTATCTTTAGGCCCACAAAACAAAACAAAAAAATCTGCACATTTCTAAGTATCGGGCAAGCACTGCCTCCTTTGCAGTCGTATGTGTTTATTGGAATATTGATGCAACGAAATTTTCATTTATAACAATGGATAGGAGTTCCCTTTGAAACTAATGCAAAAGTTTAGTAAGGTCACAAACTCTGCATTTAGATGTTGAAATTTGACATAAGGTGACTGAAACTATATTGAAAAAGAAATAAGTTATGTTTGAACAAGGACCCCTACCATTTTGCACGTAGAGAAACTGTTTTCCTACTTTTTAGAGATATATTTTTCCAGGTAGAATTCCCGGAATCATCAATAAATTTTTTTCTGCTACAATACATCAAATAGCCAGATAGAACCTTAACTTTTATTTCTCTTTATCATAGTCTGCTAATTTGCAAGTAATTTGGTTGTACTTTTAATTTTGGACCCCTTTAATTTAACTATTTAGCGTGATTGATTTGGGAGTTTGGTGGTTTTAGTTTATGGGTTTACTGAGAATTTATGGATTTTGGGATTCTTGCATGTATAATAATTGTATTATGCGATGTCAAAGAAGAGGGTGATTTAGCCACCCCCTCCTTTGAGATCTCCATAGGCAGACTAATTTTTTTGTGCATTAAGCTTTGTAAATATCTAAAAAATTGCCAATAATTTTCTTATCAAAATCTAACATTATATGCTGAAATATTAGAATGTTATGGATTTATTGAGAACTTATGGATTTGGGGATTTTTTGCATCTACAATAACTGTATTTATTTTTAAAGCATTTACCATTTGGTCTTCTATTCGCCCTATGTTTTGAGATATGATTTAGCCAACCTCTCCTTTGAGGTCTCCATAGGCACTTTTGTGCGTTAAGATTGTAAATATCTAAAATAATTATCTATAATTTTCTCAATAAAATTTGGCATTGTGTGTCAAAACATATTGCGAATACAAGATCAAATGAAAAATGCATTGAAGGAAGTTCATAAAACATCATTCTCGAACAACAAAAAACATTTCCAAACTTACCTCATTATCGTGTTGCTTTTTATTTTTAATATAAAACATTTGTAGTAATTTTCAAAAGTTGAGCCAAATTTGCCAAAGGCAACATCGGGTCTAGGAGTATAAAATGAATTGGGTCTAGGTTGAGTCCTCCATGGACTTTTATTTAACTGACTCCATTTATATTCATACTGTTGGGATTGGTGTATGCCCTAAAGCCCACTAGCTGCACTCTCATCTTTTGTTACTGGATATTTACTGGTTATTTAATGGAATGACTATTTTCTCTTTAAACATGTATATATGTATGGTTGCGTCAGGCCCATTGTTTCTAGTAAATGAATTAGGTGTGTAGTGCCTACATACAGATAGGTCTGATTCATGGACACTGGAAACAACATATTTGTTCATAACTGAAAGATGGAGTTGGGCGCTCCATCTTGGTATAAGTTATAGTGAGAGACTCTCCTGTATTCAGGGTGACTTACCTAAGTCATGGGAGGACATTCCCGGATTTATCTCATTAGTGCATATGCAATGCATTGAACAGGACCATTGTAGGTGTGATCTCTAAAATAGTACTATCACTGAGAGAGATCAAGTCACCTCAGGCTACTGAGTGACCAGTGCTCTTAATCTTGAGCATTTGTGGATGAACTGACGAAGTCAAGTTCTTGTGCTTTAATTCACTATGGGTGAGATTCTTTTCATGGATCGTCCCCTTAGAATTATCCGATTAATCATCAAAAACTAAGATCTTAGTATATGGATGTTCCATATGGATATTGAACTTGTGGGTCGCTCCCTGGACTAAGAGAATGATATCCGAATGATGATTAAGTTAAGGATATGAAGTTCTAAGGTTTAGATGCAATCAAGAAGGTTGATAGTACATCTGATAACCTGACTTGATTATGGATGTTACATATAGGGGCATTTAGGTCATTTTACTTAGTAGGTCGAAGACAACTGTCATTTTATGACGAGCTTATTATATTATATATTTGTCCCTGGAATTCAACAATAACTCTTTAATGGAATGAGTTAAGGTTAAAATGGTCTTAATGTTGCTATGGGTTTAGCATGGACATTTTGGTCATTTTGGGAGCCAAGGGCAAATATGTCTTTTGGTCCCTTCTCTAGTCACTTTCCTAGATTGGCATGGTTTCCTAAATTGTTTAGATGACATTTGGTTGAATTATTTTAGTGGAAAAATAATTTTGAGTTTAAATTCAAATAGGCCTTTGATGGCATACATGAATTTAATTCTAGATAAATTATTAGTGGGCCATGGTGTGCATTATTATGAACGTCCATAATGGGAAATCCATGGGTAAGTTTCCAACTTTGAGTAGGTCTCTCTACTTGGAAGGTTGGACTCCTCTTTGGATTAGTTTTCCTATAGTAAAGTTTCCATTTTGAATAAGAAATTTAAATTAGTCAGTGTTGTGCAACTAGGATTACTAACTGCCAAAGTTTGTGGGATGTTCCTTTAGTTTCCTTTTCTAATTGGAGTGTTTCTAAAAGGAAATAAATCTTTTGATTATACTTTCCTTTTAAGACATCTATGAGAATTAGGAGAGATAACCATTAAGGAAAGGAATCCCAAAGATTTCTATAAAAAGATGAAACTCCCCCCTTGGACGTCCATCCCTATGCAAGAGTGTCCCACACGTCCAGCCCCTTTTCTTTTACATTGAAGAGAGTTTAAGGTCTGAGATTTTTTTCCATAGAAAAAAGTTCTCAAAACCCATCTAGAAATCTAGATTAAGATCCCACCATCTTAGCCAATCAGATTTGGAAGTGAAATAGAGAAGAAGATCAAAGGCAATTATACTGCAGAAAATTCCAGCAAGTTGTTTGCTAATTGCAAGTCTGAGTTCAGCCATTTGGATCTTTTATTTCAGAGATTTGAAGTCTACAAATCATCAAGGTAATAGTCTTCTTGAATCTCCTTTAATTATACACTTGTTGGTCATGAATCCATAGAGTTATTTTGCGATCTCTATGGCTGATTTATGCTGCCCAGATCAGATTTTTTAAAATCTGTCATGTTACAAATCAGCCATGGACGTCCTTCCTTAGTGATGTCCAGATCTGAATCGCAGTTTCTTTCAGTGGTATCATAGCAACTCCGTGTGAAATCATGATCCCATGTTGTGTTTAATTAATCCTAGATTGATTATGGGCATGGTGGCACCCTACTAAAGTTATATCAAGATTTCTTTATGTGATGCATGTTGTGTGCAAGTTTCATTAACATTGCTGGAATTTGTTTTCCATATTTGTTTAAAGATGCACATAGTGTTTTGCATGCAGTAACCTCTTTGTTTACAACCATATATTGCATCCTTGATGGTTCGCATGATTGTTATGTAGATTTGGATGTTTTTTCATTAGTTGGAAAGTGTACGATTGCGCGTTTAGCAATCATAGGAAGTTGTAATTCTTTCTTTACTTTTATTCCAACTAGTCTTGATGTAAGCTTTCTTAAAAGGCATAGGCATCTCCGATGTAATTTGGGGTTTTGTTTTTTATGGGTTTGCTTGTATAAATTTAATTTATTGGAACAAGCAAGAAGAAGAAAGTTTCAAGCAAGATAGGTTGCAAGTAACCGGATTCCTTAGTGGTGGAGGAGACAAGGATTCTTGGTGCAAGATGAGATCTACTTTTTGATGTCCTAGTTCGATAAGGATTTGAAGTTCGAAGAGCAGGGAGCCATCAAGGATTACATACTTTTATTTGCTCTTATATATGGAAAGCATCGATGAATGTTTTATATAATTGCTATAATTGTCACCTAGAAACATGGCCACCATTAGGTTCTAAAATTGGCATCTTTTTATATTGGATTATTTTTAGTTTGGCAAATTGTTTTAAACAGAACTTAGATCAGCACCTTTTATTTTGTCTAAGGTTTAAAATGGGATAGGGTTTAGTTTATCTTGGTACCCTTGGTTTCCAAAAGAGGCTAAACTAAAATCTAATTAGATGCTACCTATGGGTTCCCATAACCCAAGTTAGGTTTTTGATTCTTTAAAGAGATTTGCTCAAATGTTTTAAAGCAGAGGTTATTTATTTTTAAGATGACATAAATCATTGAGTCATAAATTTAATTAACTAAGTTTGCTAGATTTAAAAGATTTTTTGAGTAAACAATGTAAAGGTCAAATAGTATAAACCCTAGTGATAAATGATCAAGTGGGAGAGGGGTTTTTGGAAAGACCCCACGGCCTTCCATTTTCGGTTCATGTTATCTCATTAAGGTGTTAGTAGGAGCGGCCACCCCTTCGGTGGAGTTCTTTACTAAAGACCGCTTTAATGGGTTAATGGGTGAACTAATGTGAATATTCATAATGAGGTGTTAGTAGGAGCGGCCATCCCTTCGGTGGAGTTCTTTACTAAAGATCACTTCTATAGAATGTCAATGAAGTGTTGGTGGGAGTGGCCATCCCTTCAGTGGAGCTCTTTACTAAAGTTCACTTCTAAAATGGATAAAAGTCACTTCCCTTCGGAGGACTTAAATCATAGACATTCTAGAAAATTTCATAAGAAATGATAAAACACTTGACATAAGACAGTAATGACCTCTCCCTAGGAGTTAAGAGTTATTTGTCATATGAGGCCAAACCAATCAGTGATTGGACTACCACTGGATATGTGTATCCAGACAGTGATAAAAGCATACCTTAATTCAACGTGACTGTAGGCTCGGCCATCCCTTCGATGGAGGGTCTATGAGGAGGTTGAAATACTGATACATTATGATTAGGGATAAATAATGTAAAAAGTTTTGTGCTTTGTTTTTCCATTTATAACAAGCACCATATGCATATTACATATATACTACCTGTCTAATTATAAACCGTTTCATATCCAGAGAGAGATGGGTAAAGATTCTTTTAGTCCGTTGATGTGCATTCTTCGTGAGAACAAACTGACTGGACCTAATTACGTAGATTGGAAGAGAAATCTTGACATAGTACTCACTGCTGAGGAGTACAAGTATGTCTTGTCGGAAACCTGTCCTGATTTTAATGCTAATTCTACTGATGACCAGTTAGAGGCTGAGAGGAAATGGAAGAAAGCGAATAGCATGGCTAAATGCTACATGCTTGCTGCCATGTCCAACGTGTTGCAAACACAGCACGAGCAAATGGACACAGCCTATGAAATCATGATGTCCTTGTCTGAGATGTTCGCATACAAAAGCAGGCCAGCTAGGCAAGCTGCTATAAGGACTATCATGAATACTAGAATGGCTGAGGGAACACCTGTCAGAGAGCATATGCTCAAGCTGATGGATTGTTTCAATGTAGCTGAGATTCTAGGGGCTGAGATTGATGCAGAGAGTCAAACTGATATGATTCTCGAAACTCTGCCGGACTCTTTCAATCAGTTCAAGCTCAATTTCAATATGAGCAAGATGGACATGACTCTATCTGAGTTAATGAAAGAACTCCAGGCGGCGGAGGCTATCATGAAGCCCAAAGCCCAAGCTCACTTTTTCCAGTCTTCCTCTAAACTAAACCCGAAAGGGAAGAAGCTCAAGAAGAAGCAGAATAAAGGAAAATGCCAGAAAAAGGACAATACTGGTAAAAAGAAGGACAAGGGTACCGATGGAAAGCCCAAAGGGAAATGCTTCAAGTGTGGCCTCAAAGGTCATTGGAAGAAAGATTGTCCCAAGTTGCTAGCCTCAGTTAAGAAAGGTATATCTTTTTCATACTATATTGAAACTTGTCTGGTGGTTGATTCTACTGATTCATGGATAGTAGACTCAGGAGCCACTAATCATATCTGCAATTCATTGCAGGGGTTTCAGATAATGCAGAAGATTGAGAAAGGAGAGTTTGCTTTTAGAGTTGGAACTGGAGCTAAAGTTTGGGCAATTGCAGTAGGAGTTGTTTCCTTACATTTTCCATGTGATAGGATATTAGTTTTAAATAATATTTTATATGTTCCGGACATAAGGAAGAATTTAATTTCAGTTTCCAAACTCATTGAATTTAATTATTCAGTTTCCTTCCATTCTGGTGTTGATATCAGTAGAGATGAAAATATTATATGTTCCAGTAGAATGCATGACAACTTATTTTATATATATCCTATTGCTCCCACACTGTATAATGTACAACAAGAAAACTCAACTTCCCTTAAAAGGAAGGTATCTTCAATCAATGACACATATCTTTGGCACTTACGTTTGGGTCACATTAACCTAAAACGGATTCAGAGGTTGGTAGAAGATGGGCCTTTGAGCTCATTAGATTTCGAACATTTTCCTCAGTTCGAATCTTGTCTCAAGGGAAAGATGACCAAAAGGTCATTCTCTGGAAAGGGACTAAGGTCAAAGGAGTTGTTAGAATTGATTCACACTAATGTGTGTGGTCCTATGAACAAACCGGCTCGAGGAAGGTATGAGTATTACATCACCTTCACTGATGATTACTTTAGGTATGGATATGTGTACTTAATGCGACGCAAGTCTGATGCGTTTGATAAATTCAAGCAATTCAAGGCTGAAGCGGAGTTACAACTAGGGAAACATATCAAAGCCCTTCGATCTGATCGAGGTGGCAAGTACCTCCTGGGTGAGTTCAAAGAGTACCTCACACAACATGGGATTGTGTCTCAGTTGTCTGCACTAAGTACACCCCAGCAAAATGGTGTAGCGGAGAGAAGAAACCGTACCCTTCTTGATATGGTAAGGTCCATGATGAGTCATGCGACCCTACCTATATCTTTTTGGGGATATGCCCTAGAAGCAGCAGCATACATTTTAAATCTGGTACCTTCTAAATCAGTACCTAGGACACCGCAAGAAATGTGGACAGGTCGAAAACCTAGTTTAAGACATATCCACATTTGGGGTTGTCCGGCCTATGTACTGAATGATAAAGCTACCAAGCTGGAACCCAGATCGGAAATGTGTTACTTCATTGGGTATCCAAAGGGAGCAAGAGGTGGCATCTTTTATAATCCAAAGGAGCAAAAAGTGCTTATCAACACTCATGCTAGGTACTTAGAGGATGATTGTATGATGTACCAAGAGCTTAGTTGTAAAGAAACCCTTGAGGAGATTCTTCCGGGATCTCCTATAACATCTGTACCAGATCCTGAGACAGTAGATGAATGAGATATTCCTTTTAACATTCCGGAGCCTCGTCGTAGTGGGAGAATTTCTAGACAGCCAGAAAGATATCTAGGAGTGTCTTTTAAGATAGACTCTGAAGATCTGGTTGAGGATTCTACTAGTTATGATGAAGCAGTAACGGATATAGATGCTGACATGTGGCAGCAAGCGATGAAATCTGAAATGGATTCTTTGTATTCCAATTAAGTCTGGGAACTTGTAGATGCACCTGAAGGGATTAAACCCATAGGGTGCAAGTGGATCTACAAGAGGAAGAGAGGAGTGGATGGGAAGGTGGAAACCTTCAAAGCAAGACTGGTGGCGAAAGGATATACTTAGAAAGAGGGTATTGATTATGAGGAAACCTTTTCACCAGTGGCTATGCTTAAGTCCATAAGGATTCTCTTGGCCATCGCATGTCATTATGACTACGAGATATGGCAGATAGATGTAAAGACAGCTTTTCTTAATGGAAGTCTTGACGAATGCATCTATATGATGCAACCAGAGGGTTTCATTGCTAGTCGCCAAGATAACATGTTTGTAAACTTAAGAAGTCCATTTATGGACTTAAACAAGCATCTAGAGCATGGAACATCAAGTTTAATCAGGCAGTCAAATCTTTTGGCTTTGATCAAAACATTGATGATCCATGTGTGTATAAGAAAGGAAGTGGAAAAGCGGTTGCATTTTTAGTTCTGTATGTAGATGACATATTGCTCATTGAAAATGATATAGGTATATTGTCATCCACAAAGGTTTGGTTATCCTCTCAATTTCAGATGAAGGATTTGGGTGAGGCCAGCTATATCTTAGGGATCAAGCTTTTGCGTGATCGCAAGAATAATGTGTTAGCCTTATCCCAATCTTCATATATTGAAAAGATATTGGTCAAGTTTAACATGCATGACTCCAAGAAGGGCTTGCTACCTTCTAGACATGGAGTACCACTGTCTCGAGATCAATGTCCAAAGACATCTGAAGAGATAGAGAGCATGAGGAGAGTTCCATATGCATCCGCTGTTGGAAGCCTCATGTATGCTATGTTATGTACTAGACCAGATATTTGCTTTGCCGTTGACATAGTTAGCAGATATCAGTCAAACCCTGGACCTATGCATTGGACAGTTGTTAAGCATATATTCAAGTATCTTTGGAGAATGAAAGATTATATGCTAACCTTTCGAGCAGATGATCTAACGCTTTTGGCGTATACAGATTCTGATTTTTAATCTGATAGAGATGCCAGAAAGTCTACTTCAGGATACGTCTTTACTCTGTCAGGAGGGGATTTATCATGGAAAAGCGTCAAGCAATCATGCACTGCTGATTCTACCATAGAAGCAGAGTATGTGGCGGCATCGGAAGCTGCGAAGGAAGCAGTATGGCTCAGAAAATTCCTATTGGAATTAGGAGTTGTTCCTGCAGTACAAAAATCGATTGTCATGTACTGCGATAACACTGGTGCTGTAGCACAGTGCAAAGAGCAAAGGAATCACAAGAAAAGCAAGCACATTCAGAGAAAGTACCACTTGATCCGGGAATTCATTCAGGATGGAGAAATAGTGGTGGAGCATATTGCCTCAGCGAATAACTTAGCTGACCCATTCACTAAGACTCTTGCTGAGAAAGTCTTTACTTCTCATGTTGAGTCTATGGGTGTTAGGTTAGGAAGTAGTGATCTTTAGTGCAAGTGGGAGTTTGTTGGGATTGGTGTATGCCCCAAAGCCCACTAGCTACACTCTCATCTTTCGTTACTGGATATTTACTGGTTATTTAATGGAATGACTATTTTCTCTTTAAACATGTATATATGTATGGTTGTGTCAGGCCCATTGTTTCTAGTAAATGAATTAGGTGTGTAGTGCCTACATACAGATAAGTTTGATTCATGGACACTGGAAACAACATATTTGTTCATAACTGAAAGATGGAGTTGGGCGCTCCATCTTGGTATAAGTTATAGTGAGAGACTCTCCTGTATTCAGGGTGACTTACCTAAGTCATGGGAGGACATTCCCGGATTTATCTCATTAGTGCATATGCAATGCATTGAACAGGACCATTGTAGGTGTGATCTCTAAAATAGTACTATCACTGAGAGAGATCAAGTCACCTCAGGCTACTGAGTGACCAGTGCTCTTAATATTGAGCATTTGTGGATGAACTGACGAAGTCAAGTTCTTGTGCTTTAATTCACTATGGGTGAGATTCTTTTCATGGGTCAATAGCTCTGTGTTTTGGGTGCTAGGACTTGATCAGTTGGGACATGCAGATGCAATAAAGAATCTATGCCATCTAATGATGGAATGATCGTCCCCTTAGAATTATCCGATTAATCATCAAAAACTAAGATCTTAGTATATGGATGTTCCATATCGATATTAAACTTGTTGGTCGCTCCCTGGACCAAGAGAATGATATCTGAATGATGATTAAGTTAAGGATATGAAGTTCTAAGGTTTAGATGTAATCAAGAAGGTTGATAGTACATCGGATAACCTGACTTGATTATGGATGTTACATAGAGGGGCATTTAGGTAATTTTACTTAGGAGGTCGAAGACAACTGTCATTTTTATGACGAGCTTATTATAGTATATATTTGTCCCTGGAGTTCAACCATAACTCTTTAGTGGAATGAGTTAAGGTTAAAATGGTCTTAATGTTGCTATAGGTTTAGCATGGACATTTTGGTCATTTTGGGAGCCAAGGGCAAATATGTCTTTTGGTCCCTTCTCTAGTCACTTTTCTAGATTGGCATGGTTTCCTAAATTATTTAGATGACATTTGGTTGAATTATTTTAGTGGAAAAATAATTTTGAGTTTAAATTCTTCAACCATAACTCTTTAGTGGAATGAGTTAAGGTTAAAATGGTCTTAATGTTGCTATAGGTTTAGCATGGACATTTTGGTCATTTTGGGAGCCAAGGGCAAATATGTCTTTTGGTCCCTTCTCTAGTCACTTTTCTAGATTGGCATGGTTTCCTAAATTATTTAGATGACATTTGGTTGAATTATTTTAGTGGAAAAATAATTTTGAGTTTAAATTCTTCAACCATAACTCTTTAGTGGAATGAGTTAAGGTTAAAATGGTCTTAATGTTGCTATAGGTTTAGCATGGACATTTTGGTCATTTTGGGAGCCAAGGGCAAATATGTCTTTTGGTCCCTTCTCTAGTCACTTTTCTAGATTGGCATGGTTTCCTAAATTATTTAGATGACATTTGGTTGAATTATTTTAGTGGAAAAATAATTTTGAGTTTAAATTCAAATAGGCCTTTGATGGCGTACATGAATTTAATTCTAGATAAATTATTAGTGGGCCATGGTGTGCATTATTATGTGGGACGTCCATAATGGGAAATCCATGGGTAAAGTTTCCAACTTTGAGTAGGTCTCTCTACTTGGAAGGTTGGACTCCTCTTTGGATTAGTTTTCCTATAGTAAAGTTTTCTTTTTGAATAAGAAACTTAAATTAGTAAGTGTTGTACAACTATATTTACTAATTGCCAAAGTTTGTGGGATGTTCCTTTAGTTTCCTTTTCTAATTGGAGTGTTTCTAAAAGGAAATAAATCTTTTGATTATACTTTTCTTTTAAGACATCTATGAGAATTAGGAGAGATAACCATTAAGGAAAGGAATCCCAAAGATTTCTATAAAGAGATGAAACTCCCCCCTTGGACGTCCATCCCTATGCAAGAGTGTCCCACACGTCCAGCCCCTTTTCTTTTACATTGAAGAGAGTTTAAGGTCTGAGATTTTTTCCATAGAAAAAGTTCTCAAAACCCATCTAGAAATCTAGATTAAGATCCCACCATCTTAGCCAATCAGATTTGGAAGTGAAATAGAGAAGAAGATCAAAGGTAATTCTACTGCAGAAAATTTCAGCAAGTTGTTTGCTAATTGCAAGTCTGAGTTCAGCCATTTGGATCTTTTATTTCAGAGATTTGAAGTCTACAAATCATCAAGGTAATAGTCTTCTTGAATCTCCTTTAATTATACACTTGTTGGTCATGAATCCATGGAGTTCTTTTGCGATCTTTATGGCTGATTTATGCTGTCCATAAATCTGAAATCTGTCATGTTACAAATCAGCCATGGACGTCCTTCCTTAGTGATGTCCAGATCTGAATCGCAGTTTCTTTCACATACTTTCTTTTTTTTAACAAAACAAAGAGAAAGAACAAAGTCATTCCATGATAATGAATGTGTGAGATTTAATCCGCTAGGTGATGCTTTGGTGACCATGTATTTGGTAGCTCCTTGTAGATCTCTAAATTCAATCATTAGTTGTACTCCCTTCCACAAAAAGGCATTGCCACAAAATGCTAATATACAGGTAACTTTCTAATATGTTACCAAGTTGGCTAATTAAATAGCCAACTCATTAGGCAAAAACAGGGTCAATAGATCTTATAATTTGGTACTTCGAGTATGTAATGTGTTTAGTTTTATATTCGTTTTTGTATGTATGCATGCATGCATATATCTATGTGTATATATATACTTTTATATCATTGTGCCCCTTTTTTACTTTTGTTGGGTCTTATTGTTATTTGTGGCTTTTCTAAATGAAAAAGATAAAACATTACCCAAGAAATTAAACAAACTCATAAAGATCTAAATTGATGTTTCTGTACATTGTCTTTTCATTCCTATCAATTTAGGTAGCATGTTTATCAAGAATTGCAAATATAAACCTCGGCCATATTCAAACTTGCAAACTGTGCAGATACAACTTTATTCAAGAAAATTAGAGTTTTAAGTTGTCGTCCATCTCAATGGATAATTAAAATCTCCCTTACTTATGAAATCGTTCTGTTGGGAATAATCCTTGACGACTTAATCAAAGTTACACCAATTCATTTATCGTATTTAACAAATTGGCCCACTTGTATAATTTTATGATGCTATCTACCTGTATAAAAATGGGTTTCTGATATACTTTTCATGGTATCTTTACTCACAAAAAGATAAGTTTCTAATACAAGACTTATATTATTTTTTGATAAACTTCTGTGAACTTAGTTGATTTATGTGTGTTGTATACCCAATATATACTTTAACATAATCTAGATTTTTAGAGGCATATTAAACTGACAACATTATGGTCTTTCCTAGATTCCTTCTTATTTCAATTCTCGTCCTATTGTTATACTAATATGCATGATCTACAGGTCCAAAATTTCTACAAGCTAAAAGATCCCACATTTGCAACAAAAACACCTACTCGGAAACAAAAAGACCCACCCGTCGACCTCTGAAAGCTTGCACTGACAAAACATAGAATGTAAGTATATGTTCGTATCCTATAAAATGATATTCTAAGTCTTTCAATCGAAACAAATGCTTTCTACTTTCTTATACTCTGAACTTAGAATGTAAGCATATATTAGTATCCTATAAAGTGTTATTGTAAATAGTTTTTTTATTTGATTATAATAGGTTGAAACTTTTATTTTTCTTTATTGATAAAATCCAAACATGCACACCAGCAACTAGATAATTGTATACTAATTTACCACTTTCCATTACAGTAAACACTTTCACTGTTCCTCCCACTAGTACTTTCTAACATGACTAACGGCTCAATAACTACCCTGTGGGCTTTTTTTACTGTTTTTTTTCTGGTTGGGGTTACAATGCACCTCTTCAAATTTATTTCAATCATGAATACATTTGCATGGGTTCAATCTCATGGGCACCCCACCTTCGATTGAAATAAAATTAGCCCAAATCATAATCCACTATATCATGATTATTCCTAGCTGCACCCGCAGATTGATATTAGATCCAGTACAAGAATTTAGGTGGGCCAATATGGTCTCATGTTCTGTGATTACATGTACATCACCATAATCGTCTCATTGCATTGTTTACAAGTCAGCCATTGACCATTACATTAAAAGAAACAAATTAGAATATTTTCTTTAAGACCTTAATTAGATCAACAAAGCACAATAAAATCAGATCAAGCCCTTTATAAAAAGGGGCTACATCCCTCTCTCATTCTCACCCCCACTACCCAACTCTCTCCGAAGTCCCATCTTCATACTTCAGCCCCTCTCATCTCTTTTCTCTATGCCACATCCCAGCCACAACAAACCGAGCCCACCTGCGCCCCATCTCCATCCTGCATCAAAACCAACATTTTCATCATCATCATCTTTCCACCTCTCTCCATCAACCCTCAGTTATTTATTTGTCATCAGGTCTTAATAGATGGTCAGGGCCGAGTAGGGCCTGGATGGGTTGGCATTGTTCTGTCCATTTTCAGTCCTATTTTGGCCGGGCTTTAAAATCATTGTTCAAACCCATCCGGCTGAGCTTCTTTTTATTAAAAAAAAAAGCCTTGTATTTTCAGACTCTGAGGATGTGCCGGGTACCCATTTCATAGGACCCGATTTCCAGGCCTACATCGAGTTTAGAAATTGGGCTTAGGGCTTTGTCACTCACACGTCACATCAAATGGCCACTTAACTCCAATCCAGCCTCTATCTCATCATATTAGCTAGCCTACATCTATATGTCGTGCCATGCACCAGGGATAGGGCCTATGAAACCAATTATGCCTAACAAACATCAGTTTGGCTTCCGTTGTATGAGATCATGCTATGTGTTATGTGATGTGATGATGCGGAGAGTAAGG
The DNA here is from genome assembly GCA_012931725.1 of Litsea cubeba. NCBI lineage: Eukaryota > Viridiplantae > Streptophyta > Magnoliopsida > Laurales > Lauraceae > Litsea > Litsea cubeba. Next base: position 150,499,128 of record CM022946.1, read on the forward strand.
TTTTGGATTCCCCATGTAACGCCCCACCTTACACATATATGATATTGTCCGTTTTGTCTCACGGGCCTCACGGCTTTATTTCTGATGAGCTTCAACCCATCAAAAGGCCTCATATAAGGTAAGGGTGTAAGCTCTACATATAATCCTAATCACTTTCCTCTCTATAGTCGATGTGGGGCAAGGATGAAAATAACGGTAGCGGCGGGCGTAGTGGCCCGCCGCCAAAACGCTACGAAGCCCATACGTAGCGTAGCGGGGATACGTAACGGCGTAGCGGTGCGATTTGAAATAATCGCCCAAAAAATCTTAAAAAATTCTAGAAAATCCAGAAAATTATAAAATGAAAGAATTTGTGGTTCTTTTGCAAAAGTAAGTAAAAAAAGTGGGTGTAGCGGTGCCCTCAATATATGAAGTCCTGTATCACTGTATAAATAGAAAATAGTAGTAATTATTTATTTTTTCACATGTAATCATGTTTCTTAGTCATACTAACTTAGAAAGTAATGGAAAGCTCATAAAAAAAAAAGTAAGACATGAAATAAAGGCATAATTGCATAAGACTTAAGAGTTAGGTCATTACTCATTACTCAATTACTCATTACTCATTAGTGAATATTGAACAATCAAAATATCAAATATCAATACTTCAACATTCAAGGTTCCAATTCAATCAAGTGAATGAACTATGAAGTGATCAAAATAAATATCAATCAACAGTCAACACCAATTTAGAAATGACAGAGTAGAGAGTAAGTGAAGGAAGTAGGAATACCTTGGTCACCACCAAAAGGATCGTATACCAAGATTCAAGGCACTGTTATCCTCATCCCCATCTGTGTTATCATTTGTATTAGCATCATATTGCATTTGATATTGATAAAAATTGGGATCCACCAATCCAAAGAAGGTGGTAGCCGCATGGCCTGCATCATCATAACTTGGTGCAAGTGGAGGTGGATATCTATTATATTGTGTTTCACCGTAGTCACCATATGAGTAGGACCCTGAAATAGAAGACTGTTCGTCTCCTTGTTGCAGTTGACCATATGGAAAATACTGCGAGGGTCCTTCTCCACTGTAACTAGGGTTCCACGAACCAGTCCATGATGCTACTTGTTGTCCTCCAACACCTCCACTCATATTTCCTTGTTCATTACTACTACCTCCAGGAGCATGTAGAGCAGATGGTGAGACTCTCCGACGCCGTTGATAACCACGATTTCCTTCCATTCTTTCCGGAAAGTCTTGTACCTCCTCTACAGGAATGACATCTTCCTGATCATGTTGGTAGTATTCACTAGTAGCACCTGTCCCACTAGTGTCTCCTGCTCCATCTCCCCCATCTCCACCATGCAGCTACTCGAAGAGACGGTGGTACTCGTCCTCTCAGAATATGAACAACATGAGCAGGACTAATAGGTTCTTTCCTTCTAGATTGTGGGTGCGGCTATGCACTTGTGCATTCTCCTCCAAGTGGAGCACCCCCTGCCTCATCCATTTCTTCATCAAGCAAATCTCTAACCTCCTCCTGAAAGCCCGGATCTGAATCTAGCAATGGATCCTCTATCTCGGCTATCCATGGGAGCAAGGGATCGTCCTCTCTGAATATGTGATCCAAACTAATAGGACAATAGTTCGGACTATCCCTTGCCTTCCTTTCTCTCGTTCTGTTTCTCAACTTTAAATTGTAATGACAATACACAAGCTTGTTGAGTCTTTGCATGGTAAGCCGATTCCTGGACTTTGTGTGGATCAAGGAGAAAGTGCTCCAATTCCTTTCACAGTTTGATGAAGTTGTAACTTGACTAAGGATGCGAACAGCCGCTTTCCTTAGATTTGGAGTATCCTCTCCAAAATTCATCCACCAATCAGCTGAGATTCAAAATAAACAAATAAAATTAGATATTCCTTAAGTCCTTCCAATCAATTGAGAGATAAATAACAAAAGACTATTAGGTTGGGTGATTGGGTCTTTTGTTATCATATTCATACCAGGTGTCATTTTTCCAATCGCCCTTTGTGTGATTGGGTCAGCAAAGCCTCCTTTCCTTTGTGTGTATGTAGATATCTACAATGTGAAAATTAAGAATAAATTATTAAAGGTTTAACGAACCTATATTAAGCATATCTGCATATACATATGTCATCTCAAATCTCAATCACTAACTCACCTCTTGAATGTCGTTGATGGAATCATCAATTCCCAATAATTTACTCAACACTTGCCTTAATCCTACCCTCAACTCCGTCTCTATTACATCGCTGTGTTGTTGGGCATTAGGGTAGTAGAATTCGGGATTAAGAAAATAACCTACATTGAAAACAAGTTGAAATGCAAAATGATTAAACATCAATCAAAGAATGATAGCTTGCTTTAAAAGCATCAAATATAGATATAACTATTGAGTACCTGCAGTATGCAATGGATGGTGCAGCTGGTCAGCCCACCGTCTATCAATAATCTGTATATATTCTTCATGATATCTAAAATTTTCAATGATAGCTTGCTTAGCCCGATCCATTGCTTCATATATATATCCCATTGTTGGCTTGTCATCACCATCTACAAGCCGCAACACTCTAACTAAAGGCTCATAAACCTTTAATAAATTAGACACTTTCTTCCAAAACTTATTGTCCCTCATCAAGTTAGGGATCTCAAATTCCGGACCACTTGTTGCATTGCCCCACTTCGAACGAAGCCATTCTTCTGATGTAAACATCTGAATCAGCTTTGTTCTAAACCTTACAAGGCTCTCCATCACAATGAAATGGGTAGCAAACCTAGTTGATCCCGGACGAATCAAGGCATGATTATTTGTGAATCTTTTCATCAAGCTCAAAAGCCATGAATGATCATAAATAAATCTGGTAATGCTTCTACATGCCTTGATAACTTCAGCAATTTTCTTCTTCCTTCCAATCTCTTCCATAATGAGATCTATACAGTGTGCTGCACATGTAGTCCAAAACAGATGAGGCCTCTTTTTCTCCAACATCATACCGGCTGCCTTGAAATTGGCGCCATTATCTGTAACCATCTGTACAACATGCTCCTCTCCCACAGTCTCTACAACCTTGTCCATAAGAGTGTATATATATTTAGCTGTCCGTCTATGCTCAGATGTATCCACGGACTTCACAAAAACACACCCAGAGACTGAATGTACCAAAAAGTTTATTAATTGTGTTTGTGTGCCGCTGGTCCACCCATCACACATAATGGTGACTCCATTCTGTTGCCACATGGGCCTAAAAGTCTCCACCCATGCCTTTATTTCTTTATATTCCTCTTCGAGATATTTAGTGCCCACATCATAAACAAAGGGCGACTGTATTCCCCGCCCAGCTTCGGCGGCAACATCAATAATTGTTTGGAAATAAGGGGAATCTATTATTGTAGGTGGTATGTTCTTGTGAATTAGCCATTTCGCTGTAGCTTTTGGCTAACCAATCTCTTGCAGACTTCATTGCCCCTTTCATAATACTTGATATATTTGGTTGTTTAGCTCCCTTTTTTTTTATGTGCTAGAGGATCAACAGAGGGAGGAGCTGCTCTTCTAGTAGAAATAATTTCTACATCAACATCCCGTTCCCGGGTGCTAAATGCCCTACGCATTGCCCCCGCAATACCCTTGCCCCTGCTTGGCACAGCAGATGAGCCCCCTGCATCATAATTTTTGCTGCTTCCAGCAAATGCACGACGTTCATATTCTTCTTGGTGACTCATGATGGACTCTCGGCGTGCAGCCTTCATCTGTGCATCTTCATCATCAAAACCTTCATCCCCAAATACATCATAACGGGGCAGCATCAACATCTTGCTGCCTCTTTTCTTTTATCTCTGCTTTTCTAGCTTTGCTTTAGCTAACCAAAGCCTTCATTTGTTCCCTGACTTCCCTTGGTGCTTCGGTACAGCCAGCAACATTGCCAAAAATGTGGCCCAAATGGTGCTTGAATCTTGTAATGCCCCCATTGGTCACTTTCCCACAAAACTTGCATTTGATTTTTAACCTGTTGTTCTCAACTGCCTCACCAAAGCTCCATGCGGGATCAATATCACAGGGCATTTTCAAAAATTAATTGGCAAACACAAATGCACAATAAAAGACTGAATACTTATAAATATGAACAAGTAGTATGTTAAAAATTAAAAAAAAAAAACAAAAAAACATGTTAGAAGAAGCATATATCTAACACTTAAGAATCATTCTCTTGACATTTAATTGGCATTCCATTACTAAAAATAATTTTTCTTTTACAAAAATAAAAAAATCCGAAAATAATGAACTAGTATGTTAAAAATTATAAAAATAAAAAAACATGTTAGAGGAAACATATATCCAACACTTAAGAATCATTCTCTTGACATTTAATTGGCATTCAATTACTAAATTCTTTTTTTTACAAAAATAAAAAAAATCCGAAAATAAAAAAAGGAAAAAATTGAAAAATATGTATTATATGTTGGAATGATCTATGGGAAACATAGATCTATAATTTAGAATTTCAAGCATTATATGTTGGAATGATCTATGGGAAACATAGATCTATAATCTAGGAGCCCTTTTCAAGACATTTGATTGGCATTCAATTACTAAAAATAATTTTTTTATAAATATAAAAAAATCCGAAAATAAAAAAAGGGAAAAAATTGAAAAACAAGCATTATATGTTGGAATGATCTATGGGAAACATAGATCTATAATCTATGAGCCCTTTTCAAGACATTTGATTGGCATTCAATTACTAAAAATAATTTTTTTTACAAATATAAAAGAAATCCAAAAATAAAAAAAATTGAAAAACAAGTATTATATGTTGGAATGATCTATTGGAAACATAGATCTATAATCTAGGAGCCATTTTCAAGACATTTGATTGGCATTCAATTACTAAAATTAATTTTATTTTACAAATATAAAAAAATCCGAAAATAAAAAAAGGAAAAAAATTGAAAAACAAGCATTATATGTTGGAATGATCTATGGGAAACATAGATCTATAATCTAGGAGCCATTTTCAAGACATTTGATTGGCATTCAATTACTAAAAATAATTTTTTTTTACAAATATAAAAAAATCCGAAAATAAAAAAAGGGAAAAAATTGAAAAACAAGCATTATATGTTGGAATGATCTATGGGAACCATAGATCTAACAATGTGAAGCTATTTTCAAGTTGTTTCATGAGTTTTCCATAAGTGATAATGGTTTTTTTTTTAAATAACTTAAATCCGAAAATAAAAATAATAATATTTAAAAAAAAAAAAAACAAAAGATATGCATACAAGATCAAAAGGATGCATGGATCTACAATAAAACAAGCCAATGATGCCATTATATTGTGATTTATAGTAGACTAGTAGTTAGAGAGTGATAATCTCAAAAGTTGAAAAAAAGTCACATACCTAGATGAAGATTCTTGTTTAGAATCTTTAAAATCCTTTGAATTGTTGAATGTTGGTGATTTGGTGGCAAGAAATCTTGAGAAAATCCACTTAGGAGACACTTGGGACCACTTAGGAGGAAGAAAATAGAAAAGAGGAAGAAAACACAGCAGCAAGTGAAGGAGAAGATGGGTTTCTCGTCCAAAAAGGGGTTTTATACCCCCCGCCATGGTATCGGCCGCCACGGGTGCGACGACCGATATTTCGGCCGTGGCATGGCAGTGTCGCCCGCCACGGCCGATTTTTTTATCCATGATGTGGGGCTCCGGGGCATCACACCCCATCATATTAGCAAACCTACATCTACATGTCATGCCATGCACCAAGGATAGGGCCTATTGGACCTACCATGACAGGCCTTGATGCCGAGAGTAAGGTCTTTGGATTCCCAAAAATCTAATGGGATCACCGTGGAAGAAGTATTTCTCTGCTTCCTTTCACCCACACTGTGTTTATAGTGAAACGGCAGGGAGACAGACGTTCTTACCATTATTATGAAAGATTTTCTCTGCTTAGTCTTATCAACCGAAAGGTTAAAACTCAGGGAGCTCTGTTCTAGGCTTCCCCACTCGTGACACATCATATCCAAACGCAACCTAGCTAACTGTTGGAAATTTATACTAAAAGCATACTTTTATGTATTTGTCTTTGACTGATTTATTTATTAGTATATTTTGGTATTTCATCTTTATGATAATTTATATGGGCAAAAGGTTGCATTGTTTAGTATTATGCATGTGTGTGTCTTTTATTTTATAAAGTAGACAAGTTGGTGTGTAGAGTTCAATTTATACACGGAAGACTTGTTAGTTGGTTCTTATAGAATATAAGTTGTTGTTCACAATCTAAATGGATTTGGACACCATCGGTACGATTGTAGCATGATGTTTCAGCAGGCTTGTCTTGGCTACAGAAAACGGAATAGTATCAACTCATTATGCTACTACGCTTTGTGTGTTCGATATATTGAACAGGGCCGCTTTTGGATTTATTGTCTTTATACTGACTATATAAGACGATTAACATCCAAATGGTTATTATGAGTGCTTGTGCTCTTAATCCCGACATAAATAATAGACACATACATTTAGTGGTTCACATTTTGATTTACAAAGGAGTGAGATCTTTTATGGGTCAATAATCTCAGTAAATTGGATGACTACACTACGCGTATGGTGTATATTAGTTTATTGACGGAATCCACGTCCCGTAATAGAGATTGATGATATCCTCTTGATGAAGCTTTTAAGTTTTGATAATGTCAAACCCTGCAGGTGGACTTTGTGTCCGACATATCAAATAAGTTGAGTGTAAGGTCTCAAGGAATTATATCGATTAAATATAAATATCCGTAAATATTTAATCGATGGATATCTGAAATCTTAACGTGGGGAGATTAATAAGTATTTAATAACAAGAAGCTCGAAATATTATTTTGAGAATAAAGGACAGGAGTGCAATTATAATTCTCTAGTAGACTGAATTATAATTTATGGAACTAGGATTCTAATTTGGATCGAAATAGGGTTTCCTGCTTCCATAAGAAGCCTATTCCTTATTTACTTCTTAGTGTCCCTACTGTAGCCTATAAATATGCGCTATTGCTCTCTAGGTTAAAATACACAAGAGAAATCTCGATTTTGAGAACAGAGAGAATTCGCAGAAGAGGCCCACACCTGGGTGCGGATTCGAACATAGAAGAATACAGTAAAAGATCTTGAGATTTTCGAGTTGCTATGATACCGAGATCTCGCAGGTATGATCTTTGATCATCTTCGTCTAAAGTTATTTCCGCATTAATTTGTACGCAACATCTAGGTTCATGGTGGCTGCCTCCTAACACTAACAACCCCAACAAGAGAAGAAAGTGCCATTTCACTGGGTGGGGCACTGGGTGGGGAAGCCTAGAACAAAGCTCCCTAGGTTTTATCCTTTTGATTGATAAGACTAAGCAGAGAAAATCTTTCACAATAATGGTAAAAACGTCCGTCTCCCTCCCGTTTCACTGTAAACTAGTGTGGGTGAAAGGAAGCAGCGAAATACTTCTTCCACGGTGGTACCATTAGATTTTTCGGAATCCAAAGATCTTACTCTCGGCATGAAGGCCCTCTCATGAAAGGTTCGATGGGCCCTATCCTTGGTGCATGGCATGGCATGTAGATGTAGGCTTGCTAATATGATGGGGAATCCAAAACCTTACTCTCGGCACCATCACATCACATCACATAACACATGGCATGATCTCATACAACAAAGCCATAATAGGTTCCAGAGGCCCTATCCCTAGTGCACGGCATGTAGATGTAGGCTAGCTAATATGATGAGATAGAGGCTGGATTGGAGTTAAGTGGCCATTTAAAGTGACATGTGAGTGACAAAGCCCATAAGCCCAATTTCTACACTTGATGTAGGCCTGTAATTTGAGCCCTATGAAATGGGTACCCGGCCCATCCTCAGCCCGAAAATACAAGGAAAACATAGAGACACATCCCGAGGAAACACATAAACACATCCAGAGGAAACACAATTACACACTCAGAAGAAACACAGAGGAGAGTGAAGGAAAGGAGAGGTGCAGGCGAGAGCCAATAGCCTTTCACTATGCGGATTGCCATCTTCAATGTTCTGCCCAAACCCTTCTTCTTTTATTGAGTGAAGAGGAAGGGGAAGAGCCGAAGAGGAAAGTGGAGGTAGAAGGAGATGAGTTGTGTGTTTGGAAGCTTTGACGAAGATGATGGTGCGGATGATGAAGGCGATATAGATCGAGGTGCAGCAAGCATAAACCGGTAAGCACATTTATTTTTGTTCTGCTCTTTCCTCTCTCCCTCTACTGCCTCTCCTCTCCTCTCCTCCTCTCTTTTGTTTTTCCCTTTTCTTTTGGACTTAATAGGTAATGAAGGGGTTTTGAGGTTGAGAGCTTGAAGAGGGGTTATGGATTAGGATCTTGGTTTTGGAGATGAGGTTGGGATTTTGGTGAGTGTGCAGGGATAGTGTGCATAGGAGCATTGGAGTTGAGACTGTGTTTTCATGACGTGAAGAAAAATGGGGGCGGAAGAATGAACTTCAGGAGGAAAACAGTTTATCTTGAAATGATTCTATTATGTTTTTGCTCATGCTATCTATCTGATTGGATTTTTTTTTTTTTTTTTTTTTGAGTTTTTACTTTTTTTGTCTTTCAATACCCTCAGTAATTATCGATGACTTGATGAGATTCAAAATCAATTAATTATTATTTTAAGTAATTGTAAGAATACATATTCATTTATGACAATGGGTGTTATTGGCAGAAGGTTGCAGTGTAGTTTCATGTGATCTCAATTTTTAGAGTATGATATTAATGCGCTGCATGCTTTTTATCTACTATTACTCACTAGCTAGTGCTGCCTGCTTTTTACCTACTGCTATTCATTAACCGGCTGACCGGCTCCTACACCTGCAACACTGATGCTTCGCTGACTGTGGGTATGCCTTTTCTTTGTTGTTTTTTTTCTTTTTTTTTTCTGCTTCAAAACTTTATTTTACCGACGCAGCAGCAGCAACTTCTTCTCTTTCTATTTCTTGTTTTGAGCACAGCATACGGACTTGGGCAGGTCAACTTAGACTCGGCTTGGGCTAGTTGGGTCTCCAGTACGATCTTTTAAACCATGGCTTGACCTCTCTCATGAGTGTAGAGTAAAAAAAAATTGAATTAATTCCTATGACTAATTGTTTTTGTTTTTTTTTTTCTTTTTTTTTACTATTTGTGCTATGATATGTATTTGAGTTTTTTTTTAAGCTTGTGCTATTTCTTAGCCATTTTTCTGTTTTTTCCCTCTATAGATATAAAAATTAGAATAAAGAACTTTCATCTTCAAAATTAGTAGTATTGATTATGATTTTTTTTTTTTTACTTTTCCTTTGATTTTATCAAGAATATATGGATGATAGAAGAATCTTTGGCGGGAGACCACTGAGGATTTTCTTTCTTATGCGCTATAGGAAAGGTATCTTTTGGAGTTATAGTGGAACCTCTGTGTGTTTATGATCATTTTTCTAAAATTTATAACAACATTCATACGTATAATCTATGACAACATTCATTCATATAATATTATATAATCATTGGGTAGTTTGACAATTCTCATTATTTACGCCGAGTAAATTCATGTAATTAATTTATCGTTTGAATGATAAATGATAACAATATCCAATCACTCGGTGAAAACCAACCTGATATATTATACATAAAACTTGCTGTCAATTATATAATAAAAGACAGCAGCTGCGCTCCCACTTCCGGAATTGCCCTTCCTCCTTTTATTTCCCTTTAAATCTCTATCCCTATGCAATCCAATCACTAAAATCTCTCATTCTCCCTAATATCTCTCTCCAACTCCCCTAAAATTCCTCCCATTCAATTTTAAAATTTCCTTTAATCAATCAATCTTTATCCTTGCCCACGATTTAAACTGTACGTTTCCTCAAACTACTTGCAAAATTATGTGAAGTCTCAACTCATGATCAAATGAGGTTAGTTGAGTATTAATGTTTTCTGTGTATGAGTGGTAGAGGAAGTTGCTTACCAATGAGGTTGGGCTGCTAAGTGTTTACTAGAAGTGAGTTTTTCTGGCAAGAGGAGTCATAGATTATACTTGAATTACATACTAAAAGTATAAGCATTGCTTCTGGGGCTGCAAAGTATGTCCCGCCTATCTTAAATCCTTCTTTCCTCTATCATGCTATATATATATATATATATATATGACGTGAGAGATTTTCTTGCATAATCATCAATTGGTGAGGATTGAACCCACTTTGTGATGATGGTCCCTACTATCTTGTGAACCCACCCCTCTTCCATGAAATTGAAGATTTTCTTGTAGCATAATCATCAGTTGGTGAGGATTGAACCCACTTTGTGATGATGGGCCCTACCATCTTGTGAACCCACCCCTTTTCCATGAAATTGAATGGCATGGTTGAATTGATTATTTACTAAAACTGAAATTAATTTTCTGGTAAGAGGAGGCATTGTATGTGTTATACAGATTGGAATTTTAAGAGGGGTTTGATCACGAAGGACTTGGGGTTGGATCTGGATAAGATGAGATCTTAACATAATAGGCTTTTTAGGTATGGAATTTGGTAACTAGAGATTGAAGCAAACAGATTATGTAAATCATGGTCAGGAACTTTTAAAATTCTCATACCCGGTCTTGTGTCTTGTACATAACTTAGTATTACGTGCTATTCTCCTGATGATCTTTATGTTGCCTCTTAATACTTGTGGAGTGAATAAAAATTAATAGATAAATAAATGTCGACGATCTGTAATGCTTCAACTTTGCTTTTAGATTTTTAAGCTTTTCTGATTCATCTTTATGTGGTTGTTATCTTTCTTTTTGCCTATCGAATTGTTTTTCAATCCAAAAAAAAATCGTAAAAATATCCAAAATATCCAGAATATTAGAAAATGCCCCCCATTAGAATACTTACTTGGATACCCAATCATAGTCATAAAATCTAAAAGTTTTCACCTAATTTTAAGTTTAAAAAAAAACCAATTTCTTTTTCTAAATTTCCTCTTATGATCCCATCAGTGTGAGCTTAGTAATTTTATTTTCTACTTCTGACATCAAACAATGTGACAATTATTAAACAAGTGGAAATTTGAAACTTAGTGCAATTTTTTTTACATTGAAACGAATGTGTGTTTATCTTTTCGTTGATACAGTATAATTGATGCATGAATATATGCTTTAAATAGTCATTTACATTTCATTTAAATGAAATGAATAATACTATTTAAAATTTTAATAACTCTTTAAATAAGGCCCGCGTTGGGCGTTGGCCCAATTCTGGAATTGCCCTTCTCTCCTTTTATTTCCCTTTAAATCCCTATCCCTATCCAATCACTAAAATCTCTCCTTCTCCATCTAAAATCTCTCTATCTCTCCCTTTACACACACGTCTATCCAAATAATAACATGATTATTTTTTCATACGATTATCATGGGTCTAATAACAGGATTTGGTTGCTATATGGTGTGATTTAAGAGTTTGACACGAGTTCAACTATTTTGGAAATTCAAATTTAAAGATATCTTAGGGCCCTTTTAGATACATGTAAAATATAATATTTTCATATTTAAATAGTAGCATAATCAAATGTTGTAGAATATAATAGTGCAATATTATAATATTGCAACATTTTCGTTGTTTGGCATTTTTTTTAAAATACAACATATTTTAAATACAGCGGTGTAGCAGTTGCTAAAGATTATAATATATGCGTTTTTTATCAGATCTATTTTATTCTAGATTTAATTGTTAATGCATTTTTTCTATTTCAAATTATTGAGAGATATCATGTTTCAAAAAACGTGAGGGATGGATCAAACCAATCCAACAAATTTAAATTCTATATAACATGGCCTTTTATCACTATTTATTATATATGTATTTTTATTTTCAAATTATAAACAAATTTTAGGTTTAAATTTATGAATAAGTTATAGTTTGCAAAATTTTTAGTCCTCATAGATTTTTTTTATTACTATATTTTGATGACGAGGACGATTTAATTAGATTTTTATTTTTTTTCTTTTTTCTGTTTAATTTTTACATTCATTCATTTTTTATTAATATTATTTATTATTGTCATGTAGTCTTAATATTATTATTATTATTTGATGAAGAGGCCGGTTTATTTAGATTTCTGTTTTTTATTTCTTTTGTTTATTTTTTACATTCATTCCTTTTTTATTAATATTATTTAAAAAATTTAGGCCTTTTCAGTGATCATTTAATAGTGGGCCCATTAAAATAGGGATGGGAAAAAAATGGAGATAAACTAGGGATGTGGACGTTGGTAGAGAGGAGAGAAATAAGGGAAGAAAAATTAATTTAAGCCTTTTTAGTGACCATTTAATAGTGGGCCATTAAAATAGGGATGGGAGAAAAAATGGAGATAAACTAGGGATGTTGACGTTGGTAGAGAGAAGAGAAATAAGGGGAGAACTATTAGGAGAGAAGAGAGAAAATAGGAGATTCAGAATTATTTAAATTTCCTTGATTGATATTTCTAATTTTTTATTTTTATTGTTTATTTTTTACATTCATTCCTTCTTTATTAATATTATTTATTTTTATCATGTAGTTCCATTTTTATTATTATATTTTGATGAATAGGCTGGTTTATTTAAATTTAGATTTTTTTTAATTTTTTTCTATTTATTTTTTACATTCATTCCTTATTTATTAGTATTGTTTAGTTGGAGACAACAGTATTGGAATAGAATGAAGATGCCCCACTCAATGATGAAATCTTGGCATATCACTAATTACTAATCCACTGTCAAATGATCATTTTGATCAATTTCAACAATGGTTCCAAATCAAACTTTTATTTTAAATATGGTTAGTTTCAACATGGGTAACTGTCAATCAATCACGTGGTGGGCCCACTCTCACCACATCTTATATGGTGTGATTAAGAGTTGACACGCGTTCAATTATTTTGGAAATTCAAATTTAAAGATATCTTAGGGCCCTTTTAGATACATGTAAAATATAATCTTTCCATATTTAAATAGTAGTAGAATCAAATGTTGTAGAATATAATAGTATAATATTATAATATTGCAACATTATCGTTGTTTGGCATTTTTTAAAAAATGAAATATATTTTAAATTGAGCGGTGTAGCAGTTGCTAAATAATATAATATAAGAATTTTTTTATCAGATCTATTTTATTCTCGATTTAATTGTTAATCCATTTTTTATATAACATGCCCTTTTATCACTATTTATTATATATGTATTTTTGTTATCATATTATAAATAAATATTAATTTTAAATTTATGAATAAGTTATAGTTCGCAAAAATTGTAGTCCTCTTAGATTTTTTTTATTACCATTTTTTTGTGATTTTTGTATGTACTGTTCTCTTATTTTGGGAAAATCATGGTATGTACTGTTGTTGGAGACAACAGCATTTTATTGGAATAGAATGAAGACGCCCCACTCAATGATGAATTCTTGGCATATCACTAATTATTAATCTCCCACCACTGTAATTTAATTTATGAATAAGTTATAGTCTGCAAAAATTGTAGTCCTCCTAGCATCACAAGCCGGTGCTTAGCCCGGGTCCACAAATAACAGAATGATATGTAGAGATGTGCTAATTAATGGCAAAATAATAATAAACATGATTTGCATTGTAGGCCCTATGGTAGTAGAACGTCCACAATCAGGCATCAATTATATATATTAAAGCAGCAGGTGAATTCGTGTTTTAATACCATAATACTTTTATATGTTTCCTTCTTCATAAATATCCTACACCTTTCCATTATCCAACTACAAAATAATGTTCATTTTGGTTATTTAATCATTAAAATAATTGCTTTTAAATTATTCATTTTAACTATGATTGTGTAATGAATCATATGTTAATAGTCATTTACATTTCATTTTAATGAAATGAATACTACTATTTATAATTTTAATAACTCTTTAAACAAGGCCCGCGTTGGGCGTGGGCCCTGAAGCGCTAGTTTTGATATAAAATAATATTCATTATCAGCTATAGAAGGATTTTAGAGGAGTTACTTTTGAAATAGAGAGTTTTAGTGGTGTGTATGAGCGTTGCCATTTAAGCATCCAATTGCAGTCTAAAACACTAAAAAATGTAAAATATAGTCATAGTTGGTCAAATAGATTCCAAAAAATACAAGCACATCCCATACACCATACACCAAATGTAGTAATAGTAAGATGGTAAAAAAAGTCCACCGTAACCTGTTAAAAGTAATAGTTAAAAGAATTTATTGAATATGATGTATAAAAAAAAATAAAACAGGACATCTAACTTTATCAGGCCACTCCATTTTACTCTACTTCACACTGCAAACAATATGAATGGCTGCTTGACACCTCTCTCTCTCTCTCATGATTGTAGAAGGGGAAAAAATTATAAGAAATCCTACTGCTGATTTTTCTTTGGTTATTTTCATTTCTTCTCTTTTTTTTTATGTTTTTGTCTTGTGTTATGATCTATATCTATCCTTTTTTTGCCCTTTTTTCCTCTATTCTTTTGTTAGGTTAGGGCAGGTCAACATGCCGGAGCACTGCCACATGGTATGATCTCGGAACTTAAATACTTTCTCTTATATTCCATGGCACATTTTTTCACAAAAAGCGGCCCTACAATTTTTTGTACTTTCTGTGGAAGTTTCTTCTTCTCTCTTGGATAGTGATGACACTTTTGTGTTTCGTTCAAAAAGATTTTTACAGGAAATTTCACACCCACCATCATTAATGTCAATCCTGGACAGGTATGAATTTGAGTTAAAGAAAAAATTAGTTTATTTACTTTAGTAATTATTTGGTTCGATTCTTAAGTCCTGTATGTTTGCATTAAGATACATATATAGGAAGGATACATATGAATTTATGGTGAAATGAACTAAAGTATTATTTAAGAGGCGAGGGAAGGACATAAGGGGCCTTTGTCTCTTATGTATGTTTTGTTTAAATGCATTTTGATACGTTATTGTTTAATATTCAATTATTGATCAGTATGTAAAGCTTACGCATCTCTTCCTATCTACAATGTTCGTCTCCTATCACCATTTTCACATCATTTACAAATCAAATGCAGACGACTTGATCCAGTGTAGTGGAATTTGAAGGAAACCTTGCTTATGAATCAAAATTAGTGGATTTAGATTTTTTTTTTTTTTTTTTTTTTGGTGATTACGGCTTTCAATGTCGATGTAGATCAATGTAGCTGTGGATTATGGTTCGAATGTAGCAACTCTGCAATTGAAATGTAAGTGTGTTCAGGTTTTATTATGAATGTGCAATTACTAACTATTATATATTCTGTTAATTCAAAACTGATTTATGTTTGTGGCAATCTCAATACAGAAAGAAAAATAGTTGTGGTGCAATTTTCCGGAAACATAGAGCATCGAAAATAGAACTGTCCGAGGTTAATTCATCAACGTGTGAGAGACAATTGGACGGAAGTGTTCAACAACTACACTTGAGAAATTGGAAATTGGAAAAGGCAGTGCGTGCAAAATTTGAGAAGACAAAATGCGGACTTTGTATTTATGTAAAATGTATCATGCAAACTCCGCCTATGTTGGGGTATCCTTGACATAGCCGGTCCTAAGCCCGGACAAAGGAGGAGGGTTGTGCGTTAGGTAGCCGACAGCCAGCACAATACTCAGTCGGATTTTCTTTTATGGATTTGAGACCTAATGAAATTTCGTTGGGGCGTCCCCTACTTAGCGACGCGCTGTATGGTCCGGGTACAGTGATAAGTGAGCAAGGACCGCTGCATCGGCGCCCGGGTGCAGAGCTAAATAGGCAAAGGTCCTCACACTTTATTGGACGAGTGTGGGGGGTAAGGAAGCTAGTCCAAAATAGAAGGTTGAGATTGGGCACTTGGAACATTGGGAGCCTAACTGGGAAACTTATGGAAGTGGTAGATACAATGGAAAGGAGACGAATCGCAATTGCTTGCTTGCAAGAGACAAGATGGGTGGGACACAAAGCTAAAGAGATTGAGAGGACCGGGTATAAGTTATGGTATACGGGACTTAATAGATCGAGGAATGGGGTCGGCATAGTGGTAAACAAGGACTTAAAGGAAGATGTAGTGAATGTAAAGCGCTATGGAGATAGGATTATTGCAATTAAGTTAGTGTTAGGAGAAGAGATAGTAAACGTAATTAGTGCTTATGCCCCCCAGGTGGGCTTAGGAGATGGACATAAGGAGAAGTTTTGGGAAGACTTGGAAGGAGTGCTACTAGAGATACCCCAAGGAGAGATGGTCTTCATAGGAGGTGATTTGAACGGTCATGTAGGACGTGATGTAGATGGATACATAGGAGTACATGGGGGACATGGGTACGGTAATAGAAATGAAGAAGGGAAGGATATCTTGGAGTTTTCAGTGGCTTATGATCTCATGGTAACTAACACATTTTTTAGAAAGAGAGGTGAGCATTTGGTGACTTATAAGAGTGGCTCATCGAGGACACAAATTGACTTCTTCTTAACTAGGAAAAGAGACCGTTTAGCTTGTAAAGATTGCAAAGTTATACCGGGGGAGAGCTTGACTTCCCAACATAGGTTGTTGATCATAGATGTGCAGTTACAAAGGTGGACTAGAAAAAAGAAGTTGTATAGATGCTCAAGGACTAAATGGTGGAACCTGAAAGGTGATAAGCAACTAGCTTTAAGGGAAAGAGTACTAGAGGAAGACGTTTGGGCGACAGAAGAGAGTGCAAATAATATGTGGGATAAGGTAGCAGAGTGTATTAGGAGGGTAGGGAAAGAAGTCTTAGGAGAATCTAAAGGGGGTGCTCCGGTACAGAAAGAGGCATGGTGGTGGAGCGAAGCCGTCCAAGACAAGATAAGAGTTAAAAGAGAGTGCTTTAAAACTTGGCAAAAGGATCGAATTGAAGCGAACTTGGAGAGGTATAAAGAAGCAAAAAGAGAAACCAAAAAGGCAGTTAGTGAGGCCAAGGCAAAGGCATTTGAGGAGCTATATAGGCGACTTGACACTAAGAAAGGCGAAAGAGAGATATTCAAGCTTGCTAAAACTAGAGATCGGCGGACCAAGGACTTAAACCAAGTTAAATGCATTAAGGATGAGGATGAAAAGGTATTAGTAAAGGAAGAGGAGATAAAGGAGCGTTGGAAGAGCTACTTCTACAAGTTATTTAACGAAAGCAGTAGTAGTGACATACAATTGGGGTAGCTTACCATTTCTAGAGAAGAAGCGAATCATATGTTCTATAGGAGAATCAGTAGGGAAGAAGTTAAAGAAGTATTGAAAAGAATGAAGAATGGGAAAGCGGTTGGGCCAGATGGTTTCCCTATTGAGGTCTGGAGGTGCTTGGGGGAGGATGGTATTAGTTGGTTGACAAAGCTTTTTAATGTAGTGCTAAAGAGCAAGAAGATGCCTAATGCATGGAGGAAAAGTATTCTTATTCCCATATACAAGAACAAAGGAGATATTCAGAACTGTGCGAACTACCGCGGGATTAAATTGATGAGCCATACGATGAAATTATGGGAGAGAGTTATTGAGAGAAGACTAAGAAGAACAACAAATATTTCAGAGAATCAATTTGGTTTCATGCCTGGGAGATCAACCATGGAGGCTATCTTTCTCCTGAGGAGGTTAATGGAACAGTATAGAGAAGGTAAGAGAGATTTACATATGGTGTTCATTGACTTGGAGAATGCCTATGACCGGGTTCCTAGGGAGATTCTTTGGAAAGTTTTGGAAAAGAAAAGAGTTTGTGTCGCTTATATTGAGGCGATAAAGGATATATATAATAGAGTCGTGACATCTATAAGGACGACTGGCGGCGAAACTAAGGAGTTTCCTATCACGATTGGTCTACACCAAGGCTCAGCGTTAAGCCCGTACTTGTTTGCCCTAGTTATGGATGAGATTACAAGACATATCCAGGATGAGGTGCCGTGGTGTATGCTATTTGCAGATGACATTGTTTTAGTGGATGAGACGAGAGAAGGAGTGAATGCTAAACTTGAATTATGGCGGAAAACATTAGAGACAAAAGGTTTTAGGCTAAGTCGATGCAAAACGGAATATATGGAATGCAAGTTTAGTCAAAGTAGGACACCTGGTAACATAGAAGTAAGTTTGGGCACACAAAAGATAGTAGAGAAAGAAAACTTTAGGTACCTTGGATCTAGGGTGCAACAGGATGGAGGGATTGATACTGATGTAAGTCACAGGATTCAAGCCGGGTGGACCAAATGGAGGAGTGCTTCGGGGGTCTTGTGTGATCGAAAAGTCCCCCTCAAGGTTAAAGGAAAGTATTATAAGGTGGCGGTACGGCCAGCGTTATATGGATCATAGTGTTGGGCAGTAAAGCATAATCATGTCAAGAAGATGGAAGTTGCGGAGATGAGAATGCTAAGATGGATGTGCGGGATCACAAGGAGAGATAGGATTAGGAATGAAGAGATTAGAGGCATAGTAGGAATGGCACCGATTGGAGATAAAATGAGAGAAAATCGATTGAGATGGTTCGGCCATGTTAGAAGACGTCCAACAGAGGCACCTGTTAAAAGGTGTGAAAGCATAGAGTTTGCCAAGAGTAGGAGAGGGAGAGGGAGACCCAAGAGAAGTTGGAAAGAAACTATTAAACATGATCTTGCCTACATGGATCTAACGGAGGACATGGCCCTAAACAGATTTGATTGGCGTCGTCAAATCCATATAGCCGACCCCATCTAGTGGGAAAAGGCTTGGTTTGGTTTGGTTTGGTATCATGCAAACAAAGATACTGTAAAAAGTATTGTATATAATTTGAGGTTGCTGGTTGTAGTTTGAATTATCCTAGATATAATTTTAAATTGCAGTTTGTAGTTGCAACTGATTTAGTCATGGAATGAAGTTATGAATTGCTTTAGTTAAAACTTGATTCGAAAAACAACAAATTAACGACCACCTTAGAGGCCTGAATCTTAAATATGAAAATGGAAATGTACGATGATGCTTCGAAGAATCAAGCTCCATTTGCTAAATAAAGTGGAGTACGATAAAGATTGTGTGATTTTAGTTGACATTTCACTTCTATGTTCTCATAGCAGTGTCCCATTTAAACTTCAAAAGTGGTGATTTGAGGTGTGCAGAAAGCATATCAAGTGGAATGATGTTTGTAGGAAACCGGATCCTCCAAACGGAAGGTGACACGCAGGGGGTGGATGAGGGGGCGGATAAAAGAGAAACCTTATGTGTCGCCCCTGTTTTGGTCCAAACAGGAAACTGTTTCCTGTTTGTAGTGCTTCTATGTTCTCATAGCAGATTGACATTTAACTACATTTACAGTTAAACCAGAGTGGCAATATAGTTCAATGGACCCAAATTCAGCTAAAATCATGATTTAAATCAGGAAAGCATTTCTCAATTTTTAAGATGCTACTAAGAACACCTCAGATGCCTAAATATTAAATGTGAGCTATGATGATGCTTTCAAACAGTACCCTTCAACAATAAGCCATCAACATTTCAGCTGCATGGGGAATAAATTTATATGGGACTGATTTAGTCGACTCTTCACATTCCAAACATATCATATACATAAGTTTGAACCCGTTCTTTGCTTATTGAAGCAAACCATAGTCATCCACAACGCATCAAATGAAGCCCACAATAACACTTTATTAAGAAGAGAGCGTTCAACTAAACCAACTGTACGTGAGTCAATAATGGGTGATGACCCAAGATAAAAAAAAAATAAGAAAATAAACAAAACAAATTAAAAAATCTTCAATTCATCCTCCAAAGCACACTCCAAGTTGGCATCTGTAAGTGCCTAAAAATTAAGGACTTTGAACCAGGGATTAGGATCCTTGTTTTGAGTGGTTTGGATGAAGATTGTCGTGGCTCCGACTGGACCTGAAGAGGAAGAGAGGAAAACACGTCAGAGGACCCTGGCTGCAGGCAGCGCAAGGCTCTCCGATGCTTAAGTCAGTTCAGGGACTGAGTAAGGGAGATGGAGAGAAAATTGCAGAGTAAGAGTGTGCGTTATGGGTTGCGTACCTTTAGGATGGAGATGGAGATGTTATTTATAGGCGATGGGGATGACTAACGTGGGCGAGTCCCAAGATTGGGCTGGCCACTCGAGTGGCTGCGTCCACTCAGCCATAATACATTAAATGCTGCCTCACCTACCCATGCTTCATTGAATGCTAGCCTTGCTGGGTCAGGCGGCGGTTCTGACTTTTGGGCCAGGTCCCATCGGGCCTGGCCCGGAGTCATGCTCTGGGGGCGCACGTGTTCTGTATACGCTGTTTTGTCAGTAATGATAGTCTGCAGGGCATGCCTTAGCATGCGCCGTTGTCCTGTCGTTAGTCCCATCAATATCCGTCAAATCCGCATTGCCGAGGTGTGATGCCGAGGTCGGATAGGTCTGACTTTGGGAACTCTTACCTCGGCGAATGCCGCGATCCTTCAGCCGTGGTCAGCCTTGGCCTAGGGGAGGCATAATCAATCTGCCTTAACCGGGGCCAGCACTGATCTCGGCTTAGTGGAAACACCCCCACACTGCATCCAAATCCTCAAAATGCTCCAAGTCACATTGCAACCCTACATGAGCTGAATTCCTCTTCGAGCTCTGGGAGGTGATGACTACTTTTTTTTCCTCTGCATAACATAGGAAAAAAAAAAACAACACAAACAATCAGAGAACATAAAATTATTTTGGGAGTTGTTCTCTAGCTATTCCCCTCTCCCCTCTTAATATACCATTTTACATTTTAGCAAAGAAAAAAACTATAAATCAGCAAATCAAACAACAATAGAAGAAGAAAAAAATGTTCTCTATGATTTAGAGATTGAAACATAAAACATATCGAAAGTCTAAATCGAATATCCAGGGGCTGAGTTTAGGGATTTAAGGATCTGAGGGGTTTAAGTGGAGCTTTTAGGGAATTAGATATTGGATTTGGGTTTAAGGCTTCCGGGTTTAGGATTAGGGGGTTTTAGAGGTCTCGGGATGGGTTGGAATCGGCTAAGAGAGGGAGATTGAGAAAAGAAGCTAGGGCTTTGCATTCGATTGGTGTCGGCTAAATGAGAGAGGGTGAGGGATAGAGAGATGACAAGGGAGAAAAGAAATATATATATTATTGCCTCTGCCTGGTTCGAGCCGGGAATTAGTGTAACGCAACGGAAAGCTCCTCGACGGCAGAGAGAGAGGGCCGCGACTTAGAGCGACGAGGCCGAGCGAGGGAGACGAGAGAGACGATGCCGAGTGAGAGAGACGAGGTCTGGGAGAGAGGTTGCTCGATTCAACTCCGTGTCCTTCTGTTTGATTTGGGAGATCGAATCCTTTTTCTGTTTCCCTCCGTCAGTTATATAGTCGTAATATGGAGCATTGGATGAGCCTCGTGAACTGACGATTGGGATGAGTCCTTAAAAAGAAAGATGAGGACGCTCCGTAGGACCGTCTCCATACTCTAGGATAGAGCATTACTGTTTAATGCCAATAGTCCCTTGCGCATGAGATTAATTCAGGCGGTGGTCTCTAAGCATTTGACATTAGATTTTTTATAACTCATTTGCCCTTCTAACTATTTAAATGGGTGTGTGGTCCCTAAGCATGTGACATCAGATTTTTATGACTCATTTGTCCTTCTAACCATTTAAATGAGTGTCATGCAATTTAAATATGGATTTTAGCTCTAACTCACTGTCTTTCCCCAAATTAAATGTAGTATGATGAGTTTTCGATCAAATTTTAAGTTTTAAATTGGATGGAATGACAATTCATAATAAATTTATTTAAATTCACTTCAAACACAGATAATTTCATATTATACCCAAATTAATTTTTATCAAAATTAAATAAATTCAAACTAAATCTAGTCATACCAAACCAAATCTAATTATATAATTTCATATCAAAGTGACATAACTTGTTTTCAAACTGGTTATGATTTCAAACACAGATAAATTCATATAAACTCATATAAACTCAGACCAAAGTTAGATAAGTTGACATCAAAGTTAGATAAATTCACTTAATTCGTATCAAACTCAGATTAATTCAAAACAAGCACAAATAAATTCATATCAAACTTAGATAAATTCATACCAAACATAGATAACATCATGCCAAAGTCAAATAACATTATGCCAAAGTCAGATAACACATACAAAACTCAGATAACACATACACCAAAGTTAGATAAATTCACAGCAAACTCAGATAAATTCACTTAATTCGTATCAAACTCAGATTAATTCAAAGCAAAAATAAATAAATTCATATCAAACTTAGATAAATTCATACCAAACACACATAACATCATGCCAAAGTCAAATAACATTATGCCAAAGTCAGATAACACATACAAAACTCAAATAACACATACATCAAGTTAGATAAATTCACTTAATTCGTATCGAACTCAGATTAATTCAAAGCAAAAATAAATAAATTCATATCGAACTTAGATAAATTCATACCAAATAAAAAAAATCAGATAACACATACATCAAGGTTAGATAAATTCATACCAAACACAGATAACATCATGCCAAATTAAAGTCAAATAACATTATGCCAAAGTCAGACAGCACATACAAATCTTAGATAAATTTACAGCAAACTAAAAAAAAACTCATTTAAAACCAAGTTGAATACATTTTAAAGTCAAATAAAATCATGTGAAATCCAGTTAATTTCATACCAAACTCATATTATTTCATAAGAAACTCAGATAAAATTATTTCAAAGTCACATAAATTCATTTGAAACCTTGTTTAATTGATAACAAACGTAGTTAAATTGAAATCAAACTCAGAAAAATCATGTAATATACGGATAAATTTATTAAAAGTCATGTTTAATTGATCACAGACTAAGATAACGTCACATAAAGCTCAGATAAATACATGTCAAAGTCAAATAATTTTATATCAAACTCAGACAAATTCAAGCCAAAACTTAGATAAACTTATTTCAAACTTAATTAAGTTCAAGTCAAGATGATTCGATTGCTCAGGTAAGATCGCCTCGTGTACTAAATATTAAAAGGGGACCACTGCCTCTATGAAAAAATGACTTGAACCACAAGCTATAAAACGTATTAGTAGGGACCTGTCGCCAAATACCCATAGATTTAAATGCTTTTAAGTTTTAAATGCCATCCCCAGCTTCCCTCTCAAATCAAATCTTTCTCAAACCATCTTGATTCTATTGCCTTAAAATTAGTACATTCACTAAGCAATAATCAATCCTATTAGTTACTAAGAGATATTTACTCCTCAAACTCTTTTTTGAAATTTGAATGCTTTATCTCTTTTTTGAAATTTGAATGCTTGATGAAATGAGATAAAACTTCAATCGACTTTAATCCCAGTCATAAACAACATCCTCGGGAGTTGGTCGCACATGAACAACCTGCAACTCCTCCTCAACTAACCAATCCGTACACCTTCATCATGCTATCGTCTTGAAGGTTGGTCTTCCTCTCCTACTGAATGTCGTCAATGTACATTTTTAAGTCGGCGCTCTCTCCTTCTTCGCTGAGATAAACATGATTCAGATTTCAGTTTTCAACACTCCGATCTTCTTTAAGCTGCTTCTTCTGCAGATCTGCTGCCATGGCTTCTTCTCTTTCATTTCCGCACCAACCCATATCAGAAAACCCGTTTCCTGGCACCGTCGCTAACTCTTCTTCCGTATCGCCTCTTATCAGACGGAGTATCGGGCTTCCTGGCATTACACTTGCATCTTGGGTTTTGCCATTGAGGGTCAATAGAGGATCGCCTGGTAAAGTAAGGGCGACTAAGATTTCGGATCAAACGCAAGATTCAACAAGTGGGTTCTTATTCTTCATTTGTTTGGTTTAATAACTCCTCTTCTCTGCTTTTGCTTACTATATTTGGTAAATTGATTTTCATGGTCATTTATCTAACTCAGTGCATATGATTATTTCTCATTACTTTAATCTTTTTACTTGGGGTTGGTGACTTACAAGGGTAAGAGAAGCATGCAAGATATACTGTTTATAGATTCTTTTTCTTATCGTTTTTTATCTCTCTATTGTTTATAGATTCAAAACATTGGTTTTTGCATACAAATGTACAAGGACACATTGTTTAGATGTTCAAAATTTTAGTTTTTGCATACTGATCTTTCTCTTAATTGCAAATTTGAGAAATATCAATGGGTTTTTATTATGATTATTATTACTTTAGGGTATCTTCTGTATTCTTCTCTTCTATGTTTGTTTATTTAATTTATTTAATGAGTCCAAATGTCAAACTCCACATGCTTCACATGGGAGGATGAAAATGCTAAAATACTATTGAATAATCAAAAAGTCTACTTGGAGGGCTTGAATAATATTGATACACTAATTATATTCTTTTTTTATGAGTCCTAATCTGCACTAATTATATTCTAAAGCGTTGTTATATGTGTCATTATCATTAAAAAAATAAGAATAATAAAATAAAAGCCCCACAGTATACCGCTCATTTTACCATTATCCCAACAATTTCAGAACAGTTAATATTGTTTTAAAAAATATATCAATCCATTAATCATTAATTTTAATATTTTTTTAAAAAGCCACATATCTCGAAGACTCGAACTAACCCATATTGTATTTAGATATTCACATATTTATTATTATTTATTAATATTATATTAATATCAATGCTTTTGTAGCTAGTTTTAAATAATATTTATTTCTTTCTCTAACCAATGTTGCACGGGGTTGTCATTTGACATTAATTGTTTATATCTTTTTTTATTAGTGCAGGCTCAAACCTATTTATTTTTCAGGGCCCGGGCTCAGCACAGGCTAGTATTATACATTTAATAAATAATATTATTTTAAAGAAAAGATTTTAGGGAGCCCTTCCATCCAATGGAGAAGAAATATGTCATTGGGCCCATGATGACGTGGACTCGCGAGGGAGGTCCAAATTGGGCTCTCATCTCAGCTCAAGCTGAGCTTATTCTCCACTCAACACATGCGTGGGCTTAAGTCGTTTAAAAACAAAGGACTTAAGATTACAAAATAAAACTCGAAAGTTGCAAACCAGACTTTTCACATCCTGCCGTCTTTTCTACTGCATATAGAGACAAAGACAGGAAAAGAGGAAAAAAAGAGAGGAGGAAAGTGAACACGATTATATTTAGGGGTGTAAATGGGTCGTTTTCGGATCGGGTCCACTATAAACGGGTCGTTTCCGGATCGGGTCCACTATAAACGGGTCGTTTCAATAACCGAAACCGTTAAAGAGATGGTGGAATCAAATCCGGACCCAGAACTGTTTTGGAATCGATTTTTTATTTTTATTTTTGCTCCAGAACCGGAACCAGAACCATATATAGAACAGGTCCGGGTCTAGTTAGAAAATGATATTAAAAAGAAAAAAAAACATGGTTCTTAGGAGAGTTTTTCAAAAATTAAGATAATATGTCGGGTCTCAGGTCCACGGGTCCGAACCAAGGTGAAATCGGACGCAGACCCATTGACTTATGGGGGCCTAAATAATGACTCGGACCTGATTTTTAATGGGTCGGAACCTTTGGGTAATCAGAGAATCGGGGACCCATTTACATCCCCAATTGGAAATGTTGAATGGCTTTTGATATGAGAGGTTTCCGGATGGGTTTTATAGGTGGCCCCTAATTTTTTAACTGTTCGTTTATATTGAGAAAAAGGCATTGCTCATTTGGTTGGTTTTTTTTTTTTATCAGTAACAAACTAACTCATTAAAAGGAGAAAACAATACAAAGAGGGAAAACAAGAAAGAATAACAAGAGCATTGTACCCCTTCTCACACCTCAATTACAAAACCATGCTCTCCCAAGGAGAAGTCCTATCAATCCCCTGTTTGACAAGCGCATCTGCCATGTGGTTAGCCTATCTAAGCAATTGACGAAAGACCACATTAATGGAACAGGATAAAGCTCGAATTTCGTTGAAGACGAATTGGAATTTTCATGGATTTGCTTTCCAATTTGACACCCAAGCAATGGGTCGAAAGAGTCGCTCTCTACAATAAGACTATCCTGAAACATTCTTGAAAAACACCGCTTAGCTACTAAAATAGCTTAACACTTCTGCTTCATTAGAATCGCGAACCCCAGCATGCTTAGAAAATATGAACAAAATCTCACTTTAACTTTTACTGAACAAAACCTAACCTTAACTGTTACGAAGGACACCTCCAATCCCTGCTGACCCTGGCTTACCCCCTCGCGGCACCATCAACGTTGAACTTTAAGGCATTAAGAGTAAAACTCAAGTAAATGTGAGGTTTTATTCATGTTTTCTAAGCATGTTTTCTAACCTCATCTTTACTGGGTGTTCCTTTATACAAGAAACTCAAGTATGTGAACCACCAAATATCAAAAGAGAGCATGGGAGTCTAGACGATTTGGAAATTTATATGATAGAGATTTAACCCGGCTCATTCATCGTTCCCCTTATTAGTTTGAAATCTCTCTCTCTCTCTAAATATGGCACCGTAATTTTATTTGTTAGGATTGATATTGTAAGTGCCTAAATTATACGGACTTGGTGATGAGGATTAGAACCTAGTGAGGACGCTCTGATGAAGGTTAGGAGAACCTGAAAGAACGAAAAAATGAAGACAGTCAAAGACCCCGGCTGCGGGCAGCGCAAGGCTCTCCGATGCTTAAGTTAGTAGGAGGACTTCACAATAGGATGGAAATGAAATTCGGCAGAGTAAGAGTATATTTTTCAGGTCATACCTTAGAGTGGAGTTGGATCTTGTATTTATAGGATATGGAGTTGACTTATGAAGGTGAGCCTCATGATTGGATTTGGTACTCGAGTGGTACTGTCCCTTTAGCCCACGCTTCATTAAATGCGAGTCTAATCGGACCATGCTCTGTGGCAGCCGCTCTGTCAGAGATCACGAACGGTATGGACCACCCAGGAGCCCTACTTGCACAGGCCCTTGTCCCATCGCGTGTCCCCTGACCTGATTGAGCTAAAATAGGAGCTCGGTCCTTAGATACCTGCCTTGACTGCCTTTCTGGCGGGGTTACCAAGGTACACTACCGAGGCCAGGATACAAGCCGGGGTCGGGAGCGACCTTGACCTGGTCAGCGACCTGGCTCGGTACCGAGGTACAGAGGCCAGGAACGGGTTCCATCTCGGCTGATGCCCCGGAGGCAACGCTAAGGTGTGCTCTGATTGGGGTTGTGGCTCGGTTTGCCAACTCGATTTATCAAAAACAACTCTGATCTCGGTATCTCAGCAACCATCCCCACACAGATATCTTGCTATTGTTTTCAATTCAAATTGAAATTCTTACGGATACTAACATTTTCCCTGAACCCCTAAATCTAACCATATCCAATAAGGAAAAATCCTCCTACATTATCTTTTTTTTTTCTCCCTCACTCGGTTTAATAATATAGTTCAAGCTTCAAAGCTTCTCTGTAGTTTTTTTTTTTTTTTATACCGAAGCTTCTTATAGTAAAAAGCAATAACCCACACCAATTGACTAATTATAGCAAAATTTCCCTTCATTACATTGTGTGGCCCGTTTGAGATAGGTTCGTTCCAAAACCCACACTAGGGGGACGTTTGGCAACGGTCATAGGATCGGAATTCTCCCCCAAAATCCACCGTATCACGGATTTCGTTTGTTTGGTTCAGCGTGGATTTGAAGAGGATGGAGTTCAGCGTTCTGTTTTCTTGATTCTTTCAGCCGTCCGACCTCCCCCCACGGAATCAGCGAATGAAAGGATTTGCGGAGCTACAGTAGATCTTGACGGTAATGAACGGCTGACCGGTTTTTGCATTTTTTTTTTGTTTTTATGGGCCCCACAATTAAGATCGGAACCGATGATTGTGTGAAGAAGGTCCATAACGGCTGTATCCCAAAATTTCAGCCGTTGATTCATCTTAGATCTTGAGATATGTGCAAAACCGTCAGGGACCATTACTATAAACCGTCTGACAGTTACGGTAATATAAAGAGGCGGTAATTTGGCCCTAATACCTTTTTTCTTTGGGAATGTACCTTTTAGATTCCCTAATCAAGATCTAAACCGTTAGTCATCTTTAAAAATTCCAAAACGGTCACCTCACCAAATATCAGTCGTTAATTCATCTTATATCTCGAGATGTGTGCAAAAAATCATTACTGTTCACAGTTAATGTATACCGGTGCCAAAACAGTCCGTGTTTTACAGTTTTTTATTTCTATGGGATCCATAATTAAGATCTGAACCGTTCATTATTTCGGGAAGGTCAGACACGACTACCTCACCAAATCTCAGCCGTTGATTCATCTTATATCTCGAGATATGTGCCAAAAGGTTATTACTGTTAACAGTAAATGCATACCTTTACCAAAACAGTCTCTTTTTTCAAGTTTTTTGGTTTTTGTGGGGTCCACAATCAAGATCGGAACCATTCATTATTTCGGGAAGGTCAGACACGGCAAGGTGATCAAATTGCAGCCGTTGATTCATCTTATATCTCGAGATATATGCCAAAACGTCATTAATTTTTAAAGAAAATGCATACCGGGTGCCAAAATTCTGATTCAAGGAATTATAACTGATTCCTAGGAGACGGAGAGAATACTCTAAACCATGGATTTCTCTCTTAGCTGTTGCCAAACGTCCCCTTGGTGATTCAGATCTTTCAATCCTCAATGTAAGATATGCACTTCTTTTTCTCTTTTTCTTTTTGACTTTTCAGTTATAATTTTCAGCACACCTTGATTCCTCTTTCTTTCATATAAGCCCGCCAGTGATTAATCCAGTCACTTGATTTGACTGGTTTTCATCTGGACCTTTTTTTAATCGTTTTTTCTTTTTCTGTTTTTTGTAGTGGCCTGAATAGTTTACTTGAATTGAGTTATGTTCTGATCGCATGGGGAGGCCATGACTTTTTAAGATTTTTTTTTTCTTTGAATCTTTGCACCTTCGGTTTTTTTTTTATTTATTGAGTCTATATTCACCTCCTCAAGGCGAATTCCATGAGTCCACCAAATGGCCAGTTCGGACCCATGAGAGGATCCTTACCCCTCAGTGCAACCATCTTGATAAAATAATCAGGGCCCTAGATAAATCATAATTGGATTCGTGCCAAACATATTGGGGGCATATTTTATCTCTTTTCTAAAATATGGTCTCACTACGTTGAATCAAAATCAGCGAACACATATGTACCTCTCTTCCCATTCTATACACTCAAAACCAAGGAAGCATTCTATACAATCAAATTCAAAGCCAAGGGCTTCCGAGAAATACAAGCCCCATCTAAAAAAAAGTTCAACCAAGGACTTCCAAAAATAGAAGCCCATGTATAAAGTTCAAAAAAGAAGTCAACTAATGGTTTCCCAAAATTACGAGCCCTAGTAAGATGACGTCGTCCAATGTCAAAACGTCCACCTGAAGCCAACAACCTGATACAAAAAATAAAAGAGATAAAAGAATTTACTAAATGTGACCTGAAAAAAAATATACAAATTGATATTACCGTCACGTCAGTGGCAGCTATTAGCCCGTCATGAACCACCCTCCCACCAACAAGAGCGTCGTACATAGCCAATGATATAGTTATCCGCTGTTCTCCTTCCCTGAAGTATCCACCGAAGAATGCTATCTGATATATATTCTGCTATAACATAATTACATTAATTTATTAGCCAATGATTAAGTACTAATTGTCAAACTATAAAAGGGTTATGTACAACTTCAAAAAATACTTTACTTGAAAAACAAGTTGGCGATCTTCACGGCGAGGATCCATAACCGCAGCAAGCGATACCTTTCCTAATGCGCATAGGAAAGAAAACCCGCGATTGTCACCCGCCAAAGAAGTTACTATTGTCTGTATTATATTCTTGATAAAAAAAAAAAACAATCAGAAGATGGAACTTTTTCATTCTATTTTGTATTTCTAAAGAGAAAAAAAAATAGAAAAATTGCTAAGAAATAGCACGAGATTAACAAATAAACTCAAATACACATAATAGCACAACTAGCCAAAAAAAAAAAAAGAGAGAAAAAAAAAAAGAACAAAACCAATTAGTCATAGGATTTAATTTTAATTTTTTTTACTCTACACATGAGAGATGTCAAGCAACCATTCATAGGGTTTCTTCTATTTTTCTCTCTACACTCATAAAAAAAAAATTTTGAAACTGCAGGGGTTGCAAGTGGTTTGGACATCAATGTAATGCTGATGATAATAAGAATAGAAATCTTGGCAACTCGCATCATCGTGGACACCTCATTTTTCCACCGCTATGCAAAACTTTTAATATCCATAATATCATGGCCAAATTTTGCCACATTTGGGCAATTTTAGAAAAATAATTCAAAATTTAAGACCAATTCATCATCATCCATATTTTAGGAATAACTGCATCATTCTAGGTCTTATTTTTTAGGATGGATCCCCCTGGTTTTGATTTTTGGGTTAAATATTGTTCCATGATGTGTATATCGAAAATCCTAAAACGGATTTATAAATTTAGTGCATATGAGGAAGTTGGGCCCACTAATTGGTTGTAGATTTAGTGCTAGAATTTTATTTTTTTTGCTGAAAATTTAGTGCTAGAATTTGAGTGGGACGGCCTCTCGCTATTTTATTGCACATTTAATCAGGAGGATGAAAGTCACAATTTAGTGTCCCTATTTTGAAGAAAAATATCCTAAAAAAAGACCCTTCATCAGAGGCTAATGTCCAACATCAAACAAGATGGTCCGCCCATTTTATTTTATTTTTTCAAGAAAGAAAGTCTTTAGTAAAAATGGCCGTGGAGGGTTTTTCTACATTCACCACATTACTTGCCCTCACCTCATTAAAACACATTCCAACCGTTTCCTCTTCACCAGCACAACCAAACCTTGTCAACCCATTTTTCATCATCTTCTCTCCCCATTTTCTTTTCTTTCCTATTTCTTCTCTCCACCAACATCCCATTACTCTCCATAGTAATGTCGGACTCCATCCCCTCCTCAAATCCGACTCATCACATATCACTAACACCATTGACCATCCCATTGATCACACCACTGACCATCCCATTGATCAACTACTCTATCTTCCTCCCTCTCTCTATGGACACGCGCACTTCATTCTCCATCACTCTCTCTCTCTCTCTTCTAATGGACCTCTAATGGTCTCATGGAATTCACCTCTCTAAAGGCTTAGGAACAATCTATAAGGTGTGATAAATCCAACCCCTTATTGTTAAGATTCATAACCATAGCCTCATAAGCTCCACTGCAACACATCACAAGGCTCACAATTCAGACCAAGTCCACCAAACACATTCTCACTATCCAACCAACTCTCTGCACATTACCACCCTCACCATCACAGTCACTACTCATCCCAAACCCATAACCATAGCCTCATAAGCTCCACTGCAACACATCACAAGGCTCACAATTCAGACCAAGTCCACCAAACACATTCTCACTATCCAACCAACTCTCTGCACATTACCACCCTCACCATCACAGTCAGTACTCATCCCAAACCCATAACCAAATCCATCTTCATCTCTTCTCCCATCTTATTCCAGCAATCCAGCCTCCAAACCAAACACAACCCCATCTTCCCATCAACCAAACACGTACGCAGAGACCCACCTTTCCATCGGATCAAACTCACAGAATCCATCTCAACCCATTCACAAACTCAAGCCCCCATCTCCACTGCACAATGCAGTACCCAAGACCACCTGCAAACTGTACTCAAACCTAGTTGAGATACCTCTCTAGCCCACCTTATTCTCCATCTCGATACCCACCTTTTTGCAACCAAACAACCCAATAGGTGAGCCACACAAACCAGTTTCAATTAACACATATGCTCAAGCCCTTTTCCTTTTCTTTTCATTGAATATTGTTGGATCAAGTTACAGGATCGGCCAGGCTAAAAGTTTTCTTGCCTCACACCTGTTCTGGGTGGGCTGGATCCGGATCCCCTGTTTTGTTCAAACAAGGGAGTCCTGATTGGACGAATAAGGGGCTGCCACCTACGGGATGGAGAGCAACCGGAGGAAAGAGAAAAGCAGATTCTCTTTCCTCCGCCCCGCATGTGGAGGCCTCTGATTCATCCAAACCTGAAAATGATCAGGCGTGCTGCTGCCAACCTCTTCAAATCTGTGTTGGGTCCCTTCAGGGTTTTTTCCCCTCTAATAGCAACAGGCCAAAAAAAAGGCTTTGATAGGACTGGGATCTGGCTCGCAAGCCAATTGGCCTGCACGAGAATGGTTTGATCCCAATCCAGATAAGAAGGGACAGAGATCAGGGTGGTTAATCAACCTTACCACAAAAAGAGAACTGATACATATGGGCCCTATCAACAAATTCCAACAGAATTATCCTGGATCACCTATGATATCGTTATTTTTTAACCATAGTACCCCTAACGAATTATTGTTTTATGGTCATTTTAAAACTCCTATAAAGAGGGAGAGGGAAAAACACACAACACAACCAAGCAAGAGCTTACAAACAATGCGATCTTCTCCAAGTGATGCAGGCCAAATCATAGGTTGGCCAACCCATTGGGCTCAGTCCATAGGCCCAACGGGGGCATCTATTTAATTAGGAATTCTATTTAGAGAGTTGATTTATTAGAAGTAATAATTAATTTGGATTGCTAGGCAAGTTAGTGATTTAGTTTCCTTTATTGTTTATGAAATTCTTGGCGTCCAAGTTATGGAAGGTTAATCCTACTCTATATAAATTCATGCTTATTATTATCTATCAAAGTTTTTCTAAGTTTTCTATGAGTTTTTCCTTCAGTTATGGCGCTTACCATTATCATGAGTGTGCCCTAGTGGCTGAATCTATATCGAGATTCGATCAATCTCTTGGAAGAGAGGTCTATTTTTTTCCGATCGAGAATCCGGGGCTACACCACCAAGTAGCTTCATGATTAAAAAAAAATCCCGGTACGATAATTTGATGCATATCGGTCTTGGTGTTGCCTTGTCAAAAAATCCCCAAAATATCGGATATTATTGGCCAATATCTCAAATTATCGGTCCTAATCGATATATCGGTCAAAATATTGGCCGACTATATATATATATTTTTTTTTTTTCATTTCTCCTATTCTAATTCTTTCATCTTTCTTCCTTCTTCCTTCTTCCAAATACATTAGATGTTGCCCTTCTTTTTCCCACGCCGCGACTACAGCGGCCGATACTGTATCGGTTTTTTGAGGCCGATCGATACAGCGATCATAAATAAGTACCCACAGTACAGAGATTATTCTCTAATCTACTGACAGACTGGATAATGCTTGTATGTCATTCAGCTCATGGGTCCCACTTAAATACATGCCTTTAAAGTAAATAAACTAATTATAATTCAATGAAAAATAAAAATTCCAATATGAATAGAGATAATATTATTAACTCTGATTCTTACCTGCCCAGCAGGCACATCGATTACTCTGGGCATGAAAGAACCAGCACCCTGTAGGGCTCCACCTACATAGAACATTTTCAACAAAGTTATCTAAAAAATCTAGAAAATAATTTTGAAACATAATGTAATCCCAACCCAACCAACTACATACCTGGTGGTGGTGGTGGTGGTGGTGGTGGCGGTGGTGGTGGTGGTGGTGGTGGAGGTGGCTGGCCCTGAAGAGCAGCTCTCGCCGCTGCTCTCTCTGCGATTCTCGCACTTCTACGCACCATTGGTGGTTGTGGGGGAGGGGGATGTGGAGGCAAAGCTGGCTGGCCCTCACAAGCAGCTCTCGCTGCCATTCTCGCACTTCTACGCACCATGTCACTAGCACAATAACTGAAAAAAAGGGGGGGAAAGGAGAAAAATGTAGGGGAAAACCGATGAAGCATGACGGAAGAAAGAAAAATGAAAAGGAAAGAGGCAACGGTTGGGTCGAGTTGAGCTGAGTCGGATCTGATGTGACTCGGCCGCACTCACGATCTTGGACTCGCCGAGCTGAGTTCGATACCATGTCTGCCGAGTCAACATTTATGGTTGTGTTTTAACATGTGCGTGTCCCCCTATCTCTTCCTCTACTACCTTCTCCTCTTCTCTTCCTCCACCATCTGCTCACCTCCATCTTCTTCACTCAAACCCAACCATAATATTTTGCCCCCTCTGAAAGAGAGAGATGGGTTGATGATGATGGTTTTGGAAAGGGGGTTGTGGTGGAGTTGGAGAGGGTTGTGGGTTTAGAGGAGGTGAGGAATGAAGGGAGAGATGGGGTTTTAGAAGATGCATTTGAACGGTGATTGACTATTTCGATTTGGTTTTTTTTTGAAAATTGCTCTAAGAAGATGGCATTTCACCACCTTCACAGCAGCAGCAGGAGGTTGAATGGAACTCAGACGATTCATTCCCGAGTCGACTCTGCCGCACTCACGAACTTGGACTCAGCCTGAGCCGAGTTGAGTTCGATACCAAGTCTGCCGAGTCAACATTTATGGTTGTATTTTAACATGTGCGTGTCCCCCTAGCTCTTCCTCTCCTACCTTCTCCTCTTCTCTTCCTCCACCATCTGCTCACCTCCATCATCTTCACTCAAACCCAACCATAATATTTTGCCCCCTCTGAAAGAGAGAGATGGGTTGATGATGATGGTTTTGGAAAGGGGGTTGTGGTGGAGTTAGAGAGGGTTGTGGGTTTAGAGGAGGTGAGGAATGAAGGGAGAGATGGGGTTTTAGAAGATGCATTTGAACGGTGATTGACTATTTCGATTTGGTTTTTTTTTTTAAATTGCTCTAAGAAGATGGCATTTCACCACCTTCACAGCAGCAGAAGGAGGAGGTTGAATGGGACTCAGATGAGTCATTCCCGAGTCGACTCGGTCATAGCCAAGTCATAGTCGAGACACCCATCAGAGAGACGTTGACACGTCTCAGATGACTCGACAGAGGGGAAAGACAGAAAATAGATGGCAGAAATAGGAAGGAAGGAGGAGGAGTGGGGGAAGCCACCTTCAGCTATGAGGTTGGTTCGTATATGGATTCGTCTGAATCCGGTCGTCTTCCAACAGCGTGTATGGGTTTAAGGGTTTTGCTGTTTTAAGAGTTTAGGGTTTTGCTGCTTTCTTTTTAAATTACCAAAGATTTATAGAATTAGCCCCTCATTTTTTTTCTTTTCTCTTCTGCTTTTTTGGAAAAGATCCGTTTCATATTTTTCTTTCAAATTTTTACAAACAACTCCCTTCCATCGGCCGGCCTCTCCGACGCCAGTTTCAGGTCTCCTCTTCATTTCCTTTTCTTTGTTCTCTGATGTCTGGGACCCATCTTTAATTTGAACTCTGGTTTGTGTCACATATCTTTCTACCTATAATCACTCAGTGAGTTCAGCCGCTCGTTTGATCATGTCTAGAATATGAAATTTGGCCCCTCTGATATGCGGAGGGATCCATGTGATGGGCTAAAGATGGCCCACATTAGTTAAATCACCTACCTACATGGCTGCACTGGGTCTCATTTCGACAATATAACATGTGCTTAGCTCAATTCATACCTTCTGTTTTATGGCCTCAATCTTGGACGTCAAGTCACATTGACCGCATGAGAAAGACTAAATCGCACGTCCCTGAGTGTCCAAATGTGGGCCTAATCTCCCCCGAAAATAACTCGCAAATTGTTTGAATTAAAAGTTTATAACCAAAACAACATTGCGGTTCTATCAATAGAAAAAATAAAAACCCAAAATTGCGGTTGCAGTTTGGTGGGGACACTATAGAAGTGCAGAATATGGGAAATATGGAAAATATAAATAGTTAGGTGCGGGAATAATCATTGTGGAAGTGTCATTCACTAAATTGTTACGACTACAAGCTTGGAGGTTCGTAAACATTAAACCTTAGCCATCGGTCTAAATTCTGCCAAAAAATTTATCTTCTAATACTCCAACCAAGCTACGGCAATTTGCAATCAAAAAGTCTACTTGGAATGATTCCAGGCCCGATAAGTGGCCTGGTATGCCAGGCCCGTACCAGGCCACTTATCGGGCCTGGAATCATTCCAAGTAGCAGGGCTCATTTGCAATATAGCATGAAAATTCTCTCTCATAAATTATGTATCAGAACGTGCCTGTTTGTATATGTGCAAGGGCGCTTCTACGATGAAATGGTACTGTTAAGTAGAAAAATAACTATATTATAAATTAGATTATTTTACTCAATAAATCCTCTTAGACTTGTTGAAGACCAAAAAGGTTCTCGAATTTTATTGTTGGCTATATATGTCTCCCCGCTACTTTGCGTCTTTTTTCGTTGAGCGGCGATATCCCGTCTCGGTCATGCACGAGTGGGCGGGGATATCCCTGCTCATTATTATTATTAAAATAATTAGTTAGGTGGGGATATCTCTGCCTAACTGAGTGTGTTAACTGTGCTGTGTGAAGATATTCGCACTCATCACATGTTTAAAGAAAAGAAGAAAAAAATATATATAATTAATATTTTATGTTACATTTTACATTTCAAATTTCATATTCACACACAACTCACATCCACATCTCACTTTCACATTCCATCTTTTGCTTTCACATTTCATGTTTTAAGTTTCATTTAACATTTCATATTTCACTTTTAATTTCACATTCATTTTCAATCACAAATAGGTTGAATTCCTACCCAAACTATTATAGCCAAATGTGAGAATTTCTAAGGGGTGACAAAAGTGGCATCTTGACATGAACACTGAAAGACACATTGACTAATGCTCTTAATTCAATAAAAGAGTTTTTTATTGTGTTTCTTAGTGTTTGGATTAGGGTTTGGAATCAGGATCTAGAGATTCAGGATTTGGAATTAGGTACTACCTTGAATCATCAAGACCCAATACAAATAACAACAAATCTTCCCACAAATCTACAAACTCCAACAAGCAGCATCCCATGAAGAATCATGTGTCTTAAAAACAACAAGTCAATTTTGCAAATATATAATAGACAGATAAGAATCAATTTTCTTACAAGATCTCTTTTTTTTTTCAAAAATGCATATAAGAGAGCTCTTGGAGAAGAACTGAGGAGGAAGAAGAAGACAAGACGGAATATGGTTTTGGGTGAGTTTTAAAGAACATGTGAGTGGGAATATCCCTATTCAAGAAATTAAAAAAAAATATGAAAAAGGTCCCTAGGACTACTATGAATCTATGATGGATAAATATATTTTGGGTCCCTTTTGTTGTCCACCATGTCTAGCTAGGGGTAATTTTTGGATAAAATCCTCTATAAATTATGTATCAGAGTCGGGCGCTAGTTTGATGAAATGGTGTGAAGTAAAAAAACAACAAAGCAAAGAAGCGAGGGTAGAAGATTTTGAAGAATAATATTACACAAGGCATTGGAGCCTTAGGCTTTTTTTTTTTTTTTACCCTAAAGGCCTAAACCCTTATCATAATCTTGTCTTGTCGTGATGATACTATAACAACAAATTTAGCTTCCACAAATTTTTATTTTTACAGTGATTTTATCTCCTTGTTTATGATAATATCGCAATGCTGTAGATGATATTTTTAATTGATGGTCAACAAAAATAGTAGTTAGAAGAAAGTAGCTTCAAACCTAACACCTATGAATAAGAGGACATTATCCTTAACAATTAATCAACTTATAGTTTCTGCACTGATGGTACCTATAATAATATATTAAAGCTACATTTTTTTTTTTACTTTTTTTCCCAAATACTTCCCTTTGATGTCCTTTGTTTTGTTTGCTTTTTTCTCAATATGCAAATCATTCATTTATTTTAACAATATTTTTCTCATAATATCCTAATAAAAACTCAAAACTTGAAATCATCCTGATATTCTTCCACCAATATTTTGTCCATTTACAAGATTTGCAACAGTAAAGGATATGATCAGTTTTATAGAGCTTGAGAAATAGCGTTAAGGAGAAAAGTAGCCTCCTGGATAAGGCTGTGTACATTTGCCTTGCGGAAGCTGCCTCTCTGTAGGGGTAAGAAGGCTGCTGCAGCTCTGCTGCAGCTGGCGTCATTAGACCTTGCAGTGGCGGGAGCCTCATGCAGACATGCACTGTGCTTTTTTTTTTTTTGTTACTGGATAAGGGACTAATTTGACTTCTAGAGTTCCAAACTTACAATCGATTTAAAATTTTGTAATAGAGTCGTCCTAGGCAGAAAGAGGCTCGATTTGAAAAGAATTTTGAAATTAACATTTTCTCATGATCCATAGTCAACATTAGAATAGGCTTCAAGCTTATTAAAGGGATCCAACCGAAAGAGCATTCCAGACCAACTGTGCCCATAAAATGGAGTAAACGCTTTATGACAATACAAATAAGTAGTGTTCTCACAAGCTTGGTTTACTGCAAAACCCAAGTCTAAGCCTGTAGGAGTCAGTATTATAAACTCCGTGACAACACTTTGATAAAGTGATTTGATAATTAAGAGGACCTCCTTGAGAGGGCAAATTCTTGCAGAAAATAAAATCCCCTCAAAAATTAATTGAACACGAACTGCTTGAATCAGATGAGGCTAATAGGATCAGGCGATCATAATCTTTTATTACACGAGATTAGCATTTACACGGATAGATCAACCATCCATTGGACACACTATAAATGCAAATAGGGACGTTGTATTGGCACACAATTTTTCTCTCTTCCTACATACTTTTTTTTTAAAAGAAAACCCATGTGAAATTACATTTTTGCCCACCCTCTCCCTTTCTCTCTCTCTCTCCACATCCCCTTCACCTCCGCTCCGGCCTGGACTGGTGCCGGCCAATACCTCTCCTCCCCTTCTCTCTCCCTCTCTCCCTTCCTCTCCCTCCCCACTGTTTTCTCCCTCTCCTCATCACTTTCGCTCCCCCCACGTTCCCCTTCACCTCCGGCTCCGGCCTAGACCAGCACCAACCGATCCTTCTCCTCCCCTTCTCTCCCTCTCCCTTCTCCCTGTTTCTACCCCCCCGTCTCTCTCCCTTTCCTCTCCCCAATCTCTCCCTCTCCCTTCCTTTCCCTAGCCGGTGGCAGATCAGACAGCCCGCGCGATCGACAAGGAGAAGGAAAGCGAGAGAAGGAGAGGGAGAGACAGGGAGAAGGAAGGGAGAAAATGGTGGGGAGGGAAAGAGGGAGGGAGAGAGAAGGGGAGGAGAGGGATGGGTCGGCGCCGGTCTAGACTGGAGTTGGAGGTGAAGTGCGAGTGACGAGAGCAAAAGGAAAAGGGTGGGCAAAAAGGTGATTTCATAGAGGGAATTTTTTTTTAAATGTGTGTGGGAGAGAAATATTGTGTGCCAATAGAATGTCCCATCCAAATATCATATATGCTTTGCGCTAGGGATGTAAATGGGTATCCGATTCTCCGATTATCCGAAGGTTCCGACTCGTTAAAAACCGGGTCTGGGTCTCTATTTAGGCCCCGATAAGTAAATGGGTACGGGTTCGGTTTCACCTTGTTTGGACCCGTGGACCAGAGAACCGACAGATTACCTCAATTTTCAAAGATTTCTCTTTAAAAATCATATTTTTTTAATATCATTATCTACCTAGACCTGGACCCGGATCCCGACTCGTCCCATATATGTTTCTGGTTCCAGTTACAGAGCCAAGAAACCGGTTCCAAAACGGTTTTGGATCTGGATCCGGTTCCACCTTCTCCTTAACGGTTCCGGTAGTGGACCCGGACCGAAATCGACCTGTTTACAACCCTACTTTGTGCTGTAGCCCACAAATACACATGATCGAGACTTTCGTGCAAAATTTATTTGAGGCATAGCCACGAAGATAAGGGAAGTACTTGCCAACGAACACCCAAAACACTAAAAAAGTCTTTGATGTTTAACGAATAACCTCTAAAATGGAGTGTCCATATCAAGAACAGATGAAGTCGATGAGAAAATCCACCATACAAAATGGGAAATAATCATTGATTCAGCATGTTCGTAGTTCTTGTCAATTACCTTCAACTGCAGATATCCCAAACATTATCTATGAAGATAATGAAGCATGCATAAACCAGATTTGATAATATCTCATTAAAAGAGAAAAGACTAAGCACAGTGTTGTAAAAATCGGCCTAGGCGGCCCTCACCGCCGCGACTAAGGGCTAGGCGAGGCCAAAAATCGGGTGTGCTGATTAATCCGACTAATCCCGCCTAATTCCGATTAATCCGACTAATCCGCCTAGTGGGCTTCGGTCAATCCGGCCCATAACTTAAAATTTTTAAAAGCTGAAAATGGTCCAGCCCAGCCCAACAGGTTAATGGGCTTAAGTCATAAAAGCTGAAAATGGTCCAGCCCAGCCCAGCCCAGCACTTATCATATATCGTGCCCTAACTCTGAGTCAGAAACGAAACGAAGAAAAAAAAAAAGGAGAAACGGCGGAAGAAGAAGAAGAAGAAGAAGAAGAGGAAGGAGGAGGAGGAAAACGGTCCAATGGCTCAAGCCAAACTCTGCTATTCATCTTGTTTCTTCACACCGCTGCGCAGGTACTGTTTTTTTCTTTTTCTTTTCTTCTTCACTGCTGTTCCACTGCTGGCTGCTGCTGCTTTCTTTCCTTCTACTGCTGCTTTTCGTTTTTTCCCTTCTATTGCTGCTGCAGTGCTGCTGCTTTCTTTCTTTTCATTTTTTTCTTCACACCGGCACTGCTGCGTTTTTTTCTTCACACCGGCACTGTTGCCTTCTGCTGCTATTTTTTTTTTAGCTGCTGCTTTTGTTAATTTTGCTCTTCTACTCTTTTGCATGTTGTTTTGCTGCTGCGTTTTTTCATGCTGCTTTTTTTTTTTTTTTTTTGCTCTGTTCTTGTTTTTGCTGCTGGCCTGCTGTTTTTTCCAGCTGCTGTTTTTTTTTTTTTTTTTTTTTGCTCTGTTGTTGTTTTGCTGCTGGCCTGCTGCTGTTTTTTTTTTTTTTTTTTGCTCTGCTTTGCTTTTCTGCATGTTGTTTTGCTGTTGCTGTTTTTCTGCTCTTCTGCATGTCAACTAAGTAAGAGATGTGTTTTTTAAAATGCATCAACTAAACATTGATGTCTATTTATATTGTTGCATATATGTGATGACTAGTGTTCTAAAATTCTATGAAAAATCGTTGATTTTCATCAAAAACGCCTAATCCGATTAATCCCTGATTAATCCCCGCCTAGTCAATTAATCCCTAGTCCATGCCCACCGCCTAGCGTCCGCCTAGCGATTTTTACAACATTGACTAAGCATATAGCACCGAAGTTCTTCTTCACTCATGGACTTCAAAAGAACAATGAGATTGAAGTCAGGTAAGTGTGTTCGAGTAATGACCTGGCTAATCTATTTACCAAATCTTTGCCAAAAATAGTATTCCAGAACCCTCTTTATAAGATTGACCTGCGTAAAGCTCTTCATCAAACTATGTGAAGGGTTGTTATCATCAGTGGGAGAAGTTAACTAGGGAGGGCATCCTGAAGTATGCTACCCGGGACTTCTATGCACGGAACTCTTTTTCCTTCTATAGGTTTTATCCCACCGAGTTTTTCTAGTTAAAGTTTTAACGAGACAGCATTATGCACGTCCAATACCAATTCAATGATCTTGAAGAATGTTGTACTTTTTTTTTTCCGATTTTTAATAAGGCAACTATCATTTAGTGGTGGTCATCCAAGCGGGAGTGTTATGAGATATGGATCATGGGTGGATGCCCACATGAGATGAGTTAGGGTTAAAATCATATTGTGATTAGATTTTTTAAATTAAAAGGTTACTTTGCTTATAAATAAACATCCTCACGCATACTTGAGATAATAGAGAATTCTCACTTTTCTCCCTCTAATCTTCTTTCTTTAAGTTTTTTTCATTTTATAAAAGAAAATGGATTGTCCCACCTAAAATAATATCCAATTTTAAAGCCACACCAAACGTACAGTAGTGCTAATCATCCAATTTGCTAATATGCATGGTGAAATAAATGATGATATACAAAACAGGAAAACAAAAAGGCATGCTATGATGACCGGATACTTGAAAACATCTAATGCATCATTGTCTTCATTTTTTTTTTTTTTAAATCCGCATCCCCACAACATTCATTGCATGCCAATAAGTCGACTTTAGGTTATTTTACAGATACTTAGCCTAAAGTTTCATTTCTGTAATAACCCTTGTGACCAATTGTTCCATTCAGAATTAAACTTCCATTTCAGTTTATAAACAAAAACCAAATTATTATAATATTATAGGGATATGATTCGATTTTGAAATTGGAGTCTAATTTCGAAACTGGCTTCTAATTGAGCAATTGATTGAGAAATTGGCTTTCAAATCTAAATTGATTTTAAGTAATCTAAAGAGTCCAATTTAGAGAGAAGTTCCAAATTTAAATTATTTTAACTAATCTAAAGAGTCCAATTTAGATAGAAGTTCCATTTAAAATGAGTTTAAATATAAGGTAAAGAGTCCAATCTAGATAGAAGCTCCTATTGTGATTCCAACTCTTTTAAATTTCTCTAAAAAGTCTCCTAAAAAAAAATCTGAGTCCCTTTTCCTCCTAAGATTGCAAGAAAATACTGGCTTAGCGACTGACGAGCATGTTGTCATCCTTATCGTGATGACGATGGAATAAGACAGATGGAGAAAAAAAAAGTCCGGAGGTGTCGGTGTGGCCCAGTGGTTAAAAATGGTTTGATCGATCGAATTCTCATGTTGTGAATTGAACCGACCATCAACTTTCCATTTTTCTTTCTTTAGCGAGGAAGAAATGGGTGATAATTTATGAGATTGATATTTCATATAGACTAAAATCTTACAAGTTTCTTCTTTACCAATGCCTGCAGTCTGCAAAGGTGGTCCATCCATGCCATTTGTCTTTTATTTTCCACATCATCGTGGTCATTTTCTAACCCAGTTGGATCCCGCCACTTCACTATTTGGATCCCACGAACGGTTAGAGACCACGACTTCAGTGTAAAAGACACACTTAGATGCATGATCATTAGTAAAATTCTTGAATTTCTAAATCTTAGGGTACCTCTATTTTTGGATCCCACGAACTGTCCACACACGAGAGACACTACCTCTATTTTTCATTTCCTTAAGGCACGTCCCCTTCTCCTTCTCAGGACGTTTCTCAATCTGAA
The DNA here is from genome assembly GCA_012931725.1 of Litsea cubeba. NCBI lineage: Eukaryota > Viridiplantae > Streptophyta > Magnoliopsida > Laurales > Lauraceae > Litsea > Litsea cubeba. The sequence goes on from CM022946.1 coordinate 150,542,160, forward strand.
TTTGAAGACCCAAGCTTTAATTTAATGGGACCCACAAGTGAATATGTATTTTCTATGATTTAATTTATGGAATGTGTTCAATATAGCCGCGCTTATGAAATGGGTTCCTGAATTCTCTGGACCCATTTTTAGCCTACACAGAGAATGTTTGGCAGCCTACATATAGAAGGTTGGGTTTCATCCCACTTAACTACTCTTTAAATTATTTTTCTAGGGAGTTTATAGAACATTTGTTTGTGGAGATTTATGGACTGTTTGTTTGTACGAATTTGGTTGTTTGTCCATGTTGAGGTTGGGTGGAATCAAGGTGTTTGTTGTTTGGGAGGGTTTGAGTTGAATTGTTCAGGTTGGGATTGAGGCTGAGGGTGTGTATTGCATATCCTAACCCAGAAGGCGCTGAGTTATGAACTCGGTTACTGATTGGATATGGGCTCATGTAATGGTCCATTTAGAGCCTTATGCAGATCTCATTTGGGCTGCTTTCCAGACCCATTTACAGGCACAGTTTGGACCAATTTCTAACCCTTTTAGAACCATAGTTCAGGCTAACTTTTCAACTGTTGTGGCTGTACTTTAGATTAATTTCCCGCCCATTTGTATCTGTGGTTTGGCACTCATTTGTACTTATTTTCAATCCATCTGCAGCTGTGGTTTTGAGAACAATATATTAATTAGCGTATTTATGTAAGTACCCCACTTCAGATATGGCAAAACAATCACTTTTGTAGAAACTAGTGATGGTCTTTTACATTTAGCGATATTTGGCCTACATGAGTAATTGAGTTTCAATTTCGCATTTGATTGAGAATTAAAGCTCAACTTAATTTCCGATTTTTCCGGGGGGCGTTTCCCGTTTTAGACTCCCGACGGGCCGTTTTCGAGCCTAAGTGTTGCAAAATTCTATGTTTTCTTTCGTAATTCTCTAACCAGGAGTCTTATTTGCGAACCGTCAGTTCCTACAAGTTATTCCACCCGCGAGCGAAGTGCTCGTACCGGTTTCTGATTTTTCCAGGGGTTGTTTCCCATCCCAGACCCCCGGCGAGCCGTTTTCGAGCCTAAGTATTGCAAAATCCTATATTTCCGCTCGTAATTCTATAACCGGGAGTCCTATTTGCGAACCGCCAGTTCCTACAAGTTACTCCACCCCCGAGCGAAGTGCTCATTAATAGTTTTGGGAAGAGGCCAATTGATGATTGCATTGATCTTCTCTGGATCAACTTCTACTCCTTGGGCCGATACAACAAATCCCAAGAATATAACTTTGGAGCTTAAGAAAGTACACTTCTTCAAATTAATGTAAAACTTCTCTTTGCGAAGTACACGCATCACATACCTGAGTTGATCAAGATGTGCATCCTTGGACTTGCTGAAGATCAAGATGTCGTCAAAATACACAACGATGAATTTACCGAGGAAAGGCCATAGAAGTTGTCATAACTCTCATGAAAGTGCTGGGAGCATTGGATAAGCCGAACGGCATGACTAACCATTCGTGTAATCCATCTTTAGTCTTGAAAGTTGTCTTCCATTCATCTCCTGTGCGAACACTGACTTGATGATATCCGCTTCTAAGATCAATTTTGGAGAAGAGGGAAGATCCGGACATCATATCAAGCATGTCATCCGACCTAGGGATCGAAAACCGATACTTAATAGTGATTTTGTTGATTGCTCGGCTGTCGACACACATTCTCCAAGAACCATCTTTCTTGTGAGTCAAGAGGGCTGGTACTGCACAAGGACTCATGCTTTCGCGAATATAACCCTTCTGGAAGAGCTCTTCAACTTGCTTTCTCAACTCTGTATGTTCTGTAGGGCTCATGCGATAAGCAGGTAAATTTGGAAGCGATGACCCAGGAACCAGGTCAATAGCATGCTAGATGTTCCTCATAGGCGGTAGCTCTTTTGGAAGATCTACTGGAATCAAGTCTTTAGAATCATGCAACAAGGACTTGATTTCTGGTGGTGTAGAAACTGCCTGCTTATTTTCTGCCTCTTTGAATTCTTGTGGGATAAGGGCGTAAACAAATCCTTGCCTTTTACTTTCTTCTTCAAATTTCAGCATTGAAAGGTAGGGCTGCACGACCAGATTTCCTGTCCGGTCCAAAACGGTCCGGTCCGGTTGGACCACTTAAGTGGTCCAGACCGGTTTTGATTTTTTTTTTCCTAAGCTTTTTTTTTTTTTCATTTTTAACAACTTTATGTACTCCAACTGGGGTGTGGAATGGATTCTCAACTCGGTAGAAATGGCAGTTGAGCCAACAAAGATAAGTTGGTAGCATGCCAGGCCAAAAACTGGGGCACTCCACATTTATGCATGTCCATGCCTATTCATAAACATGCATTAAACTTGGTTTTGGCATTATATACTGTGCAATACCCTTCAACACCCTGCCATTCTTATTTGAGAAAAATGCAGTACTAGGTTCGGTCCTGCAGCTAATTCATCATCTTTAGTGGGCTGGTCCAGAAGCCCTAATCATCATATATTAAAAAAAAAAATTATTATTTTAATAAATGAGGTCCAGTCCGGTCCCAAAAGGACTGCACCAGACCGGACCGGATATAACCGGTTTTCCAAATCCGGTCCGGATTTGTAGCAATAAAATCACAAATCCGGCCCGGTCCGGTTTTGTGGTCCGGTCCGGTCGCGGTCCTGTTTTGTTCAGCCCTATTGAAAGGATGCGAGAACTTGGTTGTGATGCAGTTTGTTTTGCCGGAATTGACGGTGATTGCTTTGCCGGGGCAATAGGAGGCTTAAGTAGAAGAAAAGTAACTTTGCGACCTTTATACTTAAAAGTACGGGTGTTTGCTTCTCCATCACTTTGGACTTGGTTATCAAAAAGGCAAGGTCTTCCCAATAGAGTATGAGTAACATTCATGGGGATAATATCACACAAAATAGAATTTCATAACCACCAATTCGAAATGTTACCTGGCACCGCTTGGTTACCGGAATTGCGGAATCATTCACCCAAGAGACCTTGTAAGGCTTCGGGTGTTTTTCTGTTGGAAGCTTCAACTTGTCAATTACTTCTTGGGAGATCACATTCATCTCACTCCCTCCATCTATGACGAGATTGCATCATCTGTCTCAACATTTTGCCATAGAGCGAAATATGGTGGTCCGCCTCCAATCTTCAGCTTCCTCTTCAATCGTAATGAAGAGGAGATGAATGAATAATTGCTAATTGAATTGTAGATTTGGGAGTTAAATTAGAACATGCATTGTTTGAATTAATTACATACTTAGTGGATTTTGGATTGCCTAATCTCTTATCTTGATTATTATTAATTTTAATCTTTGTTTGATTTGTTATTTTCAATTCTAGATTGTTAGATCTACTCTCACATAACTTGTTTTAAATCCTACACATTTCACACCACATCTTCACCTTAAATCTTCCATTTCCACCACCATCCACACACTAGTTTAGTGTAGCTTGTTAGATTAACTTAGATATAATTAACTTCATATTTTCAGATTGTTGATTAATTATTTACATTGCATAGTTTAGTAGTTTTACTTGTTCACTTCAATTGTCTATATTAGCTATATCTTAGTTCAATTTTACTCTAATTGGATTCATTGCTTGCTCCATCCTCTCTCTGTGGGATCGATAATCCAGACTCTTGAGTCCTTTACTACTTGACGACACCGTAGTCTTGCGGTTAAAAGTTGCACATTTAAGTGTCGATCAAGTTCTTGGCGCCGTTGCCGGGGAGAAGCATTGGAAAGCTTTGAATTTCATAGAGTTGAACTCATTTTTAGCTTAGTGTACTTTTTATCTTTTCTTTATTTTCCTTGCGGATTCTACACATTGTTTGTGTTTCTTTTGTAGGGAAATCCTCTCATCCCAGGTGGTAATGGAGTTTAGAGTCAAGGAATTCAGCCAGGCGGCTACATGATCTTCTAGTGAGAGGGGAAACAACCTAAGCTTCACGGCTTTACTATTCAAATTTTGATTTCTAAACGTATGGCAGATGGTCAGGGATTTGTTCAAATGGATATAGGGCTGCTCACACTCAGATCCATGAAATTTTGGTAACATATTAATGGTGGCGGGCCGGATTTTAAATTGGTCCGCATTATTTTCTGGCAAAACTATACAGCTAGGTGAAGTGGATGCAAATGGTGCAAATGGTTCATTGAGGGTCCTTTGCTGACGGTTTTGGACAGCCATTGTGGGTAGTATGGGTGGAGCAGGTAAAGCAAGGCAATCAATCCTCGCTAATCGGCCTTGATCACGTATCCACACTCGCATACAACCGCGACTAACCTAGCAATGCAATGGCCCACTCAATGAAATGAATGCAACATAACAAAAATTTTGAAAACTAAATGAAAAGCTAATCTAAACTAAGGTTACCTAAAAGAATTCTAGACAGCTCCTAACTGTGAAGAGGACACTCTGGCCTCCAACCTGGACCTATGAAATGAAAATTCTGGCCAGTTAACCCCCAGGTAGATGGTGGGATCTCGACGCGCTAGGCGAAGGCTCCTCTTAAAAACCAACTCCTCGAACAACAAAGTTGTCTCCCTATTTGGCAAGATGGTAGCCAAGGGACAAGGTTTGCTTAGGCACTAGAAAATCTGTCAAGGCACACAATTGGCACAACCGCGGTGGTCTTCCTTAGTGAGCTCGTAACCTCAGGTCACGTTTCTACTCAATTTTATTATGGTTTATTGGTTTTAAACTAAGTGAAAATTAAGATGAAATCCTAAGAGCAAGGAAACGGTGATGAAATCCGAATCCTTATCTTGTTGGGGTAATTTACCCTTTACTAGTAGTGCATCAAATTACAAGTGTATTTAAAAAAAATTACACTATAAAGTAAGGAACAACTAACAAAGTAAACCCGCTTGCAAGGGATTCGCGGGGATTAGGAAATGCAAACCTCCCGATTTATTTCCGTGTACAAATGTGAGGGGCTGCGACGGTATAGTCCAACCGTCCTCCTTCCCTACAAGCAATTTATTGCAATTCTACTAAACAACTAATTGCTTAATGTAAGTAAAGTGTGTAAAGTAAAGTAAATGGGTCACGGGCCGACCCGCAACCAAAATTATTACAACTTTGATGATAAATACCTAATACAACCAACTAAGAAGGCAAATAAATGTCTAAACTAATTCTAAACTAGGAAAGCAAGTAAAATCTTCAAGTTCTCCAATGCACTTTTCCACTTTCCTTTGCTCCAAGAGAGGATTTCCCTACAAAAGAAACACAAACAATGTGTAGAATCCGCAAGGAAAATAAAGGAAAGATAAAAAGTACACTAAGCTAAAAATGAGTTCAACTCTATGAAATTCAAAGCTTTCCAATGCCTCTCCCCGGCAACGGCGCCAAGAACTTGATCGACACTTAAATGTGCAACTTTTAACCGCAAGACTACGGTGTCGTCAAGTAGTAAAGGACTCAAGAGTCCGGATTATCGATCCCACAGAGAGAGGATGGAGCAAGCAATGAATCCAATTAGAGTAGAATTGAACTAAGATATAGCTAATATAGACAATTGAAGTGAACAAGTAAAGCTACTAAACTATGCAATGTAAATAATTAATCAACAATCTGAAAATATGAAGTTAATTATATCTAAGTTAATCTAACAAGCTACACTAAACTAGTGTGTGGATGGTGGTGGAAATGCAAGATTTAAGGTGAAGATGTGGTGTGAAATGTGTAGGATTTAAAACAAGTTATGTGAGAGTAGATCTAACAATTTAGAAGTGAAAATAACAAATAAAACAAAGATTAAAATTAACAACAATCAAGATAAGAGATTAGGTAATCCAAAATCCACTAAGTATGTAATTAATTCAAACAATGCATGTTCTAATTCAACTCCCAAATCTACAATCCAATTAGCAATCTCTTGCCTAATTGGATTGGATGATATAACAATGAAGATCAAAGTAAAAGAAAATCAAATGCCAAGATCTTAGATCATCATCTAGCTACCCTAACAATAAATCATCAAAATCAAGCTACAAAAGATCAAAGATAAGGGCTCTAGAGCATGCTATGTGAGAGAACTTAATCAAACTACAAAGCATCAATTGAGATTATCCGAGCATCAAGTGTAGAGATAGAGCATGAGAAATGAGAGAGATTAGCACTTCTAGATCTAAAATCTACTAATCAATTAAGGCACAAGTAGGGAATTTAAACTAAAACATGCATGGAATTGAACTAATCACATTACTTAGATTCAAAAGGAGAGCCTAATCCAAGAGCTTTAGCCACTAAATGTCACGGCCCCGAACCCGATTAGAGAATAAACCGAATCCGGGGTGTGAAATTTAGGGCTAATTAAAAAAAAATTGCCCTTAATGCCCAAGGATCGAAGTCCGCTGTGAGGATTGTATAGTTGAGCCTCATTGACAAATAATCAACAGGACTTGTCCGGTAAACACAACATTAAACCTGTAGGAATATCAAAGCAAGTATGGATTTCATTCCATTATATATATTCAAGTTTCAAAAGATAAAACATATAAAGTTTATAAACATCAGGACCATCCCAAAAACCTAGGTCCTGGTACAAAAGATATACAGTGCTAGAGTAGACAAATTCAAAAGATCAAAAACCCAAAAGATGAAATGAGGTAGCACGAAGAAAGATGTCCCCATGTAATGCGCACTAGTGCCGGGAGTGATGACGTTATGCTACGTCATCGGCACCCCACTCTCGTACCTCGTCCTCCTCCCCCGGTTGAGGATCCTCTGGGATTGCCTCGGCATCCGGGTCGGCGTAATAGTAGTAGGTGTCCTCTGCACACCATGGAATAAAGGATCAACAATATGTTGGCAAGAAGATAAGCAATATACATTATTCATAACATGTTTCAAAAGAGAATAAAGACAAGTACATGATTAAAAGATAGCAAGGTACAAACTAGGCATAAAGCATGAGTAGTTACAAGAATCAAGTGACAAGGTAAATCCTAGCAATATTACAAGAATAACCATCTATGAAATGCAATGTCAAGCAAGAGGAGACTCCGAGGATGTCCTAGCCATCTCACGGGGGTATAAGTGACGTCCGAGCCGACTACGAATACCCAAAGTCTGGCTCTAGGGGGATCCTAGCTCCCGGTCCTAGGAATAGCAGCACGGTCCGAGCCCGCTCCCAGCTATTCGCGCCATGGACGCCGTCCAAAGCCGACTGCCCACCCTAGTGTCCGGTAACCGGCCCACTTTATAATCATCAGTCTGCAGCTGGTCATGAATGCAAGATGATGATGATGGTTTGTACACGACACAAGTTTCAAGACAAATACACGTGGATATATTTCCAAGTACAAGATAACAAGCTGAGGACTACTCCAAGTCAAGCCAAGATACAAGTTAAGTTCCAAATTCCATGAGTAGTCATCTTTTCAAGTCTATCCACACGTGTTCATCAATACAAGACAAGGTACCTAAGGATACACTCTAAGTCTAGTCACATCCTAATTCTACAAGTTAAGTTACAAGTTATACAAGTATACATGATTAGAGTGTACAAGGTATGACAAGCTACGATACATGATTCAAGAGTCAAGAGTGAAGAACAAGCCAATCCTAGGTCAAGAGTTGTCCATCGTATACCGCACGTATTCCCAATGGAGTGCTTACGGAGAAAGAGTCAACGATGCCATAGTGTGGGGAGCCCATGGTGTACAGAAGTTATTGGGCACCAATTGACTAAGTTCCGTATGCATTCGGCCAAGTTACAACCATACACGGAAGTCCCGGACAACCAACGAAGCACACCAAGCCAAACATGCTCCGTTTTCATTTCCCCCAATTGGTCATGCAAGGATAGGGTCAATAGGTTCCAACCTAGGGTCCAAACTAGGTCTACAATCACTTTCCAAAAGAGATAAGGGCTTGGCTTATTGATCCACTACCTACTTCCTTTTCCAATCTCTGATGATTAATATTAGTATATAATTGGATTCTACATCTCGAGAGCTTTCCAACGGTATAAAGAACTCCAAATTCCGACGAGCGGGTCAAAAGTTATGGCTTTCGGAAGATGACCCTTTAATTTCGCTCTGCAGGCCCGGCGTCCGGACGCCTGAAACCCGGCGTCCGGACGCCCGGGAGTAGTATTTTTCGCCTGCGCTTCTGCCTGCTAGCGTTCGGACGCCAGAATCCCAGCGTCCGGACGCCCGGAGGCAGAAATGACCCGGGAGTCCCCTGTTTTGCATGATTTTTGAACCCCTTTCTTCCAAACCAACTTCCACCAATTTCAAGCCTTTTCAAAGGTTGAAACCTGCACAAAACTGAGCCACCATGCTCCCCATTCATCCCTTCCAACAACCCATTTCAAGTCCATTTACATTCAAATCTTAGCACAATTCCTAATTAACATGTTTAACCAAATTAATCAAAACAAGCTTGGCATTTAGGGAAATCTAAGCAATTCTAAGCAATTGAGATTAAACTCATTCCAAGAAGCAAGATATATACATGCATGATCATATATAAGGCTAATCTACTTGCCTTCACCAAAGAAATGGAAATTAGAGAGAGAAGTTGAGGAGGAGAGCTCTCCACTCACACCCTAGCCAAACCACTTCCAATAACCCTTCTCCTACACCCAAAGAACACCAAGGAAGAAGAAAAGGAGGAATCCATGAACATACAACATGGTTACAGCAGCAAGGAAGGAAATTTGAGAAGAAAAAGTTGAGGAAAACTTACCAAACTTGGATCAAAAGGTAGAGGAAGAAGAGATGAAGAGATTTGTGAGCTTGGTTTCTTGAAATCTCCCCTTTAGGTAGCACATGCAAGAAGAGAGATGAAGAGGAGAAGAAGTTCAGTCACAGCAGGCATTTTGAGATGAAGGAGGAAGAAACGAATGGTAGCTGGGTTTGAGTTTAAAATAAGAGATGAAAGGGGAAAAGTCCAAAATACCCATTTAGTGAAATGAGATAAATCTGATTATTTGAGGGACTTTGAGGCGTCGAATCGTGACAGGTCAAGAACGAAAAATGACGAGCGCGACGAGATCTTTCCAACAAACCCAAATTCGGCAAAAATGAAATTTTTCCGGAAAAATACCCAATTTTCCTATTAATCACAACCTAACCCCCTATTAAGACTAATCGCACTCGGAATCAAACTAAACTTCGCAAATAACTTTCTAATGATAAAAGAAACTCGCTTAGCCACTAAACCCACTTAATTAGCTAAAAATCACAATTAACTAGGCTAATCGCCAATATTAAGAAATTAATCACCCTATTAAGGTCGGGGACCTTACACTAAACATCAAGAAAGAGCTCCAAATCTTCATTAATGAACTTCAATTACACACTCTCTCTAGATTAGTTACAAAGAAGCTCCTAATTACAATCTAAAAGTATAAATAAAATTGCAAAAAGACTAACTTGCCAAAAGATCTCCCATTCTCTACAAAAACATTCCAATTTATAGAAACTTTGAAGACATTTGATTGGCTCATTTTCATTCCATTTGATTAGTTGCAACTTGAAGGCTTTTGATTGGCTCTTTTGCTTTCACATGGATTGCTTCAATTTGATTGTTTGCAACAAACTTTCCTTCCAAAAGTATATATGCTTTTTGCTTTTTGTGGTCCTTCATTTTGGAGGCTTTTGATTGGCTCATATCCATGGCAAGCTTGATTGGTGGAGAGGTTAGAGTTGGATGAAATATCTTCTATGTAAAAAAAATATGTAATTATTGGGATTTGAACCCATAACCTATTTCATACCAACCAAAACTCTAACCAATACACCAACCACTCCTTTGTGTTGGAAAATGACTTCTTCTCATGTTATTTTGGAATTCTTCAACACTAATGATGCCTTGGGACATTAGTCGGAGGGATGAGGTACTCGCGGGGTCTACCTACACAAGAAGAATTACATAAAAATGTACTATAAATAATCAGATTTATACATGATAATCCGATAATCCGTTTAATGTGATAGAATGACAAAATCTCTATGTAAAGCAAATGATATGCATATGAGATGCTGATAAAACCCGAACTAATGAGGAGTAAAATATGCAATATTTAACACTCATCAATAATGTCCGTCCTTCTTTTTCAGCTTAATAGAAGGAATGATCGTCTTGTTTTGGCGAATGTGTCTGCACTTCATATGGTGTTTCAACTTCAATTTCTTCATCAACAGGCTCTGAGTCATAGGGATCTTCTTCATTATGTGCATAGTGAAGATTCTTCGAACATGGGCATTCAGAAGCATACTGTCCTTTGCCTTTACATCGAAAACACTTGATGTCTTGCTTTGATCGTGAAGAATTTACAACATTCTTCCCTTTGTTAACAAAATTTGCAGGTCTTGCTGGATTCTGAGGAGGTGCTTGCCTGTTGGAATTTTGTGGAGGAGGTTGTCGGGTTGAGTTTTGTGATGGAGCAACCCGTTGATAAGTCGTATCGGAGTTTCTCCTTTGGAGAGGTTCACCAAAACGCCTTGAATATGGATAGCGCAACTAGTCTTCGACGCGGAGTGCTAAGCGATGAACTTCTTCAAAGCTGTGAAAGGTGTGAGTAGTCAACTCCCTTTGGATCTCTTGACGCAATCCTTTCTTGTATCTGGTGATAGCCTGTCGATCAATTTCAGACACTTTGCATCTCACCATGAGATCATGAAACCTTTCTGTGAAATCATCTACAGTGGAGGTCCCTTGTCTACAGTTAACTAGTTGATCATAGAGGGAATCAATATAGTCAACCGGTAGATATTTATCCTCAAGTTTCTGTTTCATCTCCTCCCATGTGCTGATAAGACGTCTCCCATAATTAGCATTCCTGTCATCAATACTTCGCCACCAAACACGTGCTGCACCCTTCATCTTCATCTTGACAAAGGAAACGCGTTTGTCTTCTTCCATATTGTACCATTCAAAATAATCTTCAAGGGTTGTAATCCAGTCGGTGAAAACTTTCACATCCATGCGTCCGAAGAAATCGAGAACATCAACATGTACCTTCTTGGTGATGTCATCTCGTCGGCCATGATGGTCATCATAATCAATTTCATCCAGAATGCGCTCCATAAATTGCCGACAAGTTTCCTGCGGTTCACGATTGACAGAATTTTCCACATCTGGCGGACGGTTGTTTCCCCTTTGTGATTTACTGCCGTCTTTGTTTGTGGAAGGTTCAGGGTTGTCATTGTTCTGGTTGCCCGGAGGAGGTGTGCTCCGAAGACGTTCTTCAACCCTATCCATTCTGTCCATTAATTCCATGATGTAGCTATCACGCCGGCGGTTTGTGAATTTTCCTCTAAATGTGGCTCCGGTGCGAGTAATTGGGATCGGGGTAGACATGCTGACTTGCTCTTTTTTCTTTCTTTTTTTTTGCTACTGCTGTTGGCGGGTCGGGCTCAACACAAACGAAGGCCCGAAAGGGGAAAGGGGCCTGTGGGCTGGGGAAGTGGGCCTGTGGGCTGTGTCCCACTTACTTGATGTGCCTCAGGTCCGGCGCTCAGAAGGGACTAAAAGACTTCACCAAAGTCCCTTTCGGTCCTTCATGGAATGGAGAAAGGAGCAGGGGCCAAGGGGCGATGATAGTGGAAGCTGAGGCGCGGCGGGGTGCTGAGGATGGGGCGGCGATACCAGAATGGCGACTACACAGGTATGTACCTATTTTTTTTTCGTTGGTTCTCTGTTTCTTCCTACTGCTCTCTTTTTTTTTCTTTTTTTCTTTTTTTTTTTTGCAGGGCAGGGATGGACGGGATGAGAGGATGGAGAGTGTTGTTGTTGGCTGGGTCGTGTGATTTGGTTGTGATTTGGGGATATAGTTGGCAGGGGTCTAGGGATTTCGGGATTGGGGAGGTTTGATTAGGGTTTGGGTTTTGGGAAATTGGGTTTTGTCTGGGATTTTAGATGGTTGATTTCGATGGAGATTGGGTAGGCTGGCTATCACTGTGCGTAGGGCTGGCTATCACGGTGCGTAGGGCTGGGATAGTCGTCGGACAGGTAGGGATGATGATGACAATGGATGATGATGAATATAATGGATTGAGAAGTGAGCGGATTACCTCGGATCGGCGATTGGAGATGGATCTATGCTCTGATGCCAATTGAAGCAACACAGGGAACGAGGGAGGATAACCAACGGGTTATTCTCCAAACCAAACGACTTAGGGTAGGATGTCTTGGTCTCACACCACAGAAAAGAGAAATACATGATTGAGAGAACTCAATTTTCATTAATTTTCTGGATATCCCAAGAGAAGGGATTACATCCTATATATAATAGAGTCTCAACATAATTTTAGCAATCAATCTCTACTATTAAGAAACTTCTTAATTCTAAGAATATTAGAAATTAGAAACTGCCTAATCAAAGCAATTAAAGAAATCTCCTAAATGTGGGAAAATCATCTAGAAAGTCTAATACTAGAAACTGCCGTGAAAATCAAGATTCTGTCATGGCTGGGCCTTGTGGGCTTTGGGCCTATTGGAGTAAACTTTCAAACGGGGCCCATTGGCCTGGCCTGCACCCCCCCCCCCCCCCCCCCCCCCCACACACACACAAATCAAACCACAATCCCCTTATGTGTAAAACAAACAAAGTCCTAACCGAGGACTTTTCCCTAATCTGTCTAACAGAACCCTCTATTTGGCAACATGGAGCAAAACCCATTTTCCAAAACCCTTTCCATAGCCCAAATCAAGTGAATACATATCCAAGGGAAATTAGCACCTGTCCAAGAGAACCCACCTTGATGCAAGCAAAAAAAAGAACAGAAATCAACAATACCTTTGCCATTTTTTTCATGACAACACAACCATCGAAGCAGAAAAAAAAAAGAGAGAAAAAAAAACCCACATGAACAAGAAAAAAAATCAAATAAAAAACAAGACTCACAAAGGCCAATAAAAGGTATGCAATAGCACTTTTTGAATAATTAAAATATGGATCCGCCGATTTCATCCAATAGATGTATACAGATAATGATCCCTCTGCCTCTTCAACCAAACTTAAGTTGCCTGAATACCAAAACACTTGGCAGTAATTCAAGGGAAGGCTATTTCATACACAATAGAAGCTAATGCACCATGTCAAACCCAGGTAGATCATGATGGGCAAGGCTCTGATGATTATGATCCATAATCTATAATTTCAGAAACAGGAAAGGAAACTACAACTGTTGCATTGAGTTGCACATAGAGAATTTTAAGAAACTAGTAATCTATTCATATAGTAATGAGAACCTTCACTAATTTCTAAAGCAATGTTCATAAACAAAACTAAACTGAAAGAATAAGAATCCCAGTTTTTGCTGCCTGCAGAAGATGTTGAGCTTTTCGGTCCTCCCAAAAGTATCAAAAAACAAAAATATGGGCATCAAAATGAGGCCTGAAATTGAAAGCTGGAAACATGAAGGAGTAGAAAAGAATTTCCAATTTCAATCAATGCACAAAACATAAGGGAAAAAAAGGAAAAAAATGTGTGAAACATGAAATCTCGCAGGAATGAAAAAGAAAAAAGTAGAACAACTAAAAAGGAAAAATCACGCTTGAAAGAGAGAGAGAGATGAATCGGAAAGCAAACTAAAGACAATTCACTCTAACAAATCCATCAAGAGGTTTGCTAAAGTGAGCATCCAGCAAATTAAAACAAAAAAGTAGCAAATTTGAGCTTCTTCCATTGCTATCAAAACAGATCTAACCAGAAGGCTCCAATACCTAAACCCTAACAAAACAGATTCCAATCTTCCAAAACCAGAACAAAGCACTCAAACAAAGAAGCAAAACCCTAACCTTCTTCCGCTGATCTTGCTACATTGCTCCTCCTAACCTCTCCCCTCCCAAAAAAAAATCCAATCTTTCCCCCACCCCCAACAAAAATAAAACACAGAATCACGAGAAATCGGTCTCCGTCGCTGCAAAAATCAACCACATTTCCCCCAGCTACCCCTGCTCCAGATCACCAACCCGGAATCCCAACTCAATCTCTTCGAATGCAAGCAAAAATCAAGAAAATAGACTATCAAAACCATTCACAGATCAACAAAATCCAACAAGAAATATGGCAAAACAAGAAGGAAAAAAAAAACTTGAGGAAAGCAGAAGAGGCTTACCCAAATATCAGATAGAGACGAAGAGAGGGGAGAGATGCAGAGGCAGCAACGGCAGAGAGGGTCCGAGCAGAGGCAGCGGCGAGAGAGAGGGAGACCGTTTTCGAGCGACGATCGGTTTCGGGCAGAGAGAGAGAGTGAGTAAGGGAGAGAAAAGAAAGAGCGAGAGAGAGAAAGCAGAGAGAGCGAGAGAGAAAGGGCAGATCGAGAGAGCAAAGAGATCGAGCTCGGAGAGCAGAGAGATCGAGCTCAAAGAGCTCGAGTGAGAGAGAGAAATAGCAGAGAGATCGAGCTCAGAGAGCTCGAGTGAGAGAGAGAAATAGCAGAGAGATCGAGCGAGAATTAATGAACGAGAGAGACAGAGAGAGAGTAGAGAGATTGAGCGAGAGAGAGAGAGAGAGAGAGAGAGAGAAATAGCAGAGAGAGCGAGAGTGAGAGAACAGAGAGAGCGAGAGTGAGAGAGTAGAGAGACTGGGAGAAGAGACTGAGAGGAGCACGCAGGAGAGTGAAAAGAGGGGTTTCGGTGTTGGGAGAGGGAAAAAATGGTGGGAAATTTGCCGACCATTATTTTTCGTCCCAAAAAATAGAATTTTTGTCGCTAAAACTTAATTTAATTTTTTTATTTGAAAACAAGTAAAAAAGTCTACAAACCTTTACCGATGTTTTATATTAAACGTCGGTGATAAATTTTCCGATGCTAATTTTCATCGGTAAAAAAAAATCATCGGTAAAGGACTCTGATTTTTAATTTTCCTAAAAATAAAATTAAACATTACTGACGTTTTACAAAAAATGTCGCTAAATGTTCATTTTACCGACGTCATATAATTTGTCGATAATAGTCTCTGATAGTTTTACCGACGTAAAATAAAAATAAAAAAAGGATTTTCCAACACTTAGGCTAAAAAACGCCCCGCCGGGGGTCTAGCACGGGAAACGCCCCCTTGAAATATTGAAAATCGGCGCTAGCACTTCGCTCGAGGGTAAAGTTACTTGACGGAACTGACAGTTCGCAAATAAGACTCCCGGTTATAGAATTAGAAGCGAAACATAGGATTTTCGAGCACTTAGGCTGGAAAAACGGCCCGCCGGGGTCTGGAAAGGGAAAAGGCTCCGAAAAAATCAGAAATCGGCACGAGCACCTCGCTTGAGGCAAAATTAACTTGCAGGAACTGACGGCTCGTAAATCGGACTCCCAGTTAACGAATTAGACCTAAAAACGTTGGATTCTTAACACTTAGGTTCAGTTTGGCATCTCTACTTTTCCCCTCTTATTGGCTTAAAACTGATTGAATCCAGTTTTAGCATGTTTTGTTGAAGCTTTTACTGTGTCCACTTCAAATGGCATTAAGACAATTAATGTTTGTTTCATGAATTCAGAAAAAAGTGGCAGATTCCAATCAGCCAAACTCGTCTGAAGCGGATAGATGTTTATAGCTATAATGATATGGACGTCCTCATTGGACAGTCCGGTTTTTCATTTATTTTTAATATATGGGACCCGAAATCATGATCCGAACTCTTAGATATTTGCAGAAGGTCAAACACGGCCACGAGTTAAAATTTCAGCCGTCGATCTATCTCGGACCTCGAGATATATGCAGAAAAATGTGAGCCCTTCGATCTAATATTCTGGACATTGTGCGCTCCATAATCATGATTTGATCTGTTGATTCTCTTTGGATGGCCAAAAACGGTCCCAAGTCCAAAAATGAGCCTCTAAACCCAAGTGGATCTTGAGATATTTATAAAAACGTTTTTCATCATTGATGTACCATGATTACTGATTGAGTTCAGAAATTGTATAAGGGTAGTGTGGTTTTTTTTTTTTAAATTCAGCCATAAAAAATATGATCCAAACCATTGGATATATTCAGAAGATCATGCACGATTATAGGTCCAAATCTTAGCCGTTGGATCATCATAGATTTTGAGATATTTATAAAAAACCACAAACATTTATATCTACCTTTTTTTTAAAAACCATAGGCCCCAAATGCAAGTTCCAAACCATTAATTCTCTTTGTAAGGTTAAACACAACTATGACGTCAAATTTCAATACTTGAATCCTCATGGACCTTGAGATATTTCTGAAAAATTCTCAACTGTTGCTTTAAAAATGTCCATTTCAATCATTTTTTTCTATGTAACGAAACAAACTATTTCTACACCATCTGTTTCATATGGATAAAAGACACCAAACAAGCCCTTAGTTTGAAAATAGATCGTCGGAGGTCGAAAACGGAAAACGGCCATCGGACAGCCCAGAAACTAGCACGGATACCTTGTTCAGGGCCAAAATAACTTGTAGGAATTGATGGTTAGTTAATCGGACTTCCGGTTAACGAATTAGACACAAAAACACTTTTGGCGACGTTTTTTTTCGTCGGTTAGTGGATCACCTCAATCTCTGGCTCATCGGAAGTGGGTCCGTCACCTACAACACCAATAGTAATGTAGAAGTGGAGAGAAGCAGATATAAATAGTAATGTTGCCCGTAAGTTTTTTTTTCTTAGGAAACATAAGAGTATATCTAAAAATTGTTGGAAATGTAGGAGTATATAAAGATAAAAGTATTTAAGGATAAAAGTATATAAAGCCTATGAGTCACCATCAAGAAATGTTAGAAGTGGAGAGAAGCAATTATAGAGACTTCGTTTTTAACTTTTGTGATGAAAAAATTAAATAAAACGAATTCCATTTAATAGCCATCCATTGAACTCCACCCATAGTTATCAATATCGTTTCGCACCCCATTTCGGTCCAAGCCTGCAAAATGAAAAGTTTCGATTAATTCAGAATTTCGGCGAAAATTTTTAGAGTTACATTTTGGAAAAACATATAAATAACATATAAATATAGAAAAATAAAAAAAAATAAAAGAAACCAATATATATGGATTTAATCCATTCTAGTAAAATTTATTGGAACTGCATTTTGGGAAAGTTTAAGAAATACAAAGTATTTATGTATAAAGATTTTAAAAAAATAAATTTATTAATTATTTATGTAATGTTATTTCTCCCAAAATTTAAAATGAAAAAGTTTTATGTGAAATTTCGTTTCAGCCACTTGACTAAAACGAAGATTTTTGGTCATTTCAGCCGAAATGGTACAAAATTAATAATTGTCACCCATTCTCCTTTAATTTCAGCCCCTTTGATAAAATATCATAAAATCTTCCAAAGCCTTTGAATTATAAATAATAAATTGTAATAATAACTAACATAAATAATGATAACAACAACAATAAATAAATAAGACCGGAAGTCACAAGGTCATCGACTTTTTAAACATAACCTCTTCTATAATCTTTCGAGCACATCAAATAAAAATTTTAAGTTTTTTTTCCTTTTTTTTCCATTATTCACTTGAATAAAACTATGTTCCCGTTACAGTTGGGAGTGTTCTACCAAAAATTACTCCGGTTAAAAGAACACACAAAGGCCGGTTTGTTTCTCAATTCATTTTATTCCAACACCGAGCGGCCGATGGGCTTTGAAGTGGAAGCGTGGGTTGGGCCTTAAGGAATGGGCTTACTCTTTAGGCCTTCCATGATTTTTTTTTTCAATGAAGAAAAGGGCGTACCAGTCCTTGAACCCTTGGCCTCTTTTACATGCAACCATAGAGACACAAGGAAGATCTGTTAGGCCTTCTTACTTATCACCAACTCTTACAGTCTTGTCCAAGCCGCCCCGAGGGACTTGAAGACCCACCAAGTGCACCAACCAACAAGATGAAACCGTTGCCACCCAATCAGAAGCTCTAGTGCTTTAAAGCTCCAAATCTGATGGAAATCTTCAATTAATGGATTCTAGTTAGGTCACAATATTAAAAACAAAAATGAAGTTCTATTCTAACAGAAAAAAAAAAGTCACATCTAAAATCATAACCTGGTACCCTTTTTTAATACCATGTTTTACTGTTGTCCATAGGCAACGTGCCAAAAGTATTCATTTGCAACATCAGTGAAATAAATTGGTTAGTGGGCGAAATTTTATGTCAGTCTGTATGTTTTTTAGCATTAGTTTCATAAATAACTAATTCCTACATTCTACAAAAGGCACAAGAAGACATCAATGATTATACCTTAAATGACAACAGCATGCCATCCTTTCCTTGTTTACTTCTCTGAGTTGGGAGGATCATGGGGGAACCCATGAATTTAATCTTGCCACCGTTAACGCTTAACGAACCTTTACATCCATCTAATGCAAGAATTAGTGGTCCTAGAAACCTGTTTCCATGAGTCAATTTTAAACCATGTGAGACTCTGTAGGCAAATCACCATCACTTTGATTTTGGGCTTTCATTGTCTCCGGCACTCTCCGCATCGCATAGCGTACTCTGCAAACACCCAGTTAGCGAGCATTGCATCAATAACAGGTTCAGCAATTTCTTTAAAGAGAGAGATGACAATAATTTCTAGGTGCTGATCTCAACTACGATTCTTAATGTATGGCCTGGTGTATTCACTGCCAACGCCACATCATAGGGAGGGTTTTTATTGGGAATCCACCAAAATTAGCCCCAAAAATAAAAATAAAACACTTTTTGCCGCCATTTTTTTCGTCGGTAAAATAAGAAAGAAAATTCAATAAAAATAAAAATATTTTTGCCGACATTTTTTTTCATCGGTAAAATAAAAAGAAAAAATAAATAAAATTTAAAAATATTTTTACCGACATTTTTTTATCGGTAAAATAAAAAATTAGAAAATACTTTTAGCGACGTTTTTTTCGGTAAAATAAAAAGAAAAATAATTAAAAATTAAAAATAGTTTTACCGACGTTTTTTTTTTCGTCGGTAAAATAAATAAAATAAAATAAAAATAATTTGCCGACGTGTTTTTTTCATCGGTAAAATAAAAAGAAAACTAAATAAAAATTAAAAATAGTTTTATCGACATTGTTTTTTCGTTGGTAAAATAAATAAAATAAAAATAAAAAACACTTTTGCCGTCACTTTTTTTCGTCGGTAAAATAAAAAGAAAAATAAATAAATAATATATAGTTTTACCGACGTTTTTTTCATCGGTAAAATAAAAAAAAAATTTCCGACGTTTTTATTCGTCGGTAAAAATCTCTGATTTTTTAAAAATGAAGTTAATTTAAGAATGAATTTGCCGACGTTTTTTAGTAAAACGTCGGTAAAAGTCTAATTTTTACCGACGGAATTATATTTGTCTGTAAATAATTATCTTTACCAACGAATTTATAAAAATGTCGCTAAAAGTGCGACTTGTTGTAGTGACCTCCGCTCCAGCCTGGACTGGAGCCGGCCAATACCTCTCCTCCCCTCCTCTCCCTTCCTCTCCCTCCCCACTGGTTTCTCTCTCTCCTCCTCCCTTTCGCTCCCCCCACGTTCCCCTTCACCTCCGGCTCCGGCCTGGACCGGAGCCAACCGATCCTTCTCCTCCCCTTCTCCTTGTTTCTCCCTCCCTGTCTCTCTCCCTCTCTTCTCCCCAGTCTCTCCCTCTCCCTTCCTTTCCCTAGCCAATGGCAGATCGGATAACCCAGCGATCGACGAGGAGAAAGGGAGAGCGAGAGAAGGAGAGGGAGAGATAGGGAGAAGGGAGGGAGAAAATGGTGGGGAGGGTCAGGGACAAGGAGAGAAGGGGAGGAGAGGGATCGGCCGAGGCCGGTCTAGGCCGGAGTTGAAGGTGAAGTGGGAGTGAGGAGAGCGAAGGAAAAGGGTGGGCAAAAAGGTAATTTCACAGAGGGAATTTTTTTTTTAAATGTGTGCGTGGGAGAGAAATATTGTGTGCCAGTAGAATGTCCCATGCAAACATCCTATGTGCTTTGTGCCATAGCCACAAATACACATGGTCGAGACTTCTGTGCAAAATTTATTTGAGGCATAGCCACGAAGATAAGGGAAGTACTTGCCAACGAACACCCAAAACATTAACAAAGTCTTTGATTTTTACCGAATAACCTCTTAAAGGGAGTGTCCATATCAAGAACAGATGAAGTCGATGAGAAAATCCACCATACAAAATGGGCAATAATCTTTGATGCAGCATGTTCGTAGTTCTTGTCAATTACCTTCAACTGCAGGTATCCCAAACATTATATATGAAGATAATGAAGCATCCATAAAACTGATTTGAGAATATTTTATTAAAAGAGAAAAGACTAAGCATATAGCACCGAAGTTTCTTCACTCATGGACTTCAGAAGAACAATGAGATTGAAGTCAAGTAAGTGTGTTCGAGTAATAACCTGGCTAATCTGTTTACCAAATCTTTGCCAAAAAAAGTATTCCAGGTATAAGAATGGCATGCGTAGAGTTCCTCATCAAACTATGTGAAGGGTTGTTATCATCAAGGGGAGAAGTTAACCAGAGAGGGCATCCTGAAGTATACTACCCAAGACTTCTGTGCACGGTACTCTTTTTCCTTCTATAGGTTTTATCCCGCTGGGTTTTCTAGTTAAAGTTTTAACGAGGCAGCAATATGCACGTCCAATACCAGTACAAAGATCTTGAAGAATGTTGTATTATTTTTCCCTTTCGCTTTGGTTTTTTCCCATTGAGTTTTACCTTAGCAAGGTTTTTAATGAGGCAACTGTCATTTAGTGGTGGTCATCCAAGGGAGAGTGTTATGAGATATGGATGACGGGTGGATGCCCACATGAGATGAGTTAGGGTTAGAATTCTATTGTGATTAGGTTTCTTAAATTAAAAGGTTACTTTGCTTATAAATAAACATCGTCACTCATACTTGATATAATAGAGAACTCTCTCTTTTTCCTCTAATCTTCTTTCTTTAAGTTTTTTCATTTTATAATAGAAAAGGAATAGTCCCACTTAAAGTAACATCCAATTTTTAAGCCACTCCAAACGTACAGAAGGGCTAATCATCTAATTTGCTAATATGCATGGTGAGATGAGTGATGATATACGAAACAGGAAAACAAAAGCCATGCTATGATGACCGGCTACTTGAAAATAAACAACGCATCATGTCTTTAGTTTTTTTTTTTTTTTTTTTATGTGTGTAAATCCGCATCCCCACCACATTCATGGCATGCCAATAAGTCGACTTTAGGTTATTTTACAGATACTTAGCCTAAAGTTTCATTTTTGTAATAACCCTTGTGACTAATTGTTCCATTCAGAATTAAACTTCCATTTCAGTTTACAGACAAAATCCAAATTATTATAATATTATAGGGATATGATTCGATTTTGAAATTGGAGTCAAATTTCAAAATTGGCTTCTAATTGAGCAATTGATTGAGAAATTGGCTTTCAAATCTAAATTAATTTGAACTAATCTAAAGAGTCCAATTTAGAGAGAAGTTCCAAATTTAAATTATTTTAACTAATCTAAAGAGTCCAATTTAGATAGAAGTTCCATTTATTTTATTTTTTTTTTGCTGTAAGGGTAATTTATATTAAAGAAAAAGGATTAGATTATAAGGGTCTAAATAAAGACCCACAAAAGAACAGAAAACAGAAAAATAGAAGGGGAAAGAAAGCAAGAAAAAACGCAGGAAGGAGAAAGCACACAGGTAGCCGGAGGCGAAGATCCACGCGAAGATGACGAAAGAGACTATCGAAATCAGGAATTAATGTTGATCCTCATGAAGGCGAAGAGGGCACTTAGTTGATTGGTGGCGAAAGGCTTCAAGTTCTGATTAAGAGAGAAGGAGATGACTTCAACGAGATGGGCTTGGATAGAAGGAAGATAGGGCCTCCGATCTTCAAAAATTGCAATGTTTCTGGCCTTCCACAAGCAATGGAGATGGCAGCCATGAATTTCAACCCATTTGCATCATTGTCTTTGGAAAGGGTATTCCAGATAGCTGAAGCAGAGAGGGAGGGGGGAACCTGAAGCCCAATTGCACGAAGATGCCAAGACAATATGGAGTTCGCTAGATCGCAAGAGAAGAAAAGATGTTCTATTGAATCTTCTGCAGCACGACAGATATTGCACCTGGAAGCAAGGGTAAAATCGAATCGCTTGAGACTTGTTTCAGTGGGTGTTATGTTGTGCATCAGGCGCCAGCCAAAGCAAATGGTATTGTGTGGGGAGATGTTATTCCAGATCAATTTTGTCCGAGGAAGAGTTTTGACTCTATGTCTGATTTTATGCCATGCAGATCTCATGGTTAACTTGCCATCAGGGGTGTTTCTCCAAGAAAGGGTGTCACTGGCGACTGGGTTGGGAGGAGGTCAGAGAGGAGGGGGGTAAGGTGTTGCTGAATATTTGGAGGCAGGAAATCAGGGATAATCCAAGTTCCTGATTGGAATAAGGAAGAGAGGCGTTGATCCCTGGGAAATTGCTGGAGAGGGAAGTACGCAGAAATTGGATCACCTGTAGTCCAGGAATCATGCCAAACATTGATGCTCTGACCATTGCCAAAAATCCAGGAGCTGCCTTGGTGAATGATTGGTGCAATGCGTCTGATTTTCCTCCAAATACAGGAGCCATGGGATGAATTGTCTGAGCTCCAGTGGGGCGGTATTTGAAGTATCGGTTCTTAAACCAGATGGACCAGAGAGAGTTTCCTGTTGAAGCTTGCCAACCTAGCTTGATGAAGGAGGCAGTGTTAACTTCATAGATTTTCCTAATTCCTAAGCCACCTTCATCCTTAGGGAGAGTGATAGTAGCCCAGCTGACATGGTGGATCTTTTGAAGAGTGGCAATTCCATTTAAATTGAGTTTAACTATAAGGTAAAGAGTCCAATTTAGATAGAAGCTCCTATTGTGATTCCAATTCTTTTAAATTTCTCTAAAAAGTCCTGAAAAAAAAAATCCTCCTTCCCAAGAAAAACACAAAATTCTGGGTCCCTTTTCCTCCTAAGATGTCAAGAAAATACTGGCTTAGCGACTGACGAGCATGTTGTCATCCTCATCGTGATGACGATGGAAATAAGACAGATGGGCAAAAAAAAAAAAAAAAACTCCGGAGGTGTCGGTGACTCGGTGCGGCCCAGTGGTTAAAAATGGTTTGATCGATCGAATTCTCATGTTGTGAATTGAACCGACCATCAACTTTCCTTTTCTCTTTCTTTAGCGAGGAAGAAATTGGTGATAATTTATGAGATTGATATTTCATATAGACTAAAATCTTACAAGTTTCTTCTTTACCAATGCCTGCGGGCTGCAAGGTGGTCAATCCATCCCATTTGTCTTTAATTTTCCACATCATCGTGGTCATCTTCTAACCCTGTTGGATCCCACGACTCCACTATTTGGATCCCACGAATGGTTGGAGACAACGATTTCAGTGTAAAAGACTCACTTAGATGCATGATCATTCGTAAAATTCTTGAATTTCTAAATCTGGGGGTACCTCTATTTTTGGATCCCACGAACTGTCCACACACGAGAGAGTAAGAGACACTACCTCTAATTTTTAATTTTCATTTCATTAAGGCACGTCATCTTCTCCTTCTCAGGACGTTTCTCAATCTGAATTTGAAGACCCAAGCTTTAATTTAACGGGACCCACAAGTGAATATGTATTTTCTATGATTTAATTTATGGAATGGATTCAATATAGCCGAGTTTATGAAATGGGTTCCTGAATTCTCTGGACCCATTTTCGGCCTACACATAGAAGGTTGGGTTTCATCCCACTTAACTACTATTTAAATTATTTTTCTAGGGAGTTTATAGAACATTTGTTTGTGGAGATTTATGGACTGTTTGTTTGTACGAATTTGGTTGTTTGTCCATGTTGAGGTTGGGTGGAATCAAGGTGTTTGTGTGGGAGGGTTTGAGTTGAATCGTTCAGGTTCGGATTGAGGGTGTGTACGGCATATCCTAACCCAGAAAGGTGCTGAGTTATGAACTCGGTTACTGATTGGATATGGGCTCATGTAATGGTCCATTTAGAGCCTTATGCAGTTCTCATTTGGGCTGCTTTCTAGACCCATTTACAGGCACAGTTTGGACCAATTTCTAACCCTTTTAGAACCATAGTTCAGGCTAACTTTTCAACCCATTTAGAACTGTTGTGGCTGTACTTTAGACTAATTTCCCGCCCATTTGTCTATGTGGTTTGGCCGGTTTAAGCTCATTTGGACTTATTTTCAATCCATTTGCAACTGTGGTTTTGAGAACAATATATTAATTAGCATATTTATATAAGTACCCCACTTCAGATATGGCAAAACAATCACTTTTGTAGAAACTAGTGATGGTCTTTTACATTTAGCGATATTTGGCCTACATGAGTAATTGAGCTTCAATTTCGCAATTGATTGAGAATTAAAGCTCAACTTAATTTTGATTTTTACTTGAAGGAGAGATGGTAGGGATTCGAGAGAGATTTTTTATTTTAGCCGTCTAAATAAAACGTCCAGTAAAAGGAGTTTTCTTTTAAAGACTAAAGAGCACAGTCTTCTGTGGTTTCTAATCAATTAATGCATATTTATATTTTTCTTTTCCGATTTTGAGGAATTCTTTTTAGTTTCCGTGGTGATATGTTTTCATGGATTTATCTTTTTATTTTTTCATTTCAATCTTTTATTTTTAGGCACTGGGTTTTAATGGTTTATTTGTTCCTTTTAAGATGTTCTTATTATTGAATTTTCTTTAGACTTTTTTTCATGTTAATTTTTTTTTTCGTGTGTGTTTTTACAAGCTTTATTTATTTTTTATTATGGGTTTATTCTTCCAATCTCAAAAGATTGCTTGAAGTAAAATACTCAAGTAATTCCAAACAAATTAAAGTGCTTTCATTTTGAAATTAACTAACTATGTTTTCTTATTATTATTGTAGGTTTTAGTTTTGATTGCAATTTTTACCATTTCAATATAATTTAGACTTAATATTATTTAAAAATTATATTATTTTTAATATTTTTGCTAGTGCAGCCAATTAAGCCTTCATAGATTCAACAAACAATTTCTGCTAAGGGTGAGCGATCACTCTTCCTTAGTATACATGTAGCCAATATATTTGTTATAGATTTTTCTATAACAAAGCGTGGATACTTCACATTAGGGCTGGCAACGGGTCGGATCGGAGGCGGATATGTCCATATCCGAATCCAATCCTTCGTCTCCATATCCGCTCCGATCTCCGAACGGATATCCATTTTATCCTCAATCCCCGCCTCCAAACGGAGATCGGATATCCAAACGGAGAATCGGATATCTGAATCATTAAAAAAATTATTAAAAGGACAATACAATTCAAAATATAATTTAAGCATTAAAAACATTAAAAAGACAATACAATTCAAAATATATCTAAAAATAAACTTTCAAAATAGAGTCATTCAAGTTTCAACACACTTACACAAGTCATACAGATCCCAATTAAATCCAAATTAGTTATAATTCAAAATTTCAACCAACAAGCAACAATACATCAATCCTTAAGAAACATCATTTCCAACTCCAAGCCATCTCATCTCTTCTTCCAACCTACATATAAAATTAAACTATGGTCATTACTTATAAATATGTTTAATTTAGAAAGTTACACTATATACTCTTACCATATCAATCATCAATACTTGTTACATTGGCCACACTATCAATGCTTGTAATATATATAATATTATATAAAGTAAGGGGGAAAACGGCAATTAAGGGTTAAATGGATATCCAAACGGGTCGGATATCGGATATCCAAACGGATATTCGGATAGGATATCTCCATATCCGCCTCCGATCCAATCTCCGAGTTTTTTTCAAAATCCAGATTCGAATCCGACCCGATCTTCGAAAAATTCTCCGAAATCCATATCCAAACGGAGCGGATATTGGATCGAATCAGATCGGATCGGACCGGACGGAATTGCCATCCATACTTCACATGGACTATGGCGGTCATTGCTCCATTAACAAACATAGGACCTGGAAAAAGTCACTTTGATGCGCTCCTAATTTTAGGTGGATATGCAGTGGCAGACCCAGAATTTTTGTTTGAGGGGGGCTTACTATAGTCACTTGAAAAGTAATTCAATTATTGTTTTGTTGTTCTTCTTAACTTTGGCAAAAGAGAAATAACCCACCATAGAAACATGTTATTAAATAGTCATTTAAACAAAGACCAATCCACTTAAATTATCATACACATAGACAGAGCCACAATAAATATAAACATCAATAAAATTTTAAGGTACCATTAGTTCTTAAAAAATAAGGAAAAAAAAATGTTTTCTAGATGTGATGATGGTAAAAGAAGGCTCTTGAACTATAAGAGGACAATTAATGGAAATAAAATGAGTACAATCAATTTGTTTTAACAAATTTAATTTGTTTGACTTATATATTTGTCCATTAAACAGATAGAAAAAAGAAATAAAAGAAAAGAGATGGACAATTAATGCAACAAAAATCTAAAAATCATTATAATACACTTTTATCCTTTTTATGAATGGTTATGGTTAATAATCTTTTACTTCAAACAAATAAAATACTAGATTATGCCCCCACCAAACTCAAATGATCAAGAAGCTCAATAACCAGAAACCTCATAAGATTTTTAGAACAGAACATTGGTCAGCATACGCTTATAAATTACGAACTCAGATTAATCGACACATCCAAGGCATTTTGTTTCTTTCCCTTTCTTAAATTTTCACCCTTTCACTCTCTCTCTCTCTCTCTCTCTCTCTCTCTCTCTCTCTCTCTCTCTCTCTCTCTCTCTCTCACACACACACACACACACACAATTTTCATTTTTTACCTTTCTTTACAAGATGCACAATTTCATAAATTTAGCATACCTCCCCAGACGAGGGACGGTTCACAAATTTTGGTAGTTAGATCTAACATGTTCCTAAACATTTAGCTCATTTCCTACAGTTTTATGCTATCCTGAAACAAAACACGGGTAATCTCAAATTGATAACCAACGATAATTTTAGGTTAATCAAATGAATTTAGTTGAATAATTTTATTATTATTATTTTTTCGTCTTACTTTCTCATGCGTTTTTTTAGTAATTGTGTCAAACATGTCGTGATCATATTCAGCGTAAACAATCATTTTTATTCATAAGATGAACATTCAGCATGACATCATCATAGTGAAAGAAATCAAATCCACAAAAGTCATGCATTTAATAAAATTTCTAATCTCATAGGTAACAAAGAAAAACTATCCAACATAACCTAGTAAAAATTAGGGGCCATAATCTCCCTCAATGCCCAATAATATGAAATCACTGCAGGCCATCTATCTCTTATGCTAGTCATATGTTATCGATTGAATCAAATCTAAGAACCACACGTATCAATCAAATTTCTCAAAAACCAAAACTCGCAAGCTGCACAACATAATAGATATCTAGATCTTACACGCTTCAAACAAATCAAATCCTCAAAAATCGCAACGCATCCAAATGATAAGTAAAACCAAGAACAAAAGAAATTTGTATTCAAAGATCTGATGTAAAGAGAAATGGAAAACACGAGAAAGAGAGATTTAGAAAGAGGGGGAGATAGAGAGACCAAAGACAAGATGAGTAGAGCACCTGCCGGAGGGAGGGATGGCGTCACGATAGTGATGCGTCAATGTCGGTCGCTGAGATGGAGAGTGATGAAGGGAGAGAGACGAGAATGGGGATTGGCCGATTAGGTTAGAGTTGAAAAGGGTCGTGGAGACTTGGGCAATTTTTAAGGGGGGCTGGGCCAAAGGGGCCTTAGGGCCCTTATGGGCCTTTTCAAGTTTTGGTGGCGGCTTCAGCCCCCAACCCACAATATGTAGGTTCGCCCCCCATGCATATGACATCTTACTTAAAGATTAAAGAAATAAATAAAAATAAAGGTTACTTATCTGCAGCGTTGGAGATAGCCACTTTCATTCAAAGGTCAACATTTCATTCCAACATCATAATTCCTGTGCAACAACATCATATCAATTTACCTGTAACAATCTCACTGAACAAACCAAAAAACTTGGATAGGGATAAAATCTCTCCATGGAGGTTTTACTTCATTTTAATTGTCCAAATAAATTCCCTAACACGCCGGTGTAAGTGGTGGCAAGGAGTGACATTTTCTTAGACATCATGGGTTCAAATCTTCACTAATACATATATTAAAAAAATCACAAATGTTAAAATTTGAACAAGGGGTTTTTACCAAAAACATCATCAAATATCCCTAGATTTCCAAAAACATCCTCAAATATATGTAATACCCAAAAGCATCTTATACCGAATACTTTAATTTTTCCTGAACCAAATTGCCCTTCAGCTCCTTTCTTACGACATCGAGACCCGACCACATTCGGACATTGAATTATTATTTTTATTTCAATTTTCAAACTCGCTAGTTTATTCAGGACATCATAGATAGTTAATATTTATTTTAAACTTATATTCTAAAGTAATAAACGTCGAAAAAAAACATCCTCAACTTTAAAGGTAATCATCTCCAAGACTGTAGCAAAAGTATGGTTACGAATAGGAAATGGAGCGGACCACAAATCTTTATGTTGTTTTTTAGTAAAAATGAAAAGGTTAGGGGTTTCTTTATCAAAATCTCCACAAAATTGTAGTAAGAGAATGTTGGGGTGACTACATTCATTATTGAATAAACTCATAATAGAATAGTTGAACGCGTACATCTACAAAAATCATTCATTCAGATTCAGAATTGTTTGTCAATCTAATCGCACCTCCATGTGTCAATTTTTTGTTAACTTTAACTATTGAATTGTTGAGTCTCTTCTTGACTTCGCAAATTGCTTCTCAATATCACAACTTAATCGTGTTAATATTCAATTCATATACGAGCTAGCGAATGATGTTGGACACATATATAAACACAAAACCCTAAGCTTGTGATTGTTATTTCTCGAACTCGCGGGTCATCTTGAGCCTGCGAGTGTCACGTATAAGATGTTTTTGGAGGTATTGGGATATTTGATGATGCTTTTAGTAAAAGCCCTTTCTCATATTTATGTGACTCAGACTCGCAAAGCAAGAGGAATTAATTTTGGAGGGGATACTAAGATGCCAAAGGAGTGTAGACCAAATGTATATAAACTAAAATTAAGAAATTACAAAAATCGATAAGATATCAAAAATAATTATAGAAATATAAACATACATTCATGCATATTTATTTTGAAAAGGGTAAAAAGCTTCAAACGTCAGAGCAATTGATCCTTAAAAAGTGATGTATACTCAATAAAAGAATCATCCTTCCCTTTTTGATCCATGGTGACAAATACTAATTAAAGGAAATGTAATTATGGTTTGCTAATACACACTCTCGATGCAAATTACAAAATGGGTTGTGGATGGATAGCATTAGGGGTGTAAAAAAAATAAAAAAACCGTCTAACCAAAGTGAACCGAACCGTGGCTAATGACTGTGTTTCTGGTTTGGTTACGGTTACAGTTAATGAAATCCAAAAACCGCACGATTCGATTCGATTATGATTTTTCATAAAAACTAACGTCGTTTAACCGAACCGGACCGATATATTAATAAAAGAAAAAACATAAGGGGCTAGATGGAATAATTCTGAATGTTAACAAAAGGTACCCTAACTATGTTAACAAAAGGAAACCCTAAGTCCAAAAGGACCAAAACCCTCTGCTCAGTCCTCCTCTTCTCGCCTCAGGGCACGCCTCTCTCCCTTTCTCTTGCCTCAGACAGTCAGACGCCCAGACCTGCACCGACCGGAGGCGAAGAAGAAGAAGACTCCCCTGTCCAGATCCAGGTTTGTTTGTGTTCTTATCATGATTCTAGTTTTTTTTTTATTCTTAAATGTTAGATATTTAAAGTTTGGGTTTTGAAAAAGTTAGGATTCAGAGTTTTTTTTTTTTTTTTTTATGTTTTTGTTTGAATCGGTCTCCTTGAACATGAATCTTTGAGGTGTAGAGAAGTCGTCTTCTCTATTTTCCTTTTTTCATTTTATGTTGTAAAAATCACTGTCCTCGACGAAGATTCTGCCAATGAAATCTCTAAATCTCTTGGAGTTGAGCTTTGGGTTGACTTCAGAAATTGAAGTGGGATCTGCCTGGAAGGACTTGTATGCTTTATTTTCTTCTTCTTCTTCTTCTTCTTTTTTTTTTTTTAGGCTCTCACCTATACAGCTGCTAAGAGCCTTAGAAAGAAGAAATTCAGCACTATCTTTTATTCTGTGATTTCCATGCCTTTCTCTTTCCTTGAATTTCACTTTCCCCTGTTTTACAATGACCCTTTTTTTTCATTCCTGCCGTTGGGTTGCTTGTGGGATCATACGTTGCTTAGTCTGTAAGTGGAAAAACTCAATTTCGGGGCCAATCCTGACAGATATCTTCATTCGTAGATGTCGATGAAGAACTATAGGATGGGATTACAATGTTTAAATGGTGTTTTCGTTAAAACTTAAAACTGTCCACACGGGAAATAACATCATAGCAGTCACGCCTGGTTCAGCTCGTTATGCATTGATTTGCTAGTTTAAGCACTCCTTTTGGTTCAGTTTGAATCCAATTTGTTTGGTTAAGAAGTTATTGTTGTCTGGACTAGGCTTCTGGTAAATCAGTTGGAGGGTAACAAAGAACTTAGGCTCTGCTTGGTTAGGCTTATATGGAAATGTATATTAAAACCAATTGAAGAAGTGCGTCTTTTCCTTCTTTGTCCCATGTAGCATTAGCAACTCTGTTGCATTGGTGCATGTTATTTGATGATGGCAATGATATTCAACAGAAAAAAAAAAACTGAGAAATTAATACTATGGCACTGTGATGAATATATGGCTGAAACCTGGCTGCCAACATGCTGGCTGCATACATGCTGCAGGGCTCAATTAACCATGATCAGATTTTTCCACGGTTATTAACTGTAACCAAACCGTCTTATACGGTTAACCACGGTTCGGTTTTCTACGGTTTTTCTCTTTACGGTTACGGTTTTAAAATACAGAAAACCATGGTTACAGTTCGGTTAACGGTTTTCCCAGAATAACCGGTTAACCGAACCGTTACACCCCTAGGTAGCATAGTGTATTGTGTGTGTGAGAAAGAGACTTATAGGGAGGGTCCGATCAGTGGATATCTTTAGCCTATGGTGGAATTTGAAGGCGGCCCACGGGGTTTGTAGGTGAGGCAACTGTCATATCAGGGGCATTAGATTAGATGCATGAGATAAGGGTTCATTGGATTCAATTTGGAAGGAAATATGAAATCATGCGTCGGATAAGCACTTCCAAAATTAAAGGAAAAACATTTAGGACATAATTTAAGAGTTTTGGATTTTAAGAGGATTCGCTTTGTCTAGATTCATCCCTAACTTAGATATCCTAAAATTAGGAGAGAAATTAGAAGAGAAAAAATATTTGGCTAGAGAACAAATGAAAAGTTAAGATCCGGTAATCAAGTCTTGAAATCCACATTCCAACTTTAATTTCTCAGATCAAATCCCTAATAGTAGGGAAATGCATTCCTCAAGAGTTCGGATCCTCTATAAATGCACACCGTGAGTGGGGCAATCATGTGACGCCATGTCTGCATTTTCCCACGCCAGCAGCCAACTAATCCCACAGCAACGCGATTCTTAAAATGGAGTTCTAATATAATAAGCATATGGTATAGGGGGCTTGTTATAAATATTGAAAACTGAAACCCAAAAAAACCATATCCCGCCTTAGAATTTTTTTCTCGGTAAAAAAAATCTCTCCCATCTCATCTACGCAACAAAGGGAGGAAGAAGGAGGAGGAGATGATCTCCATCTATCTCTCGAAGTTGGAGAAACTACATAGGAGAGACTTCCCTGCCACATATGCTGAGGAACGGAAGAATCTCTCCACACCAAACCCTCCATCAGTCTTCAAAGTCCAGCCCCATCTAATGTTTCTCAATCCTTCTTCTTTCCCTGTTAGAGAGAGAGGGAGAGATAGCAAACCCAGAAATCTCTCTCCAATCTGAGCAAAACCTAGGAATCTTTCTTCAATCTAAGCAAAATCCAGAATTTTTTTTTTCAATCTGAGCAAAACTCAGGAATCTTTATCCAATCTGAACTCCTTCTCCCTTAGAGAGAGAGGGGTGAAAATCCCCATCATGGGTACTGCTTCTCTTTCCATCCTAGGCCCATCAAAACCAACCCCAGCCCTAGAAGATTCCCAAAACCCCTCCACAGCCCTTCTCCTATCTGACACAAACGACCCCAATTCCCCTCCTAAACCCCTCACCAAAAACTTCCTCTTGATCTTCCTTCTCCTCACCGCCTGCATCTTCCTCGCCTCCTCTATCGACTTCGCCTTCCTCTTATTTTCCTCCTCCTCAGTTTTCATTATTTATAACAAGCCCCCTATACCATATGCTTATTATAGTAGAACTCCATTTCAAGAATCACATTGCCGTGGAATTAGTTGGCTGCTGGCTTGGAAAAATGAAAACGTGGCGTCACATGATTGCCCCACTCACGTTGTGCGTATCGTGCCTGCGACAGAGGATACAGACTCATTAAAAACTATGTGCAGAGGGAGAGATCTTAGGGGGTGTTTGGATAAAAGAAGAACATAATATCACCAAATTTTAATATTATAAGATTTCATTATCACATAATAAAATAGTGTCATGTTATAATATTGTTTTACTGATGGTGTTTGGCAATTGCTACAAATTTCAATATACCTTGAAGTGTTTGGCAATTTATAAAACTTTCACTAAATGATGCACTGAAATAAGAAATGAATAGAGAAATCGGGATGATTTACCAAATGGGAACCCACTAACTAGTAGTCATACTAGATTGATTTAATATCGGTAACCATGGTAGGGCCCATCTAATTAGAAAATCATTAGACGGAATGTTAAAACCCACGTGTAATGTATTTTAATCAATGTGGGTCCACCAAATGTTAATAATTATAATGTAATACATTCTATGGTGATTATAGCAGAGATACCTGTCTGAGTGTTAAACATCATTGAAGAATCCATTTATGAAAAATCAACGTGGGACCCATTTGATGTTAACAATCATATTAACCAAGCTAATTATAGTAATTACTAGGGGGCCATTAATATTGGCAATCATGGTAGAAATTGTCTAATGTGATATTTGTAGGACCCACCTAATGTTAGTAATCAATAAAGAAAATATGTAATTATGATAAGACTATGGGACCCACATAAAATTTATAAATACTAACGGGCCCATCTAAGATTGAGAGTCAGTAGAATTCCTATAAAAACCATCAATATTAAAAAAATATAGTTGGCCACCATGGTAGGAGTTTCTCATAAATTTCCACTCTTGACCCATGTTTTGGTTAGATTTCTTAATGAAAGATTATTTTATACAACATATACTTGAATATTAGAATATGAAGGTTTTTATAAGAAAGTGAGATATTATAGGATACTTTCTAAGTTATCCAAACACTTAATTTTTAGGTGTGTAGATTACATTCTAAAGTATGAGATAATATAGCAAAATCTTTAGAAATATTTACTTTCCAAACACCCCCTTAGGGAAAGGAATGGCTAATGGGTAGAAGGATAGATTTCCGGGGAAAGAAATTGATGGCTTAATTAGAGAGAGAGATTTTAGGGGAAAAAACCATTTTGGAATTTTTGGAATGCTTATGTGGCGCCCTCAAAAAATAAAAAAAATTTGAGTCTATTGGCATCAGAGCAAGGCTTCCTATTGCTTTAAACTATCAGCCAAAAAATAGGAATATATTAAAATATCGAATTTTTTAAAATTATTAATGAAAAGATATATTTTACATATAGAAATATATAGTTTATTATTATTAAAAGTTTAATATATTACATATTTTAAAATACACATGCGGATGAGGATAAACTTGTATGGATTGGGGATCTAACTTTTAAATTATGTATCTTCAATGTAGATGAAACTGTGACGATAAACTTGCATGGGATGTTATAGTTTGAAACCTTACATGGAATAGTATGAAGTAGTTGAGTGAGTCCCAACTTAGAGTTTGGATATGCATGGGAATCTTCTCAAATGTCCATAAGTGGAAATTCTAGAAAAAGGAATCATTCCTGCGTTACAAGGCATGACTCACTAACTATATTCGGTGGAAATCCATGATAAGATCCAGCTCTATCATTCTAGTTGGGTGTTTGGAGATGAGGCCAACATTATTGCTTTCAAGGATAAATGGGTTCCAGGTATGCCCCCATCTGCTCTCCGTTCGGGTCTCAAGTCCTCTTTAAACCTCACTATTACTCCTTGAAAAATCCAGGAATTTTTAATGTACAGCTGAAAATTGACCCCTTGCCATTTTTGAAGATGATGACCGATGTGAATCGTTAATTTGGGGGCCACATGAATTAGAAAGAAAAACCATATTTACCTCCAACTAAAAATTCTTGGCCCATCAGCGGCTATCGACTAGAAATTTTAGAATTCTTCTCTCCCAGTTCGAACTAGATCATGTATGTGTAAATAAAATGGTTGCAAACAAACAACCCCTACCTGTTGTATCTCACTGGAAATTGGACCTACCATAGAATTGATAATTTGATAAAACATAATTTAATGTAAATTCATAATGACCTTTTAATCAAATGACAATCCATCAGCGGGACCAACTAGATCGATGTAAAAGATGAGAATACTTTGGGCACGTTTGGTAATGAGAAATGAATCCTCTCTTTGGATGATTTCATGGTGCCATGGAATTAGGCTTTCCTCAATGAGGAGTTACAATAGAGATGATGCATCACATTCCACGTTTGGCTAGCATAGAGGAATTTGAAATCCAAGTTCGCTAAGCATATCATACTCCACGGCAAACAAAACTAATGAAAAAAATTACTTGAGATTATTTATATATTTTTTAGAAGATTTTAGGAAGATTAAATTATACAAAGCAAGCAAGATCTTAATAACAACAAATCGATATAACCCATGACACACTTGCAAACGGGATTGGTTGGGTTTGGGTGGGATAGAAAAGGGGTTTCACATTTGGGCGGGGTTAAATCAGGAGAGAGAGGGACTGGGTATGGGGAGAGAAAGATCTAGTAGATATGGATTTGAGAGAGAGTGAGAGAGAGGGAGTTCTAGTAGGTTTGATTTGAGCTCGAGGGAGAGACGGATTTGTGTCCAAAATGGACTAGGCGATGTTGCAAGAGAGAGAGAGAGGAAGATGAAGAAGGCAGTGGAGTAGCTTCATAAGGGATGGAGATCGTCTCTCATAGGTAGGGCACAATTGATTTTCTTTGCCGGAGACGGTGGATTAAATACCCTGCTTAAAATTGATGGTTTATACATTTCGATCGGGGGAGGTCAGACCGGGGAAATGCTTTATTCCACCGAATCCGGATCCTCTTCCGCGCCTATCGCACGGAACCATCGTGGGGCCATATAGAGATTATCCATATCATGTTTGCGCCGTGCTCAATTGGAAGGTGCGATGCACTCCTTCGGAGCTTAAATTTGGAGATCTAGGATAAGAGGGAATGACATTTAACTTGAACGGTCCAAATGATCTCTCTGTGTGGTTTCTCTGGACCAGCTATAGGATCTGGATTCATATCACTTTTTTTGAAAATATCTGGACGGTTCTAGAGTGATCCAGCGATTTTTACCACGTGTACGGTTCCTATTCCGATACAGGTACCGCCTCTCAGAGAAAGCTTTGTCCTCCCAATATAAAGCTGTTTATAGCAGGTTGAGCTACTTTACCAATTTTTCGCCTTTGAGAATTCACGCTCTTCAGGGTACGTTCATTCATCCTTGTACATTATTATTATTATTATTATTATTATTATTTTTCTGAAGTTTGCTGGTTTTGTTTTCTAAAATCATAAATTCTAGATCTGTGTGTTTTGGTATGTATTGTCTTTTAGATTGATGTCCCTACCTACCAGACCATTCTTCTGGTGAGCCCTTGGTTCTGATGTGTTTCTTGGGTCTCAGATCCAAGATCCCTTGTGTTTTGTTATATGGTCTTTTGGAATCACGTCTTTCCCCGAATAATCCTTTCTTTGATTGCTCTAACATATGTTTTTAGGATTTAAGATCTTGAATCCATGCGCTCTCTCTCAAGCTCAGGTCCTAGATCCAGCGTTTTGGCATTTTTTATTTTTATTTTTCTTGATCGGTATGTTTTCTTTTAGATTCATATTGTGTGGGGAGATTTCCATAGCTACAGGATTAAGCTAATCACAGCCATCAGATGGGGCTAAGCATTCTCACGTGCCATCCGCGTGCCATCTACGTGGCACCGATCTCATCCCGGCTACCAGGGCAGAGGCCTTGGCCGACATCAAGCATCTCCAGGCCACAAGCGCAGAACTGGACCACCTCGGGTATCATCTCGGCAAAGAGTCCACCTCGGCAGGGCCACCCCGGATGCCATCTCCGCCGAGAGCCCTACCTCGGCTAAAGCCACCTCGACTGAAGAAGCCAGGACAGTAGACGAAGCAAGAAAGAACCTTCACTTGCGCCCCTCATTCCCCACGTCATCAGGCACGTGGAGAGACAGGGCCCCCATTCCCCACGTCATCAGGCACGTGGAGAGATAGGGTCACGATCTAGTGGGACAGACACGACATCCAGCCGCCCACTATCTTCACCAGATCGCTGACATGGCGACATCCAGCGGCTGAGGCCACATCAGGGCAAGGCCCGAGGGCAGATCCGCTGGTACTCCAACCGCCAAAGGCGCCCAACACAATCTGGCCCAACAAGACACGCATTTAATGCAATGTGGGCTGACCCGACTAGCATTAAATGCTGAGTGGGCCGGATTAGACTGCATTTATTACTTTGTGGGCTGATCATGACTTCCCAGTCAAATCGTGGGACCCACACCAAGATATCTTCTGAAAGATACGATCCAAACCTCTATAAATAGAACTCCATGCACCATGCAAGGTACGCACAATCCCATTCACAGAGCCCTTATTCTGTCTCTCTTCTCCCTCTCCTTCCATTGTTCCAGTTCCCACACTGACTTTGGCATCGGAGAGCCTTGCGCCGCTCAGGCCAGGGTCCTCTGACCGTTTGCTACTCTCTTTCAGGCTTTCGGACGGCATCCAGACATTCCAGACACCATCATCTTCCCGGATAAGTCCTCTAAGGCTCCCTCTTATTGTGGGTCATAATTTTCTGCACCTACAATTGGCGCCGTCTGTGGGAAAGCAATATCCCAGCCTTCCCAACCTTCTCCAGATCTTTCCAAACAATCTTTCTTAACCTCATCTTCTCAGAAGCCATGCCTCCGAAAGCTAAGAAGGGCGTAGAATCCTCAAGAGCAGCGCTCGAGCTGCCACCACCGTCAACGGACGTCCCTCCTCAGGGACGGTCCCGAACGATCCAAGGCACATCCGCAGGCGAGGGTCGCCTGGGCTCCCAACTCTTTGTCGAGATCCCATTCCAGGAGGGAGTCGAGGCCTCGCTCTCAGCGGACGAAACCGTGCCACTCATGCGCGACGAGCGTCGACACGAGCGTCCCCGCAAAGATAAAGTTGTTGCAGCTGAAGGAGACGTCGCAGCACAAGACGCTCTTCTCCAGAAGCAGGAGCAGCTAGTTCAAGAGCTCCAGCGGGTCCAACAACAGCTGAGGGCTGCACAAGCTGCCTCCTTGAGGCCGGTCTCTGAGCCTCAGGGAAAAAAGAAGGATGCCCCCAGCAGGGCAGCCCAGCCTCCTCGTGAGGACCTCAGACATCATCTGGACCAGAAACGGAGCCAGATCCGTGACGAAGGCTCGAGCAACAGCCGAAGTCACCACAGCCGCGACGGCCGAACCCACAGCCGTCGTAGCCCGAACCACCCCAAGCGGAAGACCCGAGCTCAGACTCCAGAGAAGGACGACGAGCAAGAGCGATTTGACAAACGCGTCAGATTGGCTCTCCAGCACAACTTGGACATGCGGGACCAGAAGCAGCTCTGTGGACACACTGATCTCGGGGGCTCGCCCTTCACAAAAGAGATCGAGCACACCCCCTTGCCCAGGAAGTTCTCCGTCCCGCGGTTCGTCCCCTACGACGGACTGTCCGATCCATCTGCACACCTCCGACACTTCTCCCAGAAGATGTCCATCTGGGGAAACGAGGGTCACCTAAACTGCAAAATCTTCTCCTCCAGTTTGGGTGACCTCCCCTTGAAGTGGTTCTGCTCTCTCCCAGAGCAGTCGGTTTCCAGTTGGAAGGAGCTCCAGCTCTCCTTCCTGAAGAAGTTCCAAGCCTACACCGTCGTCCCCAAGAAGGAAGGGGACCTCATCGCCCTGAGAATGAAGCAGGGCAAAACTCTCGCCAAGTTCACCCACCGATTCTGGGCTGTCTACAGCCAGATCGATGGCGCGAGGGAGGCGATAGCCATCTACGCCTTCCAGCATGCCCTGATCCCCGGCATCGACTTGCGGAAGGACTTGGCCGGGGACACCCCAGAGTCCATGTCAGAATTGATGTCCCGGGTGAAGCGCTTCATCGCCCGGGAGGAAGACGAGATCCGAGCCAAGGATCAGGACGGGCATCCGGAGCCCGAACAGAAGAATAGCCAGCCTCGGCAAAGAGGCGAGAGGCCCTCCCAGAAGCAGGAGCCCAAGCGGGACTGGGCCTCCAGTTCGACGAAGCCTTCGTCGTCCAGGTCTGGGGGCAATTGGAAGCCCAGACCTCCCTCCAGCGCCAGTCAGAGCGTCAACGTCGTCTTCAAGGAGCCGATCTACCGCATCCTGGCCAAGATCAAATCCAAGCCGTTCTTCAAGTACCCTCCGCCCATAAAGAATGAACCCACCGAAGGAGCCCGAAGCAAGCTCTACTGCTCCTTCCATAAGGGCAACGGGCACAGGACCGAAGAATGCAGGACTTTGCAGTGGTATCTGGAGAAGCTGGCCAAAGAGGGCCACATCCCAGAGTTCATCAAGGAAGGTGATGCTGGCGGCAGCGAGGGCCGGATCCACCAGAGCGCAACCCAGGCTCCAGACAGCGAGGACTCAGAGAAGATCATCAACGTGATCCATCTGGCGTCCTCGGCTCCCGCTTCCTCGTCCCGGGGAAGCTCTCAAACCCGTGCCGAAGCCAGGCGGGCTTCGCACGAGAAAGAAGTAATGAAAGCCGACCTCGCTCCGGCGTCCAAGAAAGCCCGCCGCGACAGACCAGCCATCTCGTTCTCGGATCGAGATCTA
Source organism: Litsea cubeba (assembly GCA_012931725.1). Lineage (NCBI taxonomy): Eukaryota > Viridiplantae > Streptophyta > Magnoliopsida > Laurales > Lauraceae > Litsea > Litsea cubeba. The sequence continues at coordinate 150,581,266 of CM022946.1, forward strand.
GAGGGAATCCAGGTCCCTCACAACGACCCCCTGCTCCTCACCATGAAGCTGAGAGACTTCACCGTGAAGAGGATCCTCGTCGACTCCGGCAGCTCCTCCGAGGTCCTCTACTACGACTGCTTCAAAAGGATGAAACTCTCCGAAGCAGACCTCACGGAGGTCCGTGCACCTCTGCTAGGGTTGTCCGCCACACCAGTCTACCCCAAGGGTAGAATCACCTTGGAAACCCAAGTTGGCGGAGCCTCCGTGTCAGCCGACTTTCTGGTTGTGGACGCCCCTTCTCCCTACAATGTCATTCTGGGCAGAACGTGGCTCCACAAGCTAGAGGCAGTTCCATCTTCCTTCCACCAAAAGCTGAAGTTCGTCCATGAGAACGAGGAAGGCAAGATGGAAGTAGTCACAGTGAAGGGAGACCAGCAGCAGGCCAGGCAGTGCATGCTGGCCGCAGTCCCAGCCGTGAAGGAGCCAGAGCGCGTCAACCTGGCCGAGTTCGAGAAAGGCCTCGATGAGATCGGCCGGGACCCTGAGAAGAAGAGCATCGAGGACCTGGCCGAGGTCAGGCTAGATCCGGCAGACCCAGACCGCTTCTTCCTGATCGGCACCCAGCTGTCGGACTAAGAAAGGGCCGAACTCTCTCGGTTCTTGATGCAGAATGTGGACGTCTTCGCTTGGAACCCAAGTGAAATGCCCGGGGTCGACCCTGAGGTCATGTGCCACAAGCTCAACGTCGACCCCGACCACAAGCCGGTTGTGCAGAGGGCCCGCAGGACCGGGCTGCAGCAGACAGATGCGGTCGTCGAAGAGGTCGACAACCTGCTAAAAGCAGGGGCCATCAGGGAAGTCCAGTACCCGGTATGGCTGGCCAACACGGTGGTGGTCAAGAAGAAAACTGGGAAGTGGAGGGTGTGCGTGGACTTCATCGACCTGAACAAGGCTTGCCCTAAGGACAGTTTTCCCCTCCCGAAGATTGACCAACTGATTGACGCCACCGCTGGTCACGACCGAATGAGCTTCCTTGACGCCTACCGAGGCTATCATCAAATCCCGCTCTACGAGCCCGACGAGGAGAAAACATCGTTCATCACCCCCCGCGGCACTTACTGCTATAAAGTGATGCCCTTCGGGCTGAAGAACGCGGGGGCAACTTATCAGCGCCTCGTCACGAAGATGTTCCAGGCCCAGCTCGGCCGATCGGTAGAGGTGTACATCGACGACATGGTCGTCAAATCTGTGCGCTCCAGTGACCATCTGACGGATCTCGGCCAAGTCTTTGGCATCCTTCGCGCCTACAAGCTCAAGCTCAACGCTTCCAAGTGCGCCTTCGGCGTAGCCTCTGGCAAGTTCCTCGGCAGCTTGGTGACGCGGAGGGGAATAGAGGCCAATCCGGAACAGATCACTGCCATCCAGGGCATCCAAAGTCCCTCTACCACAAAGGAAGTTCAGAGGCTCACAGGAATGGCCGCCGCACTCAATCGCTTCATCAGCCGCTCGTCAGATAAGTGCAAGCCTTTCTTTCAGCTTCTTAGAAAAAATCTGAAGTTCCAGTGGACCCCTGAGTGCGACCAGGCATTGGCAGCACTCAAAACTTATTTGATGTCACCTCCATTACTCTCCACCCCAACTCGGGGGGAGATTCTGTATTTATACCTGGCGGTCTCGGATCACGCGGTGAGCTCCGTCCTCATCAGGGAGGATGAGGGAGTTCAAAAGCCGATCTATTACACGAGCAAGACCCTGCTCGATGCCGAGACCAGGTACCTCCTGTTGGAGAAGCTTGCGTTGGCTCTCGTTACCGCCTCCCGCAAGCTCTCCCATTATTTTCAATCCCACACTATTGTGGTGATCACGGAGCACCCACTCCGTTCATTGTTCAAGAAAGCTGACTTTTCAGGGCGCATATCAAAGTGGGCAGTCGAACTGGGGCAGTATGACATTCAGTACCGTCCCCGAACTGCGATCAAAGCCCAGATCCTGGCAGACTTCATTGTCGAATTCGCTTCCCCCGGCCCGGCTCCGACCCAGCTCGGCACGGCACTGGGGGGCACATGGCAAGAGCCAGTAGAAACAGAAGTCCAGCAGTCTCCCACCTCGGCATGGAGGATCTTTGTCGACGGGTCGTCCACCTCCAAGAGAGCAGGCCTCGGCATAGTCCTCCAATCGCCAGAGGGACTGGTCATAGAGCAAGCCTTCACCTTGGACTTCAAAGCGACGAACAATGAGGCAGAGTACGAAGCAATGATTGCAGGGTTGAACAGCGCCCGAATCCTCGGAGCCCAGCATCTGGAGATCTTCAGCGACTCTCAACTGGTAACTAGCCAGCTCGCTGGGGACTACCAGGCTAGGGACGACAGGATGGCAGCCTACTTGGCCCTTGCGAAAAAACTACTCTCCCAGTTCCAGAAAGCCGAGGTCAGGCAAATATCCCGAGATACCAACACGCATGCAGATGCGCTTGCAAACCTGGCCTCCGCCGTCGAAGCAGGAAAGAAGAGGACCATCGAGGTCGGGTCAGTATCAAGGTCAAGCCTAGAACTCCATTCATCTCGGCTTGTCCTCTGTGCTGACCTCGGCCCCAGCTGGATGGATCCAATCGTCGCCTACCTGAAGGATGACCAGCTCCCCGAAGACAAGACCGAAGCCCACAAGATCAGGCTCAAGGCAGCTAGTTTCTGGCTCTCTCCAGAAGGCAAACTCTACAGGAAGTCCTTCACGGGTCCATACCTCCAATGCGTCCACCCGTCCAAGGTGGACGACTTCCTGTACGAGATCCATGAAGGAATCTGCGGCAGCCATATAGGAGGTCGGTCATTGGCCTACAGAGCAATCAGCCAGGGTTACTGGTGGCCCTACATGCAAAAGGACGCCCAGGTCTACGCCAGGAAATGCGAAAAATGCCAGAAGTTCTCCCACTCCCTCCATCAGCCAGCACAGGATCTGAGTCCCCTCTCTAGCCCATGGCCCTTCGCTCAATGGGGCCTGGACATTGTGGGGCCTCTTCACCGAGCTCCAGGGAACAAGAGATGGCTGATAGTGGCTACGGACTATTTCACGAAGTGGATAGAGGCTGAGCCGATGTCCTCCATCACGGACCGGGACTCCAGGAACTTCGTTTGGAAAAACATCCTTACGAGGTTCGGCATCCCCCGGACCCTAATTTCGGATAACGGGACTCAGTTCGATTCCAAATCCTTCAGAGACTTCTGCCAAGAGCACGGCATCAGAAACCATTACTCCACCCCGGCATATCCACAGAGTAATGGCCAGGCAGAAATCTCCAACAAAGTGATCCTGGACGGCCTGAAGAAGCGACTGGACAAGGCAAAGGGCAGATGGACAGAAGAGCTTCCGAGCGTGCTGTGGGCATACAGAACAACTCCAAGGAGGTCCACCTCGGCAACACCTTTCTCTCTGGCCTACGGGATGGAGGCGGTCATTCCCTTGGAAATCGGCCTCCCTACCCTGAGGACAGAGCTGGTCGACCAAGGCCGAAATGAGACGAACCTGGCGATGGAGCTGGAGCTGGCGGACGAGCGACGAGAAGCAGCAGCCCTGAGACTGACCGACTATCAGCAGCGGTTAGCCAGGGCGTACAATCAGAATGTCAAGGAGAGAAGGTTCACTGCGGGAGAGCTCGTTTTAAAGAAGACCCTGCCAGCTGACAAGGAACCAAATGAGGGGAAGCTTGCCCCGAACTGGCATGGCCCGTTCAGAGTGGTCTCTCTGGCAGGAAAGTCAGCATACAAGCTCGAAGACTTGGATGGCAAGCCGCTACCGAGACCATGGAATGCATCCCACCTGAAGAAATTTTATTTCTAAAGATGTAATGAACTTCAGAATCAATAAAAGCAGCTCTTGACTTGTCATCAATCTGTCTCCCTGGTCGACTTCGGCAGCACAGGCTCTACGCCCTGGAAATGGCTTCGAGTTCCTACACTCAGCCTTTCCTAAAATCCCGTGTCTTGGACACAATCGAGGCTCTACGCCCTGGAAATGGCCCGGAGTTTCTAAACTCAGCCTTTCCTAAAATCCCGTGTCTTGGACACACGGGCCCACCGCCCTGGAAATGGCCTCGAGTCCAGACTCGGTCGTTTCCTAAAGCTCCTGGCCTTGGGCCATGGAGAGGCTTCGAGTCCACACTCAGCCGAGATTGGGCCCACCGCCCTGGAAAAGACCTCGAGTCCAGACTCGGTCGTTTCCTAAAGCTCCTGGCTTTGGGCCATGGAGAGGCTTCGAGTCCACACTCAGCCGAGATTGGGCCCACCGCCCTGGGAAAGGCCTCGAGTCCACACTCGGTCGTTTCCTAAAGCTCCTGGCCTTGGGCCCTGGAGAAGGCCTCGAGTTCGGACACTCGGCCGGATTCCAAAGATCAGGGTTTCTACACCCCTCAAAAATCATTGCCGAGCTCATGCTCACGCGGCCGAGACCAGTGGGATGATGACTCCACTTCGGCACGAGGCAGCTCGGCTCGGCCAAAGCCAGCCGTTTCGAGGTCAGTGCCAGCACTCAAACACAAACAGCACAGAAAGTGTACCAGAACAGTGCAAAGAAATGAGAAAAAGAACTCAAGCGCTGTACACAGTTTGGGTAATCAGAGAATTCCTTTTTATCCATTGCAAACTACTTCATTACAAGAAGTACAGAATAGAAAGCAAAATACAGAAAGGAGGATCACAATTCTCTAAAAACAGAAAATGGATAAAGGCTAGGAGACTCTGTTCTTCACCGACTCTTCAGGCAGAAGGCTCGAGAACGCCGGATCACCGCCTGGAGGTTCTGAGCGATCCTGGACCTCGCTGGGCTCTGCAACACCCTCGGCGGCTAGTGGGACCAGCCAAGCTTGAAGAAACCTCCCGGACCAGCAGGGCCTCATCCCGCCTGCCGTACGACGGGCGCACAGGGCCGCGTCGGACGAGAACGCGCCACCGCCCCCCTGTAGTGCATCCTCACTCTGTCTGGCCAAGGGCGGATGGCCGTGAACCCGCGTTCAGAGAGCGCGTGGTCCACGGGGAGTTCCTTCAGAGAGCGCGCAGACCACGACAGCCTTCCCCCCTCGGGGATAGCCGTCCAACGGCGCAGGGTTCCCCCCCCGGATCAAGCAATTTCAGACACCTCCTGGACATGGCTCCTACAACTATGTTCTTTCCCTCTCCCATGGCGAGCCTGCTCCCCCTACTTATAGGAAGGAGAAGGCTCAGTCTCCGAAAGGAGTTATGAGGGCGAAGTCTCCCACACGCTACTGGGGACGCGCGACAGTCGACCAGCGATCCCTATGGCACCACGTGGAGACATCCGTCCGATTCCCTCGTCAGCCGCGCCATCATATCTATTGCTATCTAAGATCGCCCAAGATACGGAAGATCAGCGCAAATACCAATGAAGATCACCTAAAATACGGAGGATCAGCGCGAATACCAAAGAAAATCACCTAAGGTACGGAGTATCGACGCTGGCACCCAAGAAGACTACTCGACACTCATTTCTAACGTTCCGTCACAAGGAACACTCTGCCGAACTCAAGCATCAAAGTACCAGGCTTAAAAGAGAGAAGCGCGAGTATTTGAAGAAACCTTCAATTGTATTAAAATCTCATTCATTACAGTGTTCAGCAAATACAAATTGAAGAAGATTACAAAGCATAAAGCAAGAAAGCAAAATAGCCCGATATCCCGAGGTCATGGCCGGTCAGTTGTACGGGCTGCAGCGTCAGAAGCTTCGCCGGATGGACGGGCAGAGGTCGGCACCGGAAGCGTGTACGGAGGAGGCTCCCGAAAGGAGGGGTGGCCCTCCGAGACCCCGACTTCCTTCAGGCCGGCAAGCCACCCTTTCGCCCAGGCCTTATCCCTCACAACAAGAACCCTTTCCTTGTAGTGGGCGGTGACCTGCACTTTGGCATCCTCGAATGCAGCATCGCACTCAGACTCGAGCTTCGCCTCGGCTTCATCCGCCCTCTTAGACTCGGATTCAAGCTTCGCCTCGGCTTCATCCGCCCTCCTGGACTCGGCTTGAAGCAGGGCCGCGTAATCGTCTCCCATCTTCGAGATGGAGGCCTCGAGCTCGGCCACCTTGGTCCGCTCCGCCTCGGCTTCTTCCCTCACCTGCTCGAGCTTCGCCGCGTACTCCTCTTCCACCCTGGCTAACTTCTGGCTAACGGCGTCCAGGGATTCCTGCAAGCCGTTCTTCTCCACGGACAGCTCGGCAGCGTCCGCGCTGTACCTGCGGATCCTATCAGCAACGGCCATGGACTTCTGTGCCGCCTGTCAAAGAAAGAAGACGTACGTGTTAGATCCAAAGAGCGTCAGACGCTAAATTGCTGGTTTGACGAAGGGAAATGAAGATTTACCACGAAGTTGGACTGCAACATCGACAGGATCAGCTTCTGATCGCTGTACTTGTCCAGCCGCTCCATGTCCCGGGGAAGGGCGCAGGCTCGCCCAAGGGCCTCGAGGACCGGGAGATCGATCCTGTGAAGAATGCAATCCTCCACCGTCATCGGCCTCCCCGGCCCAAGCATGAAGCTCGGCTCCCATAACGGCGGTCCCTGCGGCAACGAGGCAGCAGTCGAGCTAGGGCCCGCGTCGGTCCTCGGCATCTTCAGCGGCCGAGTTTCCTCCCGCTCAACCTCAGCCGGGGGCAGGCATTCCTCTCGATCAACAGAGCTAGGGGGCGCGGGAACCTCCGCCACCTCTGCACTAGAAACCACCCGAGCCCTCGGAGACGGATGCCTCGGAGAATTTACCGGCTCCTGGGGGGCTCGGGCGTCCTCCGCTCCGAGCGCCAAAGCCTCGAGGTCCTCGAAGGACAAACGCCTGGTGTGCCTCATCTCGGAGCCTGGCGAGGGAGATCGGGCGGATTGACTCGATTCCCTTCCTGAGACCTGGGGAAGTCTCGATCCCGATGTGGAAGCTAGGGTTCCAGACGTTGCCCTAACGTCAGACGACACCCGCGAGGGCTCTGCAACCTCCGGAACGGCCTGCTCCTGACCAACCTCGGATCCGACACCTTCACTCTGGATCGGCTCTACGGTGCCCCTCAAATACCCGCGGTACTTCGGCTTATACCCTAGCAGCGACCAAGTCGCCCTGCCGTCATGACCGCTGTATCGCTTCACCAGACGGAGCCAGGCCTCGTTCCTCTTCCAAATGTATCTGGCAGCCCGCTTCCTCTCCTTCAAAGCTGCAACAATCAGAAGCATCAGCGCGGCAGAACAAAAAGAAACTTATGAAAAAAGGAAAAGACACGAAGGGTGTTTACTTGGAATGGTACCGAAGTGGCGAGGGACCTGGTAGCCTCTATCGGTGTCGGCCTCCCCGAACTCCCAGTTTCCCGAGACGTACAGAAGATCGTCCCCGGCATACTTGCTCGAATCCTCCAAGTATCGGACGAAGCCGTCCCGGCCTGACTTAGCCCGGAGATAATAAGAATCCCCGGACCTGCATATGTCATAGACGTCCTCAAGGTCGAAGACGCCGAAGTCGGTGCCCAGGACCTCATTCAACTTGACCGTGCCCATCACGATCTTGAAGGCATTCGGCAGCAGTTGGCAGGGGCAGAGACGCCATTGACTAAGGCACCTCCTGAGAAGTGGGTGAAGGGGGAACCGAACCCCGCCTTCTATCACGGCCACTAGCGGAAAGGGCATCCAGCCTCCCGAAAAGTCACGAGGGTTGTAGCCATGGGGTTCACCACCCCTGACTTGGACATCAGCAGGGATCCTAAAGGCTGACCTGAGACCCTCGATCGCTGCCTCGCCCTCTAACCAGTGGCTATAAATCCCCATTCCTATCCCAGTCTAAAAGCAGAGAAACCCGCAGAAGAAGAGGCAGGGCAGAAGGAACTTACGGAAGCAAAACGAAGATGCTGGACAGCAAAGAGACTCAACTTCAGCAGCGCGCCACTCCTCAGATGAAGCTCTCTCACAGCAGCTTGCCCACCTCTGACGCTCGCCTCTGATTCAGAATCGCAAACGAAGGGTAAAGCAGACCTCGACTGCCCTATATATAGCAGAGAGGCCCCCCTTTCCAGAAGCCCTAATGGGCGTGCCAAGGGGCGCCCCCCTGGGATTTCGCGCGAATCATTTCAAAAATTAATCACGCCCCTGACGAAACGGCGCGCAAATCATTTCAAAAATTGATTGCGCCCCTGACGAGACGGCGCGTACGACCTCGAGGAGACAGGCAACCAGCCAGGAGATGACGCGTGGAGCCGTCGAACTGTCCTCAGCATTGAATTGGGGACGCCATTTACTACCTCGAACATCCAAAGCGACAGCGAGTCAGGGCCGAAAGAGACTCTCTCCTCCAAATAGACTCGGCACATAGCTCCCGACCTCACGGCACTGACGTTCTACGCGAGCTCAGAAGCTAGGGGGCAATTGTGTGGGGAGATTTCCAGAGCTACAGGATTAAGCTAATCACAGCCATTAGATGGGGCTAAGCATTCTCACGTGCCATCCGCGTGCCATCTACGTGGCACCGATCTCATCCCGGCTACCAGGGCAGAGGCCTTGGCCGACATCAAGCATCTCCAGGCCACAAGCGCCGAACTGGACCACCTCGGGTATCATCTCGGCAAAGAGTCCACCTCGGCAGGGCCACCCCTGATGCCATCTCCGCCGAGAGCCCTACCTCGGCTAAAGCCACCTCGGCTGAAGAAGCCAGGACAGTAGACGAAGCAAGAAAGAACCTTCACTTGCGCCCCTCATTCCCCACGTCATCAGGCACGTGGAGAGACAGGGCCCCCATTCCCCACGTCATCAGGCACGTGGAGAGATAGGGTCACGATCTAGTGGGACAGACACGACATCCAGCCGCCCACTATCTTCACCAGATCGCTGACATGGCGACATCCAGCGGCTGAGGCCACATCAGGGCAAGGCCCGAGGGCAGATCCGCTGGTACTCCAACCGCCAAAGGCGCCCAACACAATCTGGCCCAACAAGACACGCATTTAATGCAATGTGGGCTGACCCGACTAGCATTAAATGCTGAGTGGGCCGGATTAGACTGCATTTATTACTTTGTGGGCTGATCATGACTTCCCAGTCAAATCGTGGGACCCACACCAAGATATCTTCTGAAAGATACGATCCAAACCTCTATAAATAGAACTCCATGCACCATGCAAGGTACGCACAATCCCATTCACAGAGCCCTTATTCTGTCTCTCTTCTCCCTCTCCTTCCATTGTTCCAGTTCCCACACTGACTTTGGCATCGGAGAGCCTTGCGCCGCTCAGGCCAGGGTCCTCTGACCGTTTGCTACTCTCTTTCAGGCTTTCGGACGGCATCCAGACATTCCAGACACCATCATCTTCCCGGATAAGTCCTCTAAGGCTCCCTCTTATTGTGGGTCATAATTTTCTGCACCTACACATATCATTCATTACCAGATATTGTTCTTTTATCAACATGTGTTTCTGATCTCTGTTTCTTGAATCCCAAATATCAGATCCATATGCTGTGCACCAAAAAAAAAACCCCTCTCTCTCTCTTTTCCCTATGCCGGTTCTGGGATGGGAGGAGTGTTTGGTTTTGGTTGGTTGCTGATCTAATATTTTATGCTCTAGAGTGTATGATTTTTTTTTTAACTGCACATAAATTGCTAAAACTTCTGGAAGATTTGTCTATTTGCTTCTATGACAGTTACATGAGAGTGGACAAATTTAATGGGGCTCACGTAAGGCTCCACTAATCGTTGGACTTACCGGGATGGAAAGAGACTTCTTGGATGTGCCCGTATATCAAGTTTCGGGGCAATCCCATGCTTCTAACCCCTTCATCCGTGGTCCACAAATTTAACGACTTTATATTAAAGAAAAAAAATCTGACCATCGATCCAACGGTTTAATCCATTTAGATAGGTGAAAACTTGGATGGATCTAGTGTACTTAAGGAGGTCCCATGTATGTAGATGGTTCGGATGTATCATAAAGTCGGCCCCACTATGTTGTCCCTCACCATATGGGTGTGCATGAATATTTTCCATTATATATATAGAAATTCTTCTTCTTTTTTTTGGCCAAATGCCATGGCAAGTTCTTTTCATATTGCACCCTTCACCGTCTCATTTGGTTGTTTGAAGTTTGAAGTTTGAACTGTACTTTGTTCTTTTTTCTTTTCTTAATTTTAGACCGTCTAAATTGATTGAGATTTGATACATGTATCCCTTCTTAAAACCTTGTTGATTTTATTTATTCATTTTATTAATTTTAAAATTATTTTTGTTGTAAAGTTGGCCTCCCACCAATCATTTTGCTCGTTCTGATTATTTGTCTAAAGCTTTCTTTGTCCATTCACCAAGCACGGATCTTACTGCGTCAGTTAACATGTGAGGTTTGCCTGATCATGGATCCAAACAGACCATCCAAACATCTTCCCCATATCCGTCATTGAAACTCATGGAGTTGCATCGTCTATAAGATTTCGTGAAACTTTCTTGCTTGTGGGACCTGTCGTTCCTTTTGATAAGTCTAGCCTAGACCTTCATGTTGGACCGGTTGCAGTGTTCTTTACTTTTGAATTTTAAAATTAACTTGATCCAAATGATGGATCCAACCGGTTGCAGTGTTCTTCACTTTTGAATTTGAAAATTAACTTGATCCAACTGATAGATCCAATCATAATGTTTATGTGATGAACGGAAAGTCAGAAAAGAGGCTATAAACAAGGTTCGAAGTCTATTCTCCTTCCTCCACAGCTATCAACTCTGAATTAACGGCTGCAATGAGTTCAGGTAAGCAACCTTTTTTTTTTGTGCGTGTGTGTTTTATATGTTTTTTTTTTCTTTAAATAAGTGTGTATTTATGTTAATTTTTTTTAAATAGGTGTGTATTTATGTTAAAAATCCTTTTTTTTTATTGAATCGTAGGATTAGAACATTGAAGACTTTCTGTCTACCACTTATTACCCTTTTGAGTTATAAGCCATTAAAATTTGGCACACCTATCCTATTTATGCAGGACTTTCAATTGGTCATTCTACCCACCACATTATTCAATTTAAAAAAAATTCAAAGCTCTCATTAAAGTGCCTATGATGCAGGACAGACTTGTGGTTCCCATGGCTCGACCTGCCTTTGGGCCCAACCTACGTAGTTTTATCTTATTTAAAGTTATTTTATTAAAGTTGCGTTTTTTAAATGATTTATGTTTTTAAGAAAGATGTTTTAATATTGTCCGTCAATGATGTAAAGCCTCTTGGCTTGAGCAATGGTTGATGATTAATTAAAAGAAATCAAGTGCTTTGTGATCTTCCCGTAGTTCTCTTTGAGTTCTCTCTGAGATCTCTTTGCCTTATGGATTGGAGTTTGGCGAGTGGCCAATTTTTAGGTAAATCCTAACCTTAAAACCCCCAACCCACCCACACCCCACCCAAAAAAAAAAAGATTAAATAAAATGCACCCCTACACAACCCCGCGCCCGACCTCAACACACACGAAAAAAAACTCTTCGCATTTCTCTTTTTTTTTCTGCATTACTTGGTATCAACCGATGGGGGACCATGGGCCTGTCTTTCCAAACCCCTACCTCCACCCACTCCAATGATTGTCGTACGTTTTGTTGTGCCCCCGAGGCCAGGCCATTCCAACCTTAACTGCTCCATTCCAAGCTTAATGATCTGTCCATTTCAGAAAATGCCTATTGAATCTTCAACAAATTGCCTTATCATAGTTATTTTAATATGTAATCTTAGTTATTTTACTATGTAAATTATGAATATTTGTTGCCAAATGCTAGGAATGAAAACTTCAGTAATGTGGACATAATTTTGTTCAAAATGTTCTTTGTAGGTGCATTGGCTGGAAGCGTGGGTGTTGATTTTACGCCCCATGAAATAACTGTTTGCCCCGGAGAGGTATTAGTTGAATTAGATCTAAGATTATCTTGATCCAAAATATAATGTTAGATTTATGTTAGGGTGTTGAAAAATGAAGAACTTGAAAAGTAGACCCTGCATAGATTGAAAAAAGGCTTTGATGATGACATCGCTGTATTGTCCACAAAGCATAATGAAAACCATTGTGAATGTTTATTTATTTGTTTCTCTTAGTTTAAAATAAGAAAAGTTGTCGAGTACTAATATTGAGTTAAATCAATTTGTTGACACTCCCAATTACCTTATATAACAAGTTACTATTAAGATGAGGACTATCCTCGAATTTCCATATACAAGTCCATTAAAATCTTTGGTCTTTTGCATTTTTTATTTGATCAGATATTACATTTTCAGAGATTAATTATAAAATGCATGAGTCTGGGGCAAGACTTTCACTGATATAATTCCATTTTAACGAGCTGAGTAACTTCTGGTGATAGAAAAGTTTAAGCCGAGTTGGCATGCGTAGGATTCATGTTACATATACAAGTACATTAAAAGCTTATGGTCTTTTTGGTCTTTTGCATATTTTATTTTATCAATATTTCATTTTCAAAGATCAATTATAAAAGGTACGACTCTGGGAAAGACTTTCACTTATATATTTAATCTTAACGAGCTGAATCACTACTAGTAATAGGGAAGTCACACCCCAAAACCAATTTTTTTTTCTCTTTTTCTAGATGGGTATACCAATACTCGATCCTTTGATCTTTCAATCTATTTTCATGGAGACAACCATAAATACCAAAGAAGATCTTCAAATGTTTAAGATTTTTTTTCTACCGTCTATCTCTGAAGGAACAAGTGCCCACCTTTTGTTATCTTACAAAACATTATATAACAAAAGTGGTAAAGATTTACCCAAGCCTATTTCTCTATAATTATTTAGTCCCTTTCTTTCCCTTCGCAGATGACTTTCCAACTTTCGGTCTCGTCCGCTAGTTTGGGGCTTTTCGTGTCCCTAACCAGCTGTAGCAGTTGCACTACAGCTGGGAACTCATAGAGAAGATCTTGCTTTCAATTGTTTGGGCTTGTTTATTCTCTCATGAATACAAAACCATACACTTCACCACAAGCTTTGCTTCTAGATTGGTTATGGCCTATTGTAGTAAAGAGACGTGATGCTTAGACTCAGGCGCCTCCATTTTTGTGGGAATCAATGTGAACCTTACACACCTTACTGTTAAATTATGATTATTTAGCCCCGACTGACTGCCAACCATCCGAGGCCGAGCCCTCCACAAGTTTGCTGGGGAGATGTAGAACATAAATCTATCCCTTTATGTGTATAAGTTAGGAAATTCAGCAAACACAAAGGATGCACAATCTCATCCAAGAAACTACAACACAGCTACTATGAAAGGAAAATTGAGAGAGCAAAGATCAAGAAAAGACACCAAATTTACATTGAAAACACACTCAAATAAGTGGGAAAGACCAACAGAGCTATCGATCAATTCTTACCAAACAACTCACTTGAGTATTACCCTCTCTTGTGTACAAAAGTCCTCTTTTTACTTCTTTACTCATGTTGGCTATTGTTGCTGCTGCATCACCCCTCCAGGTTGGAAGAGTTCGACCTCGAACTCGACTCTTCTTGATGTTGCTTTTTGTATACATTGTGTACTTGGAAGTGCTTCCTTGGTGAAGCGGGCTCTTGATCCTGTCTTCGGTGGTTCTGGTTTCATTGGATGGACCGTGACTTGCTTTCCACCATGCATGGATGTGTATGTATTGTTGTGCATGCCATTAGTTCTGTTCTTGTCATACATCCATGGGCGACCTAATAAGATATCACCACTATCCATTGGTAGCACATCACACCAAAACATATCTGTATAATCTCCACCAATAGAAAAAGTAACTGGACACACATATCTCATTTGCACTTGGTGCGCAGCCCAACAATGATCAATCGAAGATCAACACCTCCAGCGGTTAGTGGGGCCTCTTCTTCTTGGACCGCACTGCATCAACACTTCATCACCTGTCATTAACCACCTTGCAAAATATGGACAATGATGCTTTCGAACTTTCAGCTGCAAGTGATCCACAAGATCTTGAGATATAATATTCTCGCAACTGCTTACATCAATCACTACCGTGTAGGCTTGACCATTGACTGTACCTTTGGAGCGAAAAATAATATTTCGCAACCATTTCTTTTCAGTAGTTGATATAGTCTCTTTCATGACCATGAAAGACTCACCATCACAGGTGTGGAGGATTTCTAATTCTTCTGTCTCAGCTTTAGCTTCTTTCTTTTTAGGATCGTCTGGTGTATCTATTAGGAATTTCATTGTGTTGGGATTCATGGGTTGGACAACTCTTGGTCCATTTGAGTTGTGATTTTCTATTTCTTTTAGAATGAACTGTGGTTGAGTCACCGGAAGACCTGAAGCGAAGTTTGAAGTGTTTTGGAGCCAATGGATCCATTTTCCAGAACACACACTGGCTATAGCGAAGAAGTAGTTCGCTAAAGCGAACCCGGGGCAGTGAATGGTCTCGCTACATCGAGCGTGGACAAAGGGCCTAGCTTTCAGAAAATCCAGAAAATTGTAAAATGAAAGAATATGTGGTTCTTTTGCAAAAGTAAGTAAGAAAAGGGGGCGTAGCGGTGCCCTCAATATACGAAGTCCTGTATCGTTATATGAATATAAAATAATACTAATGATTAGTTTTTTCACATGTATTCATGTTTTTTAGTCATAATAACTTAGAAAATAATGAAAAGCTCATTAAAAAAAAAAAAAAAAAACTAGAACAGTAAGTTATAGGGATGGCAACGGGGCGGATCCCCGCCCCCGCCCCGCCCTTCGGGGTAATTATTATGCCCCGTCCCCGCCCCGCCATACCCCGATTGCCCTGCGGGTACCCCGCCCCGCCCCTCAATTATAAAATTTTTAAGAAAATGGAAGAAAAGTTGCTTGCACGGATGCACCCCATCTGGGGCTTCAGCTCAGAGTCATTTCTCATGTAAACAAACTTTTACCTGCAACCCAATACACAACTGGGAACTGGGTATAGTTGGTAGTGCTAACCCAGGATAGACCACCTCATTGGTTAAATCAGACACTGGCAATTTTCTATCAGACTATTGCCTCATTCCAAGGAGCTTGTGCGAAACAGAAACCCCTATACATTAATATGTGAGATCAAGTTTGCCAGACCCATTGATCTATTCTCAAAGAATCTTTTTTGTTTCTCTTCTTCCATGAGGACCAAATGGCTACATGGAACAGAAAAAAAATTTACAGCTGCAGAAAAAAAAAACTTACAGCAGTAGAAAAAAAATTACAGCAGAACAGGAAAAAAAAACCAGAAAACAGAGTTCAATAATCGTCAACAGAGTTCTTGCCTGGGCAACAAGTTGTCCAAATTAAATCCATCACAAAGCAACATGGGACAAGGGATAAAACAGTAAGAAGCACCATAAAATCCAAGGAAACAAAAAAGTAACAAAATACAATCCAGATCAAAATGCAACTAGCCTCGTTTCAAATGAGAAGCACAAATCATCTTACGCAGCCATCCGATGCAACATCAACTACATAAAATCAAGGACCAAAAAACAAATGGGAACACATGGCTACATGCAATTACAGATGAAAAAACCTTACCTTTTCGGGGTCTCCTCCCTTATCCGGATGGTTCTTGATGGCTGCTTTCCTATAAGCCTTCTTCCTCCTCCTTCCTCTTCTTCCACCGTTTCTCTCTTCTTTTTTTTTTTTTTTTCGTTTCTTACCGTCAGTGGAGATGACTTAGGGCTAGGGCACACGAATATAAGAGATTAAGGGGGGTTGTTGCCTGTTGGGCTCTTCTGTGTTGGGCTCTTCTTTGTTGGGTTGCTTGACCTTTTTTTTAAGCCCATTGACCTTTTTTTTTAAAAAAAAGTTTAAGTTATGAGTCGCTTTGAAAGAAGCCCACTAGGCGCGCGCCTCGGGCCCGATCCATTTAATCAAACAAGCCCCCAGAACAAAAAAAAAAAAAAAAAAAAGGCCTCCAAATTGTCCATTTGATCAATCCAGCAAAAACCTAATTCATAAGAAAAAAAAATTCAACTCTAAAACAAATGGTACAAATACCGGTGGTCTGAACATCAACTTGCGTTTTTTGTAATTGGTGGGTTACATTAATCTCTAGCGCTAAGTTTGCCTCGAGAATCCTTCTTTTTCCCTCTCATATTGGAGATTTAGTAACATCAAACTCAGTCTTGTTGAGTTTAAAATCCCAAGTGTCTTTCTTCAAAATTGGGGGGGGGGGGGGGGGGGGGGGGGGGGTTTAGTAACTAAAAACACATCAAATCCTACAGGTTAGGGTTAGTGTTAGGTCCGAAAAGCATAGCAAAGTCTTGTCACAGCTTTAGTTCTCAAGCGGTGTCTCTGAGAGAGAGAGAGAGAGAGAGAGAGACCTCTGCAAATGGATTGATGAAGAAAGAAGCCGCTCAAGAGGAGAGAACAGAAAGAAAAGGACTAGCCTCTGCAAATGGATTGATGAAGAAAGAAGCCGCTCAAGAGGAGAGAACAGAAAGAAAAGGATAAAAATAAAATGAAACTGAGGGATAAAGGGAGCATATTCTTCAGTTGCCCATGAATGACTTTACATGGTAAAAAGCACATGAATGGTTCATATATGTTGTCTCCATGCCTTTAATAATATTTATAAAAAAAAAAAAAACACCCTCAGCCATGCTGACTCATTTGCCCGAAACTGAAGCCCCTCTTTAAAGTGAGATTTATTCTTATAAGATTTTCTCTAAGCCCTTGAAGGCCACAAATATATAACATACACTTGAAAATATTATATATGCATTTGAGACATTCTTTATAAAAAAGACTCTCTCTAAAATATCATGAACTCCATCAGTACATGGTTTCACTTCATTTCTTTTGTTGTACTCCACTCACTAATAAAGAGATAATCGTGGGTTTGTAATTTATTTGCAAGTTGCAAACCACTCTCAAAACAAAGATGAGAGAAAGGACCTATCAATATGTGGATATGGTTATTGTAGTGTCAAACAACCTTATCCCCTTTGACTCCCCAAGCATGTGGATCATAATAGCAATATGATAAAAGAAATCTAAAATATATATAAATATGTTTATTTATTATAAAAAAAAACCTAAATATATATATTTTAAGAAGATTATTAATTTCGGGGCGGGGCGGGGAAAAGAGCAAACACATCCCCGCCCCGCCCTGCCTTCGGGGCACATTTTTATTCCCCGTCCCCGCCCCACCTAATGATCGGGGCGGGGAAAACCCGCGCGGGGCGGAGCGGGCAAGCCGGGGCGGAGCAAAATTGCCACCTGTAGCAAGTTATGATAATAATAAACATCCAAGCACAAAAAAGGAAAGATAACCAGCAAAAAAAATCCTAACTATCATGGTCAAGTAGGATCCTTTTGTCTTCATGATTGCCACTTCTTTAAAACATGTGCTTCACGAAGGGGGTCTGGGGGTATCCCCCGAGACCATATTTTTTTTATGAAGTTCTTCCTTCGAAAATGAATTTCTTCCTCTCCTGATCTCTTTTTTTTTTTTTTCCTTGCCGAGTTGAGTTTTGGACTGGAAGAGGGTGGTGGGCGATGGGGTTGGATTTACAGGAAGAGGGTGGGCGATGGGGCTTTAGGTGTCCGGAAATCGGGTTTTGACTTTTAGGGTTTCGGGATTGGACAAAGATTGTTCGATAGGTTTTCTGATGATTTGGTGGGACTGGTTTGGCAGTTGGGACTGTTGAGGGAAAGTATGGTGGGTACTGGGTTCTGTGGGTATAGGTCGGGAATTTGTTTGATGGAAGGGGTTCGACAGGAAGGTCAGAGGGTTTTCAGATAGATGCTGAGAGGTTAGGGACGGCTCGGCTGGGGGTGGCTGGGTGGAATATTGGTGGGGGGTGTGGAACTCCTGGGGTTGGCTGAGACGGCTGGGTTGGTGTTGGTGACGAGTTGGATTGTGATTGAGAAGGGATGGGGGGACGGGGACACCGGACATGGGTAATCACGCCGACCGATCGGGGGATAGTTTGGCTCTGAGACCAATTGATGCAATCCAAGGGTTAGTATTGCAGGTGCTGCATGCACAATTAGGGTTTCTGCATAAACAATCACACATAGAAGAATACTCTCCAACGATAAGTCCCACGAGGGAATTCTTATTAACTCCAAATCTTAGATTATGATCTCTACAATGCCATATATATAATAAAAGAAACTTAGGCCCTAAGAAAACTAATAAAACTAGGAAACAAGATAAGATAAGAATCCCACTGAAATTAGAAACATAATCTTAATTACAACTCTTTATTAAAATTAGAACCAATAACAATTAAGAAAAAATGAGAAAATCCCTTAGGCTTTACCGGGTCCCACATGTGGCCCACGAGTGGCTCAACTCTCACGTAGGCTATTGCTGCTGCTGCATCATCCAACATAATTGGCACTCATCCAATTCTTATTGTTGCAATCAATCATTTTTCTTATGTTTTCATTGTTGATCTTTCTGAACCTATTTTTAATATTTTTTCTGGGCATTGTAATGCCATGTATGAACCTACCCCATGAAGGTATGCGTCCGTGTAAGACCCACCAGAGGGTCTGCACATCCATATGTGAACAATATTCATCTCTAGATAAGTCCGCGCATACAGAGAATATATAATTTCCTTTCAGATTTTAAGATATCTGAGTAACGTTCCTCTTCCCAATCTCCAAATGAGGGCTTGATGTGGATATGAACAGAAAGAGTGACGTTTCCAAAAATTCTCTAGGATGATTTTGATTCAGATTGGTACAGTTTTAATCGTGGCCTGCTTTTAACTTACTTCCTTTGGTTTTGCAAGGTTGATTTTGATTTTTTAACTGATTCTCTTCTGATGTCGTTAAGAATGTGGTGTCTATTATACTTCAGCTGTAATTTTTTCTTATGTTCTTATAGTTCTTGTCCCTTTTGTTTTATCCAGAGTGTCGTTCACACGATCGAATCACTTGCTCGTGATAGGCGCCAAACCATTTACGTTCTTTCTGGCACGGGTTCCATTACGAATATTAGTCTAAAACGTGATGGCGGCCGTTCTTTCATTTCACAGGTTTGATAATCCTATCTCTCTCTTCATAATTAGTGGACTTATTATGTGTGGTTGTCTCATTTTTAGATTTGATCCTTAAAGCCTTTCCAAGGCTATTTTGTCTCGGTATGAATTAAGCCGCTCCTAGAATTTATGTGCAATCCTAGCAAATTTAATATAGGGACAAACCTTATTTGTGAAAGAATTTCAAAAAATGCGGCGCGGCATACCAATGGATTGATCACATGCTTTTACTTACGATAAAGTATTCTGTTTTAAAAAAATTAAAGCCTAAAAACAAGTCGAGTTGTGTGGAATATAATCCAATGGTGGGCCTTACTCCAGTTTGGACGACTGATGAAGGTGCCAATACATGAGTATTTAGCAGTTGTGATATCTTGGATTTAAGAAGGCCCCAAATTATTTTGGAACAAAACATCACAATAGGCACCATGCCCCTGCCTGATGATTGCCTTAATCGATCCTCTTCAATCCACTTTCATGCCTTGCAGCTTAAGAATTCTCAATAAAGTTTCGTTTAATCTTTGGGATTTTTACCTTACAGGTGTCCTTTGACCCCCCAAGTTATTGTAAGGGTGTGTGAGTTTTAAAATTTACCAGACAGGTATTCCTGCCAGTGCAAATTGCTGAAGTGCCCATTTTTCTATATCAGTATTACAGTTTTTGCATCATGTTGCATGAGCAAGAACTTCATTTTCTTCATACCACACACAAGGGTGGTTCGGCAATTTTGCACAGGTAAGAATACTTGCCCGATAAAATATGAAAACCTGACACTCCTAGGTAAATTCAGGTGTTGAAGGACCATTTTCCTTTCTCCCACCTATGTTGGGATTGGCTACATGAATTCAAAGGGCACCTCTATGATATATATATTTTTTTAATTTTATTATGTTGTGATGCTTTATAGTCAAATCTAATGACCAATCTGCTAATGTAATTATGTTTAGGGTGAGTACAAGATACTTTCCCTATCTGGGGAATTCATTCCTATCTCGTTTGAAGGAACAGGCTATATCATGGAATTCTTCTTGGAAGCCACATTGGAAGCAGCTGATGGTACCGAGATAAAGGACCACTTTTCTGTTATGGAAGCTGTCTCACCAGTGCAGGTAAGATTGCTCGAGAGGTGAATCGAATCCTCCAAAACCCAACTGAATTTCCACATTAAGCCCACCTTGTTTTACTCAACTGTTTAGATTTGAATACCATTCTATAATGTGTCCCATAGCAATATAGCATTATCATAAAAAAAAAGTGTCCCATATGGACCATTTATATTTGTGCCCTGTACAGTTTTATTACATGCTCTTTTACATTTTAGTACCCTCCACAAGCTTTGATAAAGTTTTTGAATATAATAAGATTTACCCAAGTATCATTGTTGATTGTTCTTTTGGTCTTAATATTTTACCTTCTGTCTGTGTTAGGTTGTGGTTGGCAGCTCTATGACAAGCACTTCTGCATGAGCCACTATATCTATTTCTGCTTCTGCAAAAGACTAAAATTTCAGCCTTTCAATTTAAGAAAGAATGTGATCGCCTAACTTTCGGGGGTAGGAAAGTAGTGCAACCCATGTTGACTTTACAAAACCAGATGGGTCATTTAAGTATTTTTTTTCTTCAAGAGATTACTTATGAATTTAGTCCCTTTTTACTGGTAAAAACCCCTTTATTGTAGCCAACCAGGAATTGATAATCTTCTTGGATAACTGTGCCTTTTCTCCTGCCATGGAATGCTATGCCTTGTTGGGTCCTCCTGGGCTTTAAACATCTTAAGGAGGTGGGGATCAGATGTGGATGTGGTCTACTTGTGTACAAAATTTCTGGTCCATGTGGTTTTCCTTAACCCCTTAATCCATGGCTCTAAACTTTTAAGGGTTTTACGAAAGGCCATGTGGAAAGTTGAATTGTACCACCATTTGGCCAAGGGAATCCACATGACCCATGATTTAGTATGTTAACTAGTATAACATCTGAGGTACTTTTCCAAGTATCTATTTAGGACTTCCGTCTGACCATCAGACGGGGGGTGATACGATGAACTCATATGTAGTTTCTTGCAAATGAAAGATTTTGTTCCAAAAACTGCGTGTGAAAATGGGGTCACGGTCAGAGGATTCTTGCTTGCCATCAAGTATAAAAACATTTAAAAAGAGAAAAAGCTTTGGCAACTGATTGAGCTGTGTATGGGTGAGAAAGAGGGATAAATGTCCCTATTAATTTGCTGTCGGTCCACAACAACCAGAATAACTGATTTAGATGAAGAAATTGGTAGACCATCAAATAAAATTCAAAGAAGCACTTGCCACATCTTCTTTAATAAGTGCAATCCATGTAGGAACAGGTCTAGACAATGAAAAATTTTCTTTATCATGGACACAGAAAAGAGCATCAGCAGCACCATGCATTTTTCTTTCCCTCTTTTGCATTAACAATGGAGTATTCATACCCCCATTAACTTTGATAGCTATCGTTGAAGTGGAGTTGCGATCTATTGATCATGTAGGAATTTTAAGCACTTTTAATCCATTCGAATAACAAAGTTTCTGCTGTCCAAAAGGTAGGATTGCTGTTTTTGGATGGCTATGGTAAGCTGACAGAGTGAGGTTAAGGGCATGGCTCAAAAATGCAAGGGGTAGTTCGTGTTGCATGAGAACTGCACCAATACTTGCATCGCACTCAATAACGAATTTTTGTGAGAAATCAATGCAGGGCTTGCGTTAAGGTGCACTTCAAATTGTGAAAAGCCTTACCAGCTTTTGAGTTCCATCGCAAGGTGTTCTTTCGCAACAAACCCATTTGGGTAATCATCAGTATATAAATTAAATTCAGATTAGAAAATAATTAATTTGAAAGGTCTTAACTGTCAGTGAAAAAAATAAATAAATTAGAGACTATCTTTCTTTAGCGGGGGCTGTTTGCTGGGGTTATCCAAATGCAAGAGCCTTCAATTAGAAGGACTCAGTTTACAAAGACCAGCTGAGAAAGGAAGATCTACAACTGCATGGACTTTAATATGAGCGCCACCTTTTTGCAACTCTGGGAAATATTCTATTCTTGGGATGTGATGATTTTCTCACAATAAAGTCCAAGCCCAGAATTCATTACTCTCAATTTTTAAGGTATCCCATGGAAATACTCTTATCTGATCATTACTTCCAATTTCATATTTTCAACTAAAATGAGCACGGTATTGAGTGGTAAGAATTGATAATCTTCTTAGAGAAAGGTATTGAGAGGGAGGAATTGATAATCTTCTTAGAGAATGGTATTGAGAGGGAAAATAAAGTGTTTTCCCAACCTTTTTTTTTTTCTCCCAAGGATGTACCTCCAAGTAAGTTCATGGCTGCATAAAAAATAAGCGGGGCATGCTCTCCTAACATGGACGGCGTTGTGGGGTCCACCTGGGCTGGACATTTATTGGATTTGGGTTATTTGGACCCTAGACAGTCCGATTGCATCAAAGTGGGATTGCGTCGCTATCCTATGGCGAATGCCCCATGATTGCATGACCAATGCAAAGGTGATGCTTCAAATTGTTTTCCTTATCAGTCCTTCCCCCTTCGACCAACCTTGTCCACAAGGTTGACACCAAGATATTTCAACTCTATTTGACTGGAACCTTTCCCATGTGCATCTGCTTTGGATGTTTCTTGCCATACCAAGATTTTGACATCTGCCACATTACCTCATTTGACCATCCTTAGGGCCAAAATAGCTTCTGGATAGGGATGTAAGGTGCCTTGTTCCGTGAGAGGTGACAGGGTTGGTTGCCAATCTTCTGATTCAGCTGGAAACAGAAAACCAGGTGAGCTTAAAATCAGCTGGGAGTTACAATTTATCACCTAGAGTCCTTATTTTTTGTAGAACCTTGAAAGGTCCAAAATCGCAAATAGATAATTTTTGAGATTCGATTGCCAATGTACACAGGACGATATGGTTGCAGTTTTTTATGCACCCAATCACCTACGTCAAAGTCTCACTCAAACTTTTGCTCATCTCCTTGTAGTTTTTGATGCGCCCAATCACCTACGTCCAAAAGGGCCGTTTTCGAGCCTAAGTGTTGGAAAATTCAATGTTTCGCTCGTAACACTCTAACCGGGAGTCCTATTTGCGAACCGTTAGTTCCTACAAGTTACTCTACCCTCGAGCGAAGTGCTCGTGCCGATTTCCGATTTTTCCGGGGGTCGTTTCCTGTTGCGAACCCCCAGCGGGAGTCATATTTGCGAACCGTCCATTCCTAAAAGTTACTCTACCCTCGAGCGAAGTGCTCGTGCCGGTTTTCGATTTTTCCGGGGGCGGTTTTCGATTTTTCCGGGGGCCGTTTCCCGTCCCGGACTCCTGGCGGGCCGATTTCGTGACTAAGTGTTGGAAAATCTTATGTTTCGTTCGTAATTCTCTAACTGTGAGTCCTATTTGCGAACCGTCAGTTTCAATTAGGGGTGTGCATCGGTTGGTCGGTTCGGTTATTGACATATTTTTAACCTAACCAAAATTTTTCGGTTAATTTCAACCATTTAACCAAACCAAAATTTTTTAGCGGATTAACCATCGGTTCGGTTAACCTAAAATATCGGTTTGGATTTCGGTCGGTTCGGTTAATTCCAATTATTTTGGGCCAAAGTCAAAGCCCAAAGCTAAGTTCACAAAAGCCTTATATTTTCATTATTTTGGGCCAAAGCCCAAAGGCCACTCTATACACATGCAAGCTGCAGCAACCATGCAACCATTAATTGTAAAGGAATTGAAAACATTAGTTCTACAATGGTGCAACCATTAGTTCTGCAATCTTGATAAATATATATATATATAATATATTGAAGGTGCTACATTACATGGTAACTTGGCAAGTGACTAAGTTGGTACTTGGTAACATGAATTAATATTTATTAATTGATGTATGTTATATTTATTTTGAATTTTTTATATAAGTATTAATAGATTTTCATATTATATACATGTACACATTTTATTATATATATTATATATTTATATAGTATGCTATAATTTCGGTTTGGTTCGGTTAATTTGGTTAATTTTTTCTGTTAACCGAACCGTTAACCAAAAATCGAAATATTCAAACATCTTTAACCGAACCGCCCGATCAGTTAAGAATAACCGGTAAATTCGGTTAACGGTCGGTCGGTCCGGTTCGGTTAATCGGTTTTAACCAAACTATGCACACCCCTAGTTTCAATAAGTTACTCTACCCACAAGCGAAGTGCTCGTGCCGGTTTCCGATTTTTTCGGGGGCCGTTTCCCATCCCCGACCCCTGGCGGGCCTTTTTTGAGCCTAATTGTTGGAAAATCTTATGTTTTCGCTCGCAATTTTCTAACCGGGAGTCCTATTTATGAACCGCCAGTTCCTACAAGTTACTCCACCCTCGAGCGAAGTGCTAGTGCCGGTTTTTAATTTTTTCGGGGGACGTCTCCCGTCCCCGACCCCTGGCGGCGGTTTTCGAGCCTGAGTATTGGAAAATCTTATGTTTTCGCTTGTAATTCTCTAACAGGGAGTCCTATTTGCGAACCGTCAGTTCCTACAAGTTACTCTACCCTCGAGCGAAGTCCTCGTATCGCTTTCCGATTTTTCCGGGTGCCGATTCCCTCCCAGGACCCCCGGCGGGTGGTTTCCGAGCCGAAGTGTTGGAAAATCCTATGTTTTGATCGTAATTCTCTAACCGGGAGTCCTATTTGCGAACCGTCAGTTCCTACAAGTTACTCTACCCTCAAGCGAAGTGCTCGTGCCGATTTTTAATTTTTTCGGAGGTCGTCTTCCGTTTCGGACCCCCGCGGGTCGTTTTCGAGCCTAAATGTTGGAAAATCCTATGATTCGCTCGTAATTCTCTAATCGGGAGTCTTATTTGCGAACCGTCAGTTCCTACAAGTTACTCTACCCTTGAGCGAAGTGCTCGTGCCGATTTTTGATTTTTTTGGGGGCCGTTTCCCGTTACGGACCCCCCAGCGGGAGTCATATTTGCGAACCGTCCGTTCCTAAAAGTTACCCTACCCTCAAGCGAAGTGCTCGTGCCGGTTTCCGATTTTTTCGGGGACCGTTTCCCGTCCCGGACTCTCGGCGGGCCGATTTCGAGACTAAGTGTTGGAAAATCTTATGTTTCGTTCGTAATTCTCTAACTGTGAGTCCTATTTGCGAACCGTCAGTTTCAATAAGTTACTCTACCCACGAGCGAAGTGCTCGTGCCGGTTTTCGATTTTTTCGGGGGCCGTTTCCCTTCCCCGACCCCTGGCGGGCCTTTTTTGAGTCTAAGTGTTGGAAAATCCTATGTTTTCACTCGCAATTCTCTAATCGGGAGTCCTATTTATGAACCGTCAGTTCCTACAAGTTACTCCACCCTCGAGCGAAGTGTTAGTGCCGGTTTCTAATTTTTTCGGGGGGCGTTTCCCATCCCCGACCCCTGGCGGGCCGTTTTCCAGCCTAAGTGTTGGAAAATCTTATATTTTCGTTCGTAATTCTTTAACAGGGAGTACTATTTGCGAACCGTCAGTTCCTACAAGTTACTCTACCCTCGCGAAGTCCTCGTGTCGCTTTCCGATTTTTTCGGGTGCCGTTTCCCTCCCCGGACCCCCGACGGGCGGTTTTTGAGCCGAAGTGTTGGAAAATCCTATGTTTCGATTGTAAGTCTCTAACCGGGAGTCCTATTTGCGAACCGTCAGTTCCTACAAGTTACTCTGGCCTCGAGCGAAGTGCCCGTGCCGGTTTTCGATTTTTCCATGGGCCGTCTCCCGTTCCGGACACCCGGCGGGCCGTTTTCGAGCCTAAGCGTTGGAAAATCCTATGTTTTTGCTTGTAATTCTCTAATCGGGAGTCCTATTTGTGAACCGTCAGTTCCTATAAGTTACTCCACCCTCAAGCGAAGTGCTCATGCCGGTTTCCGATTTTTCCGGGGACCGTCTCCCGTTCCGGACCCCCGTGGGCCATTTTCGAGCCTAAGTGTTGGAAAATCCTATGTTTTCGCTCGTAATTCTCTAACCGAGAGTCCTATTTGCGAACCATCAGTTCCTACAAGTTACTCTACCCTCGAGCGAAGTGCTCGTGCCGGTTTCCGATTTTTACGGGGGCCATTTCCCGTCCCGGACCCCCGGCGGGCCGGTTTCGAGCCTAAGTGTTGGAAATTCCTATGTTTCGCTCGTAATTCTCTAACCGGGAGTCCTATTTGCGAACCGTCAGTTCCGAAACATTGTTCCACCATCGAGCGAATGGTCGTGCCAGTTTCAATTTTTTCAGGGGCCGTCTCCCGTTTCGGACCCCCACGGGCAATATTCGAACCTAAATGCTGGAAAATCCTATGTTTTCGCTCGTAATTCTCTAACCGGGAGTCCTAATTGTGAACCGTCAGTTTTTACATTTTACTCCACCCTCGATCGATGTGGTCGTGCCGGTTTTCGATTTTTCCAGGGGCCGTTTCCGGTCCTAGACCCCCCGCGAGCCGTTTTCGAGCCTAAGTGTTACAAAATCCTATATTTTCGCACGTAACTCTCTAATCGGGAGTCCTATTTGCGAACCGCCAGTTCCTACAAGTTACTCTACCATCGAGCAAAGTGCTCGTGCCGGTTTCCGATTTTTCCGAGGCCGATACCCGTCCCGGACCCACGGCAGGCCGAATTCGAGCCTAAGTGTTGGAAAATCCTATGTTTCCTCGTAATTCTCTAACCGGGAGTCCTATTTGCGAACCGTCAGTTCCAACAAGTTATTCTACCCTCGAGCGAAGTGCTCGTGCCGGTATCCAATTTTTCCGGCGGGCAGTTTTTGAGCCTAAGTGTTGGAAATTCCTATGTTTTCGCCCGTAATTCTCTAACATAGAGTCCTATTTGCGAACCGTTAGTTCCTAAAAGTTACTCTGCCCTCGAGCGAAGTGCCCGTGCCGGTTTCCGATTTTTCCGGGGGCCGTCTCCCGTTACAGACCCTCGGCGGGCCGTTTTCGAGCCTAAGTGTTGGAAAATCCAATGTTTTTGCTCGTAATTCTCTAACCGGGAGTCCTATTTGCGAACCGTCAGTTCCTACAAGTTACTCTACCCTCGAGCGAAGTGCTCATGCCGGTTCCGATTATTCCGGGGGACGTCTCCCATTCCAGACCCCCGGCGGGCCGGTTTCGAGTCTAAGTGTTTGAAAATCCTATGTTTTTGCTCGTTCTTCTAACCGGAAGTCCTATTTGCGAACCGTCAGTTCCTAAAAGTTACTCTACCCTTGAAAGAATTCTTCGTGCCGCTTTCCGATTTTTCCGGGGGCCATTTACCGTCCTAGCCCCCGTCGGGCCGTTTTCGAGCCTAAGTGTTGGAAATTCCTATGTTTCGCTCGTAATTCTCTAACCGGGAGTCCTATTTTCGAACCGTCAGTTCCTAAAAGTTACTCAACCCTCGAGCGAAGTCCTAGTGCCGCTTTCCGATTTTTTCGGGGACCGTTTCCCGTCCCGGACCCCCGGCGGGCGGTTTTCGATCAAGTGTTGGAAAATCCTATGTTTCGATCGTAATTCTCTAACCGGGAGTCCTATTTGCGAACCCTCAGTTCCTAGAAGTTACTCTACCCTCGAGCGAAGTGCTCCTGCCGGTTTTCGATTTTTCCAGGGGCAGTTTTCAAGCCTAAGTGTTGGAAATTCCAATGTTTCGATCGAAATTCTCTAATCGGGAGTCCTATTCGCGAACCGTCAGTTCCTACAAGTTACTCTACCATCGAGTGAAGTGCTCGTGCCGGTTTTCGATTTTTTCAGGGGACCGTTTCCCGTCCCGGACCCCCGGCGGGCTGGTTTCGAGCCTAAGTGTTGGAAAATCTAATGTTTTACTCGTAATTATCATACCGGGAGTCCTATTTGCGAACCGTCAGTTCCTACAAGTTACTCTACCCTCGAGTGAAGTGCTCGTGCCGATTTCCGATTTTTCCTGGGGCCGACTCCCATTCCGGACACCCAGCGGGCCGTTTCGAGCCAAAGTGTTGTAAAATACTATGTTTTTTCTCGTAATTCTCTAACCGGGAGTCCTATTTGCGAACTGTCAGTTCCTACAAGTTACTCTGCCCTCGAGTAATGTCCTCGTGCCGCTTTCCGATTTTTCGGGGGCCGTTTACCGTCCCGGACCCCTGGCGGGCCGGTTTCGAGCCTAAGTGTTGGAAAATCCTATGTTTTCCTCGTAATTCTCATACCGGGAGTCCTATTTGCCAACCGTCAGTTCCTACAAGTTAATCTACCCTCGAGCGAAGTGCTCGTGCCGGTTTCCGAATTTACAGGGGGCCGTTTCCCGTCACGGACCCCCCGCGGGCCGTTTTCGAGCCTATGTGGCAAAATCATATGTTTTCGCTCGTAATTCTCTAACCGGGAGTCCTATTTACGAACCGTCAGTTCCTACAACTTACTTTACCCTCGAGGGAAGTGCTCGTGCCGGTTTCCGATTTTTCCGGGAGTCCTATTCGCGAACCGTCGGTTGCTATAAGTTACTCTACCCTCGAGCGAAGTGCTCGTCCCGGTTTTCGATTTTTCCGGGGGCCGTTTTCAAGCCTAAGTGTTGGAAATTACTATGCTTCGATCGTAATTCTCTAACCGGGAGTCCTATTTGCGAACCGTCAGTTTCTAAAAGTTACTCTACCCTCGAGCGAAGTGCTCATGCCGGTTCCGATTATTCCGGGGGACGTCTCCCATTCCAGACCCCTGGCGGGCCGGTTTCGAGTCTAAGTGTTGGAAAATCCTATGTTTTTGCTCGTTCTTCTAACCGGAAGTCCTATTTGCGAACCGTCAGTTCCTAAAAGTTACTCTACCCTCGAGCGAAGTGCTCGTGTCGGATTTCGAGTATTCCGGGGGCCGTCTCCCAATCCGGACCCCCGGCGGGCCGTTTTCGAGCCTAAGTGTTGGAAAATCCTATGTTTTTTCTCGTAATTCTCTAACCAGGAGTCCTATTTGCGAACCGTCAGTTCCTACAAGTTACTCTACCCTCGAGCAAAGTGCTCGTACCGGTTTCCGATTATTCCGGGCGACGTCTCCCATTCCGGACCCCCGACGGGCCGGTTTCGAGCCTAAGTGTTGCAAAATCCTATGTTTTCGCTCGTAATTCTCTAACCGGGAGTCCTATTTGCGAACCATCGGTTGCTATAAGTTACTCTACCCTCGAGCGAAGTGCTCGTGCCGGTTTCCGATTTTTCCGGGGGCCGTTTTCGAGCCTAAGTGTTGGAAATTCCTATGCTTCGATCGTAATTCTCTAACCGGGAGTCCTATTTGCGAACTGTCAGTTCCTACAAGTTACTCTACCCTCGAACGAAGTGCTTGTGCCGATTTCCGATTTTTCCGGGGGCCGTTTCCCGTCCCGGACACGCCGCAGGCCGTTTTAGAGCCCGTGGCAAAATCCTATGTTTTCGCTCGTAATTCTCTAACCGGGAGTCCTATTCGCGAACCGTCAGTTCCTACAAGTTACTCTACCCTCGAGTGAAGTGCTCATGCCGGTTTTCGATTTTTCCGGAGGCCGTTTTCGAGCCTAAGTGTTGGAAATTCCTATGCTTCGATCGTAATTCTCTAACCGGGAGTCCTATTTGCGAACTGTCAGTTCCTACAAGTTACTCCACCCTCGAGCGAAGTGCTCGTGCCTCTTTCCGAATTATTCCGGAGGCCATTTAACGTCCCGGCCCCCGGCGGGCCGTTTTCGAGCCTAAGTGTTGGAAATTCATATGTTTCGCTCGTAATTCACTAACCAGGAGTCCTATTTGCGAACCGTCAATTCCTAAAAGTTACTATACCCTCAAGCGAAGTGCTCGTGCTGGTTTTCGATTTTTCCGTCGGCCGTCTCCCGTTCTGGTCCCCCGACGAGCCGTTTTTTAGCCTAAGTGTTGCAAAATTCTATGTTTTCGCTCGTAATTCTCTAACCGGGAGTGCTATTTGCGAACCGTCAGTTCCTAAAGTTACTCTACCCTCGAGCGAATTCCTCGTGCCGCTTTCCGATTTTTCCGGGGGCCATTTACCGTCCCGGCCCCCCGACGGGCCGGTTTCGAGCCCAAGTGTTGGAAATTCCTATGTTTCGCTCGTAATTCCCTAACCGGGAGTCCTATTTGCAAACCGTCAGTTCCTAAAAGTTACTCTACCCTCGAGCGAAGTGCTCGTGCCGGTTTTCGATTTTTTTGTGGGCCGTCTCCCGTTCCGGTCCCCCGACGAGCCGTTTTTGAGCCTAAGTGTTGCAAAATCCTATGTTTTCGCTCGTAATTCTCTAACCGGGAGTCCTATTTGCAAACCATCAGTTCCTATAGGTTACTCCACCCGCGAGCGAAGTGCTCGTGCCGGTTTTCGATTTTTTCGGGGGCCGTTTCCCATCCCAGACTCCCGGCGAGCCATTTTCGAGCCTAAATGTTGCAAAATCCTATGTTTTCGCTCGTTACTCTATACCTGGGAGTCCTATTTGCGAACCGTCAGTTCCTACAAGTTACTCCACCCTCGAGCGAAGTGCTCGTGCCGGTTTCCGATTTTTCCGGGGGACGTTTTCCGTCCCGGACCCCCGGCGAGCCGATTTCGAGCCTAATTGTTGGAAAATCCAATGTTTCGCTCGTAATTCTCAAAACGGGAGTCTTATTTGCGAACCGTCAGTTCCAACAAGTTAATCTACCCTCGAGCGAAGTGCTCGTGCCGATTTCATAATTTTCCGGGGGTCGTTTCCCATTACGGACCCCCAACGGGAGTCCTATTTGCGAACCGTCAGTTCCTAAAAGTTACTCTACCCTCGAGCGAAGTGCTCGTGCCGGTTTCAAATTTTTTCGGGGGCCGTTTCCTGTTCCGGACCCCCGGCGGGCCTCTTTCGAGCCTAACTATTGGAAAATCCTATGTTTCGCTCGTAATTCTCTAACCGGGAGTCCTATTTGCGAACCGTCAGTTGCTACAAGTTACTCTACCCTCGAGCGAAGTGCTCGTGCCGGTTTCCGATTTTTCCGGGGGCCGTTTCCCGTCCCGGACCCCAGGCAGAGTCCTATTTGCAAACCGTCAGTTCCTACAAGTTACTCTACCCTCTAACGAAGTGCTCGTGCCGGTTTTCGATTTTTTCGGGGGCAGTCTCCCGTTCCGGACCCCCGGCGTGCCGTTTTCGAGCGTTAAGTGTTGGAAAATCCTATGTTTTCGCTCGTAATTCAATAACCGGGAGTTTTATTTGCGAACCATCGGTTCCTACAAGTTACTCTACCCTCGAGCGAAGTCCTCGTGCCGCTTTCCGATTTTTTCGGGGGCCGTTTCCCGTCCCGGACCCCCGGCGGGCGGTTTTCGAGCCAGTTTTGGAAAATCCTATGTTTCGATCGTAATTCTCTAACCGTGAGTCCTATTTGCAAACCGTCAGTTCCTACAAGTTACTCTACCCTCAAGCGAAGTGCTCGTGCCGGTTTCCTATTTTTCCGGGGGCCGTCTCCCATTCCGAACCCCCGGCGGGCCGTTTACTAGCCCAAGTGTTGGAAAATCCTATGTTTTCGTTCGTAATTCTCTAACCGGGAGTCCTATTTGCGAACCGCCAGTTCCTAAAGTTACTCTACCCTCGAGCGAAGTCCTCGTGCCTCTTTCCGATTTTTCCGGGGGCCATTTAACGTCCCGGCCCCCGACGGGCCGTTTTCGAGCCTAAGTGTTGGAAATTCCTATGTTTCGCTCGTAATTCTCTAACCAGGAGTCCTATTTGCGAACCGTCAGTTCCTAAAAGTTACTATACCCTCAAGCGAAGTGCTCGTGCCGGTTTTCGATTTTTCTGTGGGCCGTCTCCCGTTCCGGTCCCCCGACGAGCCGTTTTTGAGCCTAAGTGTTGCAAAATCCTATGTTTTCGCTCGTAATTCTCTAACCGGGAGTCCTATTTGCAAACCGTCAGTTCCTACAGGTTACTCCACCTGCGAGCGAAGTGCTCGTGCCGGCTTCCGATTTTTCCGGGGGCCGTTTCCCATCCCAAACCCCCGGCGAGCCATTTTCGAGCCTAAGTGTTGCAAAATCCTATGTTTTCGCTCGTTACTCTATACCTGGGAGTCCTATTTGCGAACCGTCAGTTCCTACAAGTTACTCCACCCTCGAGCGAAGTGCTCGTGCCGGTTTCCGATTTTTTCCGGGGGCAGTTTCCCGTCTCGGACCCCCGGCGGGCTGGTTTCGAGCCTAAGTGTTGGAAAATCTAATGTTTTACTCGTAATTATCATACTGGGAGTCCTATTTGCGAACCGTCAGTTCCTACAAGTTACTCTACCCTCGAGCGAAGTGCTCGTGCCGATTTCCGATTTTTCCGGGGGCCGACTCCCATTCCGGACACCCGGCGGGCCGTTTCGAGCCAAAGTGTTGTAAAATACTATGTTTTTTCTCGTAATTCTCTAACCGGGAGTCCTATTTGTGAACTGTCAGTTTCTACAAGTTACTCTGCCCTCCAGCAATGTCGTCGTGCCGCTTTTCGATTTTTCCGGTGGCTCCTCTTAAAAACCAACTCCTCGAACAACAAAGTTGTCTCCCTATTTGGTAAGATGGTAGCCAAGGGACAAGGTTTGCTTAGGCACCAGAAAATCTGTCAAGGTACACAATTGGCAAAACTGCGGTGGTCTTCCCTAGTGAGCTTGTAACCTAAGGTCACATTTCTACTCAATTTTATTATGGTTTATTAGTTCTAAACT
The DNA here is from genome assembly GCA_012931725.1 of Litsea cubeba. Taxonomy (NCBI): domain Eukaryota; kingdom Viridiplantae; phylum Streptophyta; class Magnoliopsida; order Laurales; family Lauraceae; genus Litsea; species Litsea cubeba. The sequence goes on from CM022946.1 coordinate 150,613,824, forward strand.
AAGTGAGAGTTAAGATGAAATCCTAAGGCAAGGAAACGGTGATGAAATTTGAATTCTTATCTTGTTGGGGTAATTTGCCCTTTACTAGTAGTGCATCAAATTACAAGTGTATTTGAAAAAATTACACTATAAAGTAAGGAACAACTAACAAAGTAAACCCGCTTGCAAGGGATTCGCGGGGATTAGGAAATGCAAACCTCCCGATTTATTTCGGGGGACGAATCGATTGTCGTCGACTCACACCACGGACACCAATTTCCGTGTACGAATGTGAGGGGCCGCGACGATATAGTCCAACCGTCCTCCTTCCCTACAAGCAATTTATTGCAATTCTACTAAACAACTAATTGCTTAATGTAAGTAAAGTGCGTAAAGTAAAGTAAATGGGTCACGGGCCGACCCGCAACCAAAATTATTACAACTTTGATGATAAATACCTAATACAACCAACTAAGAAGGTAAATAAATGTCTAAACTAATTCTAAACTAGGAAAGCAAGTAAAATCTTCAAGTTCTCCAATGCACTTTTCCACTTTCCTTTGCTCCAAGAGAGGATTTCCCTACAAAAGAAACACAAACAATGTGTGAAATCCGCAAGGAAAATAAAGGAAAGATAAAAAGTACACTAAGCTAAAAATGAGCTCAACTCTATGAAATTCAAAGCTTTCCAATGCCTCTCCCCGGCAACGGCGCCAAGAACTTGATCGACACTTAAATGTGCAACTTTTAACCGCAAGACTACGGTGTCGTCAAGTAGTAAAGGACTCAAGAGTCCGGATTATCGATCCCACAGAGTGAGGATGGAGCAAGCAATGAATCCAATTAGAGTAGAATTGAACTAAGATATAACTAATATAGACAATTGAAGTGAACAAGTAAAACTACTAAACTATGCAATGTAAATAATTAATCAACAATCTGAAAATATGAAGTTAATTATATCTAAGTTAATCTAACAAGCTGCACTAAACTAGTGTGTGGATGGTGGTGGAAATGGAAGATTTAAGGTGAAGATGTGGTGTGAAATGTGTAGGGTTTAAAACAAGTTATGTGAGAGTAGATCTAACAATCTAGAATTGAAAATAACAAATCAAACAAAGATTAAAATTAACAACAATCAAGAAAAGAGATTAGGTAATCCAAAATCTACTAAGTATGTAATTAATTCAAACAATGCATGTTCTAATTCAACTCCCAAATCTACAATCCAATTAGCAATCTCTTGCCTAAATGGATTGGATGATATAACAATGAAGATCAAAGTAAAAGAAAATCAAATGCCAAGATCTTAGATAATCATCTAGCTACCCTAACAACAAATCATCAAAATCAAGCTACAAAAGATCAAAGATAAGGGTTCTAGAGCATGCTATGTGAGAGAACTTAATCAAACTACAAAGCATCAATTGAGATTATCCGAGCATCAAGTGTAGAGATAGAGCATGAGAAATGAGAGAGATTAGCACTATTAGATCTAAAATCTACTAATCAATTAAGGCACAAGTAGGGAATTTAAACTAAAACATGCATAGAATTGAACTAATCACATTATTTAGCTTCAAAAGGAGAGCCTAATCCAAGAGCTTTAGCCACTAAACATCAAGAAAGAGATCTAAATCTTCATTAATGAACTTCAATTACACACTCTCTCTAGATTAGTTACAAAGAAGCTCCTAATTACAATCTAAAAGTATAAATAAAATTGCAAAAAGACTACTTGCCAAAAGATCTCCCCTTCTTCTCTACAAAAACATTCCAATTTATAGAAACTTTAAAGACATTTGATTGGCTCATTTTCATTCACAAGGATTGCTTCCATTTGATTGGTTGCAACTTGAAGGCTTTTGATTAGCTCTTTTGCTTTCACATGGATTGCTTCAATTTGATTGGTTGCAACAAACTTTCCTTCCAAAAGCATATTTGCTTTTTGTGGTCCTCTATTTTGGAGGCTTTTGATTGGCTCATATCCTTTCACATGGATTTGTGCCATGGCAAGCTTTGATTGGTGGAGATGTTAGAGTTAGATGAAATATCTTCTATGTAAAAAAAATTATGTAATTATTGGGATTTGAACCCATAACCTATTTCATACCAACCAAAACTCTAACCAATACACCAACCACTCCTTTGTGTTGGAAAATGACTTCTTCTCATCTTATTTTGGAATTCTTCAACACTAATGATGCCTTGGGACATTAGCCGGAGGGTTGGGGTAGTCGCGGGGTCCACCTACACAAGAGAAATTACATAAAAATGCGCTATAAATAATCGGATTTATACATGATAATTCGATAATCCGTTTAATGTGATAGAATGACAAAATCTCTGTGTAAAGCAAATGATATGCATATGAGATGCTGATAAAACCCGAACTAATGAGGGGTAAAATATGCAATATTTAACACTCATTAATAATGTCCGTCCTTCTTTTTCAGCTTAATAGAAGGAATGATCGTCTTGTTCTGGCGAATGTGTCTGCACTTCATATGGTGTTTCAACTTCAATTTCTTCATCAACAAGCTCTGAGTCATAGGGATCTTCTTCATTATGTGCATAGTGAAGATTCTTCAAACCTGGGCATTCAGAAGCATACTGTCCTTTACCTTTACATCGAAAACACTTGATGTCTTGCTTTGATCGTGAAGAATTTACAACATTCTTCCCTTTGTTAGCAAAATTTGCAGGTCTTGCTGGATTCTGATGAGGTGTTTGCCTGTTGGAATTTTGTGGAGGAGGTTGTCGGGTTGAGTTTTGTGATGGAACAACCCGCTGATAAGTCGTATCGGCGTTTCTCCTTTGGAGAGGTTCACCAAAATGCCTTGAATATGGATAGCGCAACTGGTCTTCGACGCGGAGTGCTAAGCAATGAACTTCTTCAAAGCTGTGAAAGGTGTGAGTAGTCAACTCCCTTTGGATCTCTTGACGCAGTCCTTTCTTGTATCTGGTGATAGCCTGTCGATCAGTTTCAGACACTTTGCATCTCACCATGAGATCATGAAACCTTTCTGTGAAATCATCTACAGTGGAGGTCCCTTGTCTACAGTTAACTAGTTGATCATAGAGGGAATCAATATAGTCAACCGGTAGATATTTATCCTCAAGTTTCTGTTTCATCTCTTCCAATGTGCTGATAAGACGTCTCCCATAATTAGCATTCATGTCATCAATACTTCGCCACCAAACACGTGCTGCACCCTTCATCTTCATCTTGACAAAGGAAACGCGTTTGTCTTCTTCCATATTGTACCATTCAAAATAATCTTCAAGGGCTGTAATCCAGTCGGTGAAAACTTTCACATCCATGCGTCCGAAGAAATCGAGAACATCAACACGTACCTTCTTGGTGATGTCATCTCGTCGGCCATGATGGTCATCATAAGCAATTTCATCCAGAATGCGCTCCATAAATTGCCGATAAGTTTCCTGCGGTTCACGATTGACAGAATTTTCCACATCTGGCGGACGGTTGTTTCCCCTTTGTGATTTACTGCCGTCTTTGTTTGTGGAAGGTTCAGGGTTGTCATTGTTCTGGTTGCCCGGAGGAGGTATCCTCCGAAGACGTTCTTCAACCCTATCCATTCTGTCCATTAATTCCATGATGTAGCTATCACGCCGGCGGTCTGTGAATTTTCCTCTAAATGTGGCTCCGGTGCGAGTAATTGGGATCGGGGTAGACATGCTGACTTGCTCTTTTTTCTTTTTCTTTTTTTGCTACTGCTGTTGGCGGGTCGGGCTCAACCCGAACGAAGGCCCGAAAGGGGAAGGGGGCCTGTGGGCTGGGGAAGTGGGCCTGTGGGCTGTATCCCACTTACTTGAGGTGCCTCAGGTCTGGCGTGCAGAAGGGATTAAAAGACTTCACCAAAGTCCATTTCGGTCCTTCATGGAATGGAGAAAGGAGCAAGGGCCAAGGGGCGATGACGGTGGAAGCTGAGGCGCGGCGGGGTGCTGATGACGGGGCGGCGATACCGGAACGGCGACTATACAGGTATGTACCTCTATTTTTTTCGTTGGTTCTCTGTTTCTTCCTACTGCTCTCTTCTTCTTCTTCTTTTTTTTTTTGCAGGGCAGGATGGACGGGATGAGAGGATGGAGAGTGTTGTTGTTGGCTGGGTCGTGTGATTTGGTTGTGATTTGGGGATATAGTTGGCTGGGGTCTAGGGATTTCGGGATTGGGGAGGTTTGATTAGGGTTTGGGTTTTGGGAAATTGGGTTTTGTCTGGGATTTTAGATGGTTGATTTCGGTGGAGGTTGGGTAGGGCTGGCTATCACTGTCCGTAGGGCTGGCTATCACTGTCCGTAGGGCTGGGATAGTCGTCGGACAGGTAGGGATGATGATGATAATGGATGATGATGAATATAATGGATTAAGAAGTGAGCGGATTACCTCGGATCGGCGATTGGAGATGGATCTATGCTCTTATACCAATTGAAGCAGCACAGGGAACGAGGGAGGATAACCAACGGGTTATTCTCCAAGCCAAACGGCTTAGGGTAGGATGTCTTGGTCTCACACCACAGACAAGAGAAACACATGATTGAGAGAACTCAATTTTCATTAATTTTCTGGATGTCCCAAGAGAAGGGATTACATCCTATATATAATAGAGTCTCAACATAATTTTAGCAATCAATCTCTACTATTAAGAAACTTCTTAATTCTAAGAATATTGGAAATTAGAAACTGCCTAATCAAAGCAATTAAAGAAATCTACTAAATGTGGGAAAATCATCTAGAAAGTCTAATACTAGAAACTGCCGTGAAAATCAAGATTCTATCATGGCTGGGCCTTGTGCCCCCCCCCCCCCCCCCCCCCCCCCCCCACACACACACACACACACACACACACACACAAAAATCAAACCACAAACCCCTTATGTGTAAAACAAACAAAGTCCTAACCGAGGACTTTTCCCCAATCTGTCTAACAGAACCCTCTATTTGGCAACATGGAGCAAAACCCATTTTCCCAAACCCTTTCCATAGCCCAAATCAAGTGAATACATATCCAAGGGAAATTAGCACCTGTCCAAGAGAACCCACCTTGATGCAAGCAAAAAAAGAACAGAAATCAACAATACCTTTGCCATTTTTTTCATGACAACACAACCATCGAAGCAGGAAAAAAAAAAAAAAAAAACCCACATGAACAAGAAAAAAAAATCAAATAAAAAAAAAGACTCACAAAGGCCAATAAAAGGTATGCAGGAGCACTTTTTGAATAATTAAAATATGGATCCGCCGATTTCATCCAATAGATGTATACAGATAATGATCCCTCTGCCTCTTCAACCAAACTTAAGTTGCCTGAATGCCAAAACACTTGGCAGTAACTCAAGGGAAGGCTATTTCATACACAATAGAAGCTAATGCACCATGTCAAACCCAGGTAGATCATGATGGGCAAGGCTCTGATGATTATGATCCATAATCTATAATTTGAGAAACAGGAAAGGAAACTACAATTGTTGCATTGAGTTGCACATAGAGAATTTTAAGAAACTAGTTATCTATTCATATAGTAATGAGAACCTTCACTAATTTCTAAAGCAATGTTCATAAACAAAACTAAACAGAAAGAATAAAAATCCCAGTTTTTGCTGCCTGCAGAAGATATTGAGCTTTTCGGTCCTCCCAAAAGTATCAAAAAAAAAAATATGGGCATCAAAATGAGGCCTGAAATTGAAAGCTGGAAACATGAAGGAGTAGAGAAGAATTTCCAATTTCCAATCAATGCACAAAACATAAGGGAAAAAAAGGAAAAAAAATGTGTGAAACATGAAATCTCCCAGGAATGAAAAAGAAAAAAGTAGAACAACTAACAAGGAAAAATCACGCTTGAGAGAGAGAGAGAGAGAGAGAGAGAGAGAGAGACGAATCGAAAAGCAAACTAAAGACAATTCACTCTAACAAATCCATCAAGAGGTTTGCTAAAGTGAGCATCCAACAAATTAAAACAAAAAAACAGCAAATTTGAGCTTCTTCCATTGCTATCAAAACAGATCTAACCAGAAGGCTGCAATACCTAAACCCTAACAAAACAGATTCCAATCTTCCAAAACCAGAACAAAGCACTCAAACAAAGAAGCAAAACCCTAACCTTCTTCCGCTGATCTTGCTACATTGCTCCTCCTAACCTCTCCCCTCCCAAAAAAATCGAATCTTTCCCCCACCCCCAACAAAAATAAAACGCAGAATCACGAGAAATCGGTCTCCGTCGCTGCAAAAATCAACCACATTTCCCCCACCTACCCCTGCTCCGGATCACCGACCCGGAATCCCGACTCAATCTCTTCGAATTCAAGCAAAAATCAAGAAAATAGACTATCAAAACCATTCACAGAAAAACAAAACCCAACAAGAAATATGGCAAAACAAGAAGAAAAAAAAAACTTGAGGAAAGCAGAAGAGGCTTACCCAAATATCAGATAGAGACGAAGAGAGGAGAGAGATGAAGAGGCAGCAACGGCAGAGAGGGTCCGAGCAGAGGCAGCAGCGAGAGAGAGGGAGACCGTTTTCGAGCGACGATCGGTTTCGGGCAGAGAGAGAGAGAGAGTGAGGGAGAGAAAAGAGAGAGCGAGAGAGAGAAAGCAGAGAGAGCGATGAAGAAAGGGCAGATCGAGCTTAGAGAGCTCGAGTGAGAGAGAGAAATAGCAGAGAGATCGAGCGAGAATTAATGAACGAGAGAGACAGAGAGAGAGAAGAGAGATCGAGTGAGAGAGAGAGAGAAATAGTAGAGAGAGCGAGAGTGAGAGAACAGAGAGAGCGAGAGTGAGAGAGTAGAGAGACTGGGAGAAGAGAGTGAGAGGAGCAAGCAGGAGAGTGAAAAGAGGGGTTTCGGTGGTGGGAGAGGGAAAAAATGGTGGGAAATTTGCCGACCATTATTTTTCGCCCCAAAAAATAGAATTTTTGTCCCTAAAACTTAATTTAATTTTTTTATTTGAAAACAAGTAAAAAAGTCTACAAACCTTTACCGATGTTTTATATTAAACGTCGGTGATAAATTTTCCGATGCTAATTTTCATCGGTAAAAAAAAATCATCGGTAAAGGACTCTGTTTTTTAATTTTTCTAAAAATAAAATTAAACATTACCGACGTTTTACAAAAAATATCGCTAAATGTTCATTTTACCGATGTCATATAATTTGTCGATAATAGTCTCTGATAGTTTTACCGACATAAAATAAAAATAAAAAGGGATTTTCCAACACTTAGGCTCAAAAACGCCCCGCCGGGGGTCTGGCACGGGAAACGCCCCCTGGAAAAATTGAAAATCGGCGCTAGCACTTCGCTCGAGGGTAAAGTTACTTGACGGAACTAACAGTTCGCAAATAAGACTCCCGGTTATAGAATTAGAAGCGAAACATAGGATTTTCGAGCACTTAGGCTGAAAAAACGGCCCGTCGGGGTCTGGAAAGGGAAAAGGCTCCGAAAAAATCAGAAATCGGCACGAGCACCTCGCTCGAGGCAAAATTAACTTGCAGGAACTGACGGCTCGTAAATCGGACTCCCAGTTAACGAATTAGACCTAAAAACGTTGGGTTCTTAACACTTAGGTTCAGTTTGGCATCTCTACATTTCCCCCTTATTGGCCTAAAACTGATTGAATCCAGTTTTAGCATGTTTTGTTGAAGCTTTTACTGTGTCCACTTCAAATGGCATTAAGACAATTAATGTTTGTTTCATGAATTCAGAAAAAAGTGGCAGATTCCAATCAGCCAAACTCGTCTGAAGCGGATAGATGTTTATAGCTACAATGATATGGACGTCCTCATTGGACAGTCCGGTTTTTCATTTATTTTTAATTTATGGGACCCGAAATCATGATCCGACCTGTTAGATATTTGCAGAAGGTCAAACACGGCCACGAGTTAAAATTTCAGCCGTTGATCTATCTCGGACCTCGAGATATATGCAGAAAAATGTGAGCCCTTCAATCTAATATTCTGGACATTGTGCGCTCCATAATCATTGATTCTCTTTGGATGGCCAAAAACGGTCCCAGGTCCAAAAATGAGCCTCTAAACCCAAGTGGATCTTGAGATATTTATAAAAACGTTTTTCATCATTGATGTACCATGATTGCTGATTGAGTTTAGAAATTGTATAAGGGCAGTGTGGTTTTTTCTTTTTTCTTTTTTTTTTAAATTCAGAAATCAAAAATCATGATCCAAACCATTGGATGTATTCAGAAGATCATGCACGATTATGGGTCCAAATCTTAGCCGTTGGATCATCATAGATTTTGAGATATTTATAAAAAAAACCACAAACATTTATATCTACCTTTTTTTAAAACCATAGGCCCCAAATGCAAGTTCCAAACCATTAATTCTCTTTGTAAGGTTAAACACAACTATGACGTCAAATTTCAATACTTGAATCCTCATGGACCTTGAGATATTTCTGAAAAATTCTCAACTGTTGCTTTAAAAATGTCCATTTCAATCATTTTTTTCTATGTAACGAAACAAACTATTTCTACACCATCTGTTTCATATGGATAAAAGACACCAAACAAGCCCTTAGTATTGAAAATAGATCGTCGGAGGTCGAAAACGGAAAACGGCAATCGGACAGCCCAGAAACTAGCACGGGTACCTTGTTTAAGGCCAAAGTAACTTGTAGGAATTGATGGTTAGTGAATCGGACTTCCGGTTAACGAATTAGACACAAAAACACTTTTGCCGACGTTTTTTTTTCGTCGGTTAGTGGATCACCTCAATCTCTGGCTCATCGGGAGTGGGTTCGTCACCTACAACACCAATAGTAATGTAGAAGTGGAGAGAAGCATATATAAATAGTAATGTTGCCCGTAAGTTTTTTTTTCTTGGGAAACATAAGAGTATATCTAAAAATTGTTGGAAATGTAAGAGTATATAAAGATAAAAGTATTTAAGGATAAAAGTATATAAAGCCTGTGAGTCACCATCAAGAAATGTTAGAAGTGGAGAGAAGCAATTATAGAGACTTCGTTTTTAACTTTTGTGATGAAAAAATTAAATAAAACGAATTCCGTTTAATAGCCATCCATTGAACTCCACCCATAGTTATCAATATCATTTCGCACCCCATTTCGGTCCAGCCTGCAAAATGAAAAGTTTCGACTAATTCAGAATTTCGGCGAAACTTTTTAGAGTTACATTTTGGAAAAACATATAAATAACATATAAATATAGAATAGTAAAATTTATTGGAACTGCATTTTGGGAAAGTTTAAGAAATACAAAGTATTTATGTATAAAGATTTTAAAAAAATAAATTTATTAATTATTGATGTAATGTTATTTCCGCCAAAATTTAAAATGAAAAAGTTTTACGTGAAATTTCGTTTCAGCCACTTGACCGAAACGAAGATTTTTGGCCATTTCAGCTGAAATGGTACAAAATTAATAATTGTCACCCATTCTCCTTTAATTTCAGCCCCTTTGATAAAATATCATAAAATCTTCCAAAGCCTTTGAATTATAAATAATAAATTGTAATAATAATTAACAGAAATAATGATAACAACAACAATAAATAAATAAGACCGGAAGTCACAAGGTCATCGACTTTTTAAACATAACCTCTTCTATAATCTTTCGAGCACATCAAATAAAAATTTTAAGTTTTTTTTCCTTTTTTTCCATTATTCACTTGAATAAAACTGTGTTCCCGTTACAGTTGGGAGTTTTCTGCCAAAAATTACTCTGGTTAAAAGAACACACAAAGGCCTGTTTGTTTATCAATTCATTTTATTCCAACACCGAACGGCCGATGGGCTTTGAAGTGGAAGCGTGGGTTGGGCCTTAAGGAATGGGCTTACTCTAGGCCTTCCATGATTTTTTTTTTCAATGAAGAAAAGGGCGTACCAATCCTTGAACCCTTGGCGTCTTTTACATGCAACCATAGAGACACAAGGAAGATCTGTTAGGCCTTCTTACTTATCACCAACTCTACAGTCTTGTCCAAGCCGCCCCGAGGGACTTGAAGACCCACCAAGTGCACCAACCAACAAGATGAAACCGTTGCCACCCAATCAGAAGCTCTAGTGCTTTAAAGCTCCAAATCTGATGGAAATCTTCAATTAATGGATTCTAGTTAGGTCACAATATTAAAAACAAAAATGAAGTTATATTCTAACACAAAAAAAAAAAAAAAAGTCACATCTAAAATCATAACCTGGTACCCTTTTTTAATACCATGTTTTCCTGTTGTCCATAGGCAACGTGCCAAAAGTATTCATTTGCAACATCAGTGAAATAAATTGGTTAGTGGGCGAAATTTTATGTCAGTCTGTATGTTTTTTAGCATTAGTTTCATAAATAACTAATTCCTACATTCTACAAAAGGCACAAGAAGACATCAATGATTATACCTTAAATGACAACAGCATGCCATCCTTTTCTTGTTTACTTCTCTGAGTTGGGAGGATCATGGGGGAACCCATGAATTTAATCTTGCCACCGTTAACGCTTAACGAACCTTTACATCCATCTAATGCAAGAATTAATGGTCCTAGAAACCTGTTTCCATGAGTCAATTTTAAACCATGTGAGACTCTGTAGGCAAATCACCATCACTTTGATTTTGGGCTTTCATTGTCTCCGCACTCTCCGCATCGCATAGCGTACTCTGCAAACACCCAGTTAGTGAGCATTGCATCAATAACAGGCAAACACCCAGTTAGTGAGCATTGCATCAATAACAGGTTCAGCAATTTCTTTAAAGAGAGAGATGACAATAATTTCTAGGTGCTGATCTCACCTACAATTCTTTAAGGCCCGTTTGTTAATTTAAATATTGTAGTGAAGGTGATGTATATGTCAGTATGTCACATCATTACTTTTTATGGGTGAAAAAGTGAAATAAAAAAAATGAATGAGTTATGATGATATTTTATTTTTAATTGTTTGAGATGGAATATTTTTGACTTTTTCTATGGGGAAATGTAGTTTTTTTGTCTTTTAGTGAGTAAATGTAGTTGCTTTTTGACTTTTTGTTGGAAAAGATGGAGGAAGTTTTTGTAAAAAAGTGCTTTTGATGTGATATTTAACTTTACTTAACTTTAGAGGTAAAATTAACAAACAGGCGGAATGTATGGCCTGGTGTATTCACTGCCACCCCCACATCATAGGGAGGGTTTTTATTGGGAATCCACCAAAATTAGCCCCAAAAATAAAAATAAAACACTTTTTGCCGGCATTTTTTTTGTCGGTAAAATAAGAAAGAAAATTCAATAAAAATAAAAATATTTTTGCCGACGTTTTTTTTTTCATCAGTAAAATAAAAGGAAAAAATAAATAAAATTTAAAAATATTTTTACCGACATTTTTTTTATCGGTAAAATAAAAAATTAGAAAATACTTTTAGCAATGTTTTTTTCGGTAAAATAAAAAGAAAAATAAATAAAAATTAAAAATAGTTTTACCGACGTTTTTTTTTCGTCGGTAAAATAAATAAAATAAAAATAAAAATAATTTGCCGACGTGTTTTTTCATCGGTAAAATAAAAGAAAAATAAATAAAAATTAAAAATAGTTTTTTCGTTGGTAAAATAAATAAAATAAAATAAAAAACACTTTTGCCATCATTTTTTTTCGTCGGTAAAATAAAAAGAAAAATAAATAAATAATATATAGTTTTACGGACGTTTTTTTCGTCGGTAAAATAAAAAAAAATTTCCGACGTTTTTATTCGTCGTTACAAATCTCTGATTTTTTAAAAATGAAGTTAATTTAAGAATGAATTTGCCGACGTTTTTTAGTAAAACATCGGTAAAAGTTTAATTTTTACAGACGGAATTATATTTTTCAGTAAATAATTATCTTTACCGACGAATTTATAAAAATGTCGCTAAAAGTGCGGCTTGTTGTAGTGACCTCCGCTCCAGCCTGGACTGGAGCCGGCCAATACCTCTCCTCCCCTCCTCTCCCTTCCTCTCCCTCCCCACTTGTTTCTCTCTCTCCTCCTCCCTTTCGCTCCCCCCACGTTCCCCTTCACCTCCGACTCCAGCCTGGACCGGAGCCAACCGATCCTTCTCCTCCCCTTCTCCTTGTTTCTCCGTCCCTGTCTCTCTCCCTCTCTTCTCCCCAGTCTCTCCCTCTCCCTTCCTTTCCCTGGCCAATGGCAGATCGCATATCCCAGCGATCGACGAGGAGAAAGGGAGAGCGAGAGAAGGAGAGGGAGAGATAGGGAGAAGGGAGGGAGAAAATGGTGGGGAGGGTCAGGGACAGGGAGAGAGGGAGGAAGAGAGAAGGGGAGGAGAGGGATCAGCCGAGGCCGGTCTAGGCCGGAGTTGAAGGTGAAGTGGGAGTGAGGAAAGCGAAGGAAAAGGGTGGGCAAAAAGGTAATTTCACAAAGGGAATTTTTTTTTAGAATGTGTGTGTGGGAGAGAAATATTGTGTGCCAGTAGAATGTCCCATGCAAACATCCTATGTACTTTGTGCTATAGCCCACAAATACACATGGTCGAGACTTCTGTGCAAAATTTATTTGAGGCATAGCCACGAAGATAAGGGAAGTACTTGCCAACGAACACCCAAAACGCTAACAAAGTCTTTGATTTTTACCGAATAACCTCTTAAAGGGAGTGTCCATATCAAGAACAGATGAAGTCGATGAGAAAATCCACCATACAAAATGGGCAATAATCTTTGATGCAGCATGTTCGTAGTTCTTGTCAATTACCTTCAACTGCAGGTGTCCGAAACATTATATATGAAGATAATGAAGCATCCATAAAACAGATTTGAGAATATTTTATTAAAAGAGAAAAGACTAAGCATATAGCACCGAAGTTTCTTCACTCATGGACTTCAGAAGAACAATGAGATTGAAGTCAAGTAAGTGTGTTCGAGTAATAACCTGGCTAATCTGTTTACCAAATCTTTGCCAAAAATAGTATTCCAGGTATAAGATTGGCATGCGTAGAGTTCCTCATCAAACTATGTGAAGGGTTGTTATCATAAGGGGGAGAAGTTAACCAGAGAGGGCATCCTGAAGTATACTACCCAAGACTTCTGTGCACAGTACTCTTTTTCCTTCTATAGGTTTTATCCCGCTGGGTTTTCTAGTTAAAGTTTTAACGAGGTAGCAATATGCACGTCCAATACCCGTACAAAGATCTTGAAGAATGTTGTATTAGTTTTCCCTTTCGCTTTGGTTTTTTCCCATTGAGTTTTACCTTAGCAAGGTTTTTAATGAGGCAACTGTCATTTAGTGGTGGTCATCCAAGGGGGAGTGTTATGAGATATGGATGACGGGTGGATGCCCACATAAGATGAGTTAGGGTTAGAATTCTATTGTGATTAGGTTTCTTAAATTAAAAGGTTACTTTGCTTATAAATAAACATCCTCACTCATACTTGATATAATAGAGAACTCTCTCTTTTTCCCTCTAATCTTCTTTCTTTAAGTTTTTTCATTTTATAATAGAAAAAGGATTGTCCCACTTAAAGTAACATCCAATTTTTAAGCCACTCCAAATGTACAGAAGGGCTAATCATCTAATTTGCTAATATGCATGGTGAGATGAGTGATGATATACGAAACAGGAAAACAAAAGCCATGCTATGATGACCGGCTACTTGAAAATAAACGACGCATCATGTCTTTAGTTTTTTTTTTTTTTTTTTTTTTTGTGTAAATCCGCATCCCCACCACATTCATGGCATGCCAATAAGTCGACTTTAGGTTATTTTACAGATACTTAGCCTAAAGTTTCATTTTTGTAATAACCCTTGTGACCAATTGTTCCATTCAGAATTAAACTTCCATTTCAGTTTACAGACAAAATCCAAATTATTATAATATTATAGGGATATGATTCGATTTTGAAATTGGAGTCAAATTTCAAAATTGGCTTCTAATTGAGCAATTGATTGAGAAATTGGCTTTCAAATCTAAATTAATTTGAACTAATCTAAAGAGTCCAATTTAGAGAGAAGTTCCAAATTTAAATTATTTTAACTAATCTAAAGAGTCCAATTTAGATAGAAGTTCCATTTTTTTTTTTGCTGTAAGGGTAATTTATATTAAAGAAAAAGGATTAGATTATAAGGGTCTAAATAAAGACCCACAAAAGAACAGAAAACAGAAAAATAGAAGGGGAAAGAAAGCAAGAAAAAACGCAGGAAGGAGAAAGCACACAGGTAGCCGGAGGCGAAGACCCACGCGGAGATAACGAAAGAGACGATCGAAATCAGGAATTGATGTTGATCCTCATGAAGGCGAAGAGGGCACTTAGTTGATTGGTGGCGAAAGGCTTCAAGTTCTAATTAAGAGAGAAGGAGATGACTTCAACGAGATGGGCTTGGATAGAAGGAAGATAGGGCCTCCGATCTTCAAAAATTGCAATGTTTATGGCCTTCCACAAGCAATGGAGATGGCAGCCATGAATTTCAACCCATTTGCATCATTGTCTTTGGAAAGGGTATTCCAGATAGCTGAAGCAGAGAGGGAGGGGGGGAACCTGAAGCCCAATTGCACGAAGAAGCCAAGACAATATGGAGTTCGCTAGATCGCAAGAGAAGAAAGATGTTCTATTGAATCTGCTGCAGCACGACAGATATTGCACCTGGAAGCAAGAGTAAAACCGAATCGCTTGAGACTCGTTTCAGTGGGTGTTATGTTGTGCATCAGGCGCTAGCCAAAGCAAATGGTATTGTGTTGGGAGATGTTATTCCAGATCAATTTTGTCCGAGGAAGAGTTTCTGCTCTATGTCTGATTTTATGCCATGCAGATCTCATGGTTAACTTGCCATCAGGGGTGTTTCTCCAAGAAAGGGTGTCACTGGCGACTGGGTTGGGAGGAGGTCAGAGAGGAGGGGGGTAAGGTGTTGCTGAATATTTGGAGGCAGGAAATCAGGGATATTCCAAGTTCCTGATTGGAATAAGGAAGAGAGGCGTTGATCCCTGGGATATTGCTGGAGAGGGAAGCACGCAGAAATTGGATCACCTGTAGTCCAGGAATCATGCCAAACATTGATGCTCTGACCATTGCCAAAAATCCAGGAGCTGCCTTGGTGAATGATTGGTGCAATGCGTCTGATTTTCCTCCAAATACAGGTGCCATGGGATGAATTGTCTGAGCTCCAGTGGGGCGGTATTTGAAGTATCGGTTCTTGAACCAGATGGACCAGAGAGAGTTTCCTGTTGAAGCTTGCCAACCTAGCTTGATGAAGGAGGCAGTGTTAACTTCATAGATTTTCCTAATTCCTAAGCCACCTTCATCCTTAGGGAGAGTGACAGTAGCCCAGCTGACATGGTGGATCTTTTGAAGAGTGGCAATTCCATTTAAATTGAGTTTAACTATAAGGTAAAGAGTCCAATTTAGATAGAAGCTCCTATTGTGATTACAATTCTTTTAAATTTCTCTAAAAAGTCCTGAAAAAACAAATCCTCCTTCCCAAGAAAACTCAAAATTCTGGGTCCCTTTTCCTCCTAAGATGTCAAGAAAATACTGGCTTAGCGACTGACGAGCATGTTGTCATCCTCATCGTGATGACGATGGAAATAAGACAGATGGGCCAAAAAAAAAAAAAAACTCCGGAGGTGTCGGTGACTCGGTGCGGCCCAGTGGTTAAAAATGGTTTGATCGATCGAATTCTCATGTTGTGAATTGAACCGACCATCAACTTTCCTTTTCTCTTCCCTAGCGAGGAAGAAATTGGTGATAATTTATGAGATTGATATTTCATATAGACTAAAATCTTACAAGTTTCTTCTTTACGAATGCCTGCGGGCTGCAAGGTGGTCAATCCATCCCATTTGTCTTTAATTTTCCACATCATCGTGGTCATCTTCTAACCCTGTTGGATCCCACGACTCCACTATTTGGATCCCACGAATGGTTGGAGACAACGACTTCAGTGTAAAAGACTCACTTAGATGCATGATCATTAGTAAAATTCTTGAATTTCTAAATCTGGGGGTACCTCTATTTTTGGATCCCACGAACTGTCACACACGAGAGACCAAGGCCGGCCCCGACATTTAGGGGGCCCAATGCGACCTCTAAAAAATGGGGCCCTTATACAATTATTTAAAAAAAATAAATTAATTCATTATAATTTTCTAACAAAAAATTGATATTTTTTATTACAAAAAAGTGCTGCATCCAGATAACTTTAGGACTGCCTACATACCGAGGGAGGCTATATTTAATCCCAAGGATCAAGCACAATGTAGTTCTCTTAAACTACCCACCATGGCCAAAAGCCTACAATTCACACACCAACATTCCCTTCCAAAAAACAAGGCTAATAAACCTAGAACAAAAAAAAAAAAAAAAAAAAAAAAGTATTACTGAAAACAAGATCTTCTCTCATTTTTAGCTGCAAAGTCACTAATCAAACTTATATAATCCAAGTTTTTCTAATGCTCACGAGAAATGAGGAAAGCTGAAAAGTTTGGTGGTCTTATCTTTTGGTGGTGGGCCCATGTTTGACTTTTAAAGTCTTTATCTTATGGTGGTGAGCCTTAAGTTTGGCTTTTTAAATAATGGTTATTTTAAATAAGGTGGACTTTAAATTTGGGCATTTTAATTTATTTATTAGGCTAAATATTTACACACATGTGTTATTAATTTGGGCCTTTCAATTTACATATTAGACTAAATATTTATACATATATATATAAATACATAAAATAATATGGGGCCCTAAAAATTTTGTAATTATTGGGGGCCCAAGGCGGCGGCCTCTCCCGCCTGCCCCTTGGGCCGGCCCTGCGAGAGACATTACCTCTAATTTTTAATTTTCATTTCATTAAGGCACGTCATCTTCTCCTTCTCAGGACGTTTCTCAATCTGAATTTGAAGACCCAAGCTTTAATTTAACGGGACCCACAAGTGAATATGTATTTTCTATGATTTAATTTATGGAATGGATTCAATATAGCCGAGTTTATGAAATGGGTTCCTGAATTCTCTGGACCCATTTTCGGCCTACACAGAGAATGTTTGGCAGCCTACACATAGAAGGTTGGGTTTCATCCCACTTAACTACTATTTAAATTATTTTTCTAGGGAGTTTATAGAACATTTGTTTGTGGAGATTTATGGACTGTTTGTTTGTACGAATTTGGTTGTTTGTCCATGTTGAGGTTGGGTGGAATCAAGGGTGTTTGTGTGGGAGGGTTTGAGTTGAATCGTTCAGGTTCGGATTGAGGGTGTGTACGGGCATATCCTAACCCAGAAAGGTGCTGAGTTATGAACTCGGTTACTGATTGGATATGGGATCATGTAATGGTCCATTTAGAGCCTTATGCAGTTCTCATTTGGGCTGCTTTCTAGACCCATTTACAGGCACAGTTTGGACCAATTTCTAACACCTTTTAGAACCATAGTTCAGGCTAACTTTTCAACCATTTAGAACTGTTGTGGCTGTACTTTAGACTAATTTCCCGCCCATTTGTCTATGTGGTTTGGCCGGTTTAAGCTCATTTGGACTTATTTTCATCCATTTGCAACTGTGGTTTTGAGAACAATATATTAATTAGCATATTTATATAAGTACCCCACTTCAGATATGGCAAAACAATCACTTTTGTAGAAACTAGTGATGGTCTTTTACATTTAGCGATATTGGCCTACATGAGTAATTGAGCTTCAATTTCGCAATTGATTGAGAATTAAAGCTCAACTTAATTTTGATTTTTACTTGAAGGAGAGATGGTAGGGATTCGAGAGAGATTTTTTATTTTAGCCGTCTAAATAAAACGTCCAGTAAAAGGAGTTTTCTTTTAAAGACTAAAGAGCACAGTCTTCTGTGGTTTCTAATCAATTAATGCATATTTATATTTTTCTTTTCCGATTTTGATGAATTCTTTTTAGTTTCCGTGGTGATATTGTTTTCATGGATTTATCTTTTTATTTTTTCATTTCAATCTTTTATTTTTAGGCACTGGGTTTTAATGGGTTTATTTGTTCCTTTTAAGATGTTCTTATTATTGAATTTTCTTTAAACTTTTTTCATGTTAATTTTTTTTTCGTGTGTGTGTTTTTACAAGCTTATTTATTTTTTATTATGGGTTTATTCTTCCAATCTCAAAAGATTGCTTGAAGTAAAATACTCAAGTAATTCCAAACAAATTAAAGTGCTTTCATTTTGAAATTAACTAACTATGGTTTCTTATATTATTGTAGGTTTTAGTTTTGATTGCAATTTTTACCATTTCAATATAATTTAGACTTTAATATTATTTAAAATTATATTATTTTTAATATTTTGCTAGTGCAGCCAATTAAGCCATCATAGATTCAACAAACAATTTCTGCTAAGGGTGAGCGATCACTCTTCCTTAGTATACATGTCGCCAATATATTTGCTATAGATTTTTCTATAACAAAGCGTGGATACTTCACATTAGGGCTGGCAACGGGTTGGATCAGAGGCGGATATGTCAATATCCGAATCCAATCCTCCGTCTCCATATCCGCTCCGATCTCCGAACGGATATCCATTTTATCCTCCATCCCCCGCCTCCAAACGGAGATCGGATATCCAAACGGAGAATCGGATATCCGAATCATTAAAAAAATATTAAAAAGATAATACAATTCAAAATATATTTAAGCATTAAAAATATTAAAAAGACAATACAATTCAAAATATATCCAAAAATAAACTTTCAAAATAGAGTCATTCAAGTTTCAAACACACTTACACAAGTCATACAGATCCCAATTAAATCCAAATTCGTTATAATTCAAAAATTTCAACCAACAAGCAACAATACATCAATCCTTAAGAAACATCATTTCCAACTCCAAGCCATCTCATCTATTCTTCCAACCTACATATAAAATTAAACTATGGTCATTACTTATAACTATGTTTAATTTAGACCGTTACACTATATACTCTTACCAATCAATCATCAATACTTGTTACATGGCCACACTATCATCAATACTTGTTACTATTGGCCACACTATCAATACTGTAATATATATAATATTATTATAAGATAAGGGGGGAAAACGGCAACTTAAGGGTTAATAAACGGATATCTCAAACGGGTCGGATATCGGATATCCAAACGGATATCCAAACGGGTCGGATATCTCCATATCCGCCTCCGATCAATCTCCGATTTTTTTTTCAAAATCCAGATTCAAATCCGACCGATCTCCGAAAAATTCTCCGAAATCCATATCCAAACGGAGCGGATATTGGATCGGATCGGACCGGACGGAATTGCCATCCATACTTCACATGGACTATGGCGGTCATTGCTCCATTAACAAACATACGACCTGGAAAAAGTCACTTTGATGCGCTCCTAATTTTAGGTGGATATGCAGTGGCAGACCCAGAATTTTTGTTTGAGGGGGGCTTACTATAGTCACTTGAAAAGTAATTCAATTATTGTTTTGTTGTTCTTCTTAACTTTGGCAAAAGAGAAATAACCCACCAGAGAAAATTGTTATTAAATAGTCATTTAAACAAAGATCAATCCACTTCATTATCATACACACCGACAGAGCCACAAAAAATATAGACATCAATAAAAATTTAAGGTACCCTTAGTTCCAAAAAAAAATGAGCAAAAAAAATATTTACCAGATGTGATGATGGTAAAAGAAGGCTCTTGAACTATAAGAGGACAATTAATGGAAATAAAATGAGGACAATCAATTTGTTTTAACAAATTTAATTTGTTTGACTTATATATTTGTCCATTAAACAGATAGAAAAAAGAAATAAAAGAAAAGAGACGGACAATTAATGCAACAAAAATCTAAAATCATTATAATACCCTTTTATCCTTTTTATGAATGGTTATGGTTAATAATCTTTTACTTCAAACAAATAAAATACTAAATTAGGCCCCCACCAAACTCAAATGATCAAGAAGCTCAATAACCAGAAACCTCATAAGATTTTTAGAACAGAACATTGGTCAGCGTACGCTTATAAATTACGAAGTCAGATTAATCGACACATCCAAGGCATTTTGTTTCTTTCCCTTTCTTAAATTTTCACCCTTCACCTCTCTCTCCTCTCTCTCCTCTCCCTCCCTCGCTCTCCTCTCTCTCCCTC